>ML786234.1:314727-360777 GCA_009831015.1 Picea engelmannii | reverse complement strand
TTGTTGTCGGGCTTGGCGCGATCGATCTTGTAATGGCTCGGTTGGTTTGATTCCCAACTTCTTGTACCCAGATCTTGTCGGGGACATGCACGAAGAAAAATAAATGAAGAGCAAACCACTCTAATACTACTGATCCAGATTTAGGAGTAGAACGAACTGATTAACAGACTGAATAGAATAAACACATAGATATGAAGAATAACAAAAATATCCAATGAGCAATATCTTCTATTAAATAATGAAATAGGTTGAAACTATAAAACTGCAGAATTGAAACACTTCCTCGAATGGTGGCAGTGATCTATGAGAAGAGATGTGGTTGCTACGGGCATCCATTTGAGTAGAATGGATTACAATGAGGCTCCAAAGGCCTTTTTGATATTACTCATGAATTCCAAAACCCTAGACATCCAAATACCTAACCCTAGAAGGTGAAATGCCAAAAGTCATGTGGGCCCTATGGGTAAGTTGGTGTAATTTGGTACCTCAACTTCCAAGGGTCGTAACTTTTGCATACATTCATTTTAGGCGCATGATATCCCGTTGGAAAGTTATTTCAGAGAACTACACATTCCGCTATCAAACTCTGACTATGTCTATAGTTTGACTATGGAGAGCCAAAAAAACAACATTAGGGACCCAAAACAGTCGCATAAGTACAACAAGATGTGTTGAAATGAAAAAATACAAAATAAGCCAATTGGATTAGGAGAGAGGCCACCCGTGTCCACCTAGAGGATGTGTGGGGCTTCAAAACACCCCATAAGTGTAGAACCCACAATTACAAAGTAGTACAGAAGAACGTGCTGAACAAAAATGGACACGAGGAGCCAATTGGAATAGGTGGGTGGCCACCAATATCCACCTGGATCAGATAGGTCGTTGGAAAGGTATTGACGAGTATATTCATTTAGGGGGGCTCAATCATAGCCTTTGGCTGTCATTGAGATACCTAATCATGAAAAAGCATCATTTAGGCCCTCAAAATGGCCCCAGAAGTTTAGGAACCGAAAAACTGTTAAAAATAGTAAGTTGCCAAAAAATGTTTTGATCTAGTTGGACAAGGTGGGTGGCCACCGAGATCCTCTTGGTTCAATCCTCCCACCTTAGGAATAAATGGTCTCCATTTTGTTGATTTTACCCATCATATGAGGAATTTTTTGTTGAATTTGGCCTCGGGTGAGCCACTTGCCTTGGTGCAGGATTGTCCTGCTTTGGAAACCCGATAAAGTTGGATCCTCTGTTGGCAGGTGCTCTTGACCTGTGTGTCCACATTTTGATCATTCGATGCATGTTCCATGTAGTCAGGGTTGAGATTCGTTGGTGTCAATTGTTCTGTTATCTCTGAGGTGTCCAATAATGGTGGAAAATAAGGCCAAAGGAGGTCCACATTGAATACTAGGTGCAAGCTAAGGAATAGGGGAAGGTTGAGCTCAAAATCATTGTCACCCACTCCCTTGGTGATGGTGTAGGGTCCATAGCAGAGTGGATGAAGCTTCTGATGAGGCATTGTAAGGCGTTCATTTTGCAAGTGCAACCAAACTTTGTCTCCCACCTAAAACTGGTGTGGCACTCGGTGTTGATCATGGTGTTGCTTGTACTTGGCATTGGACTTATGTAAATTATCTTGAAATTATTGGCAGATGTGTTGGATCCGCTGAATGAAATGGGTGGCTTTTTCAACTCTAGTTGGAGCATGCAACGAGTCTTCCTAGATGTTCGCAAGGGGTATTGAAACATCCATGGGACCCAATGGTTGAAATCCCAATCCCACCTGAAAGGGGTTTTGGTCGTTTGAGCTATGTATGGATCTATTGTAGCTATGATGAACATAGGTAAGAATCTCATCTTAGGTGCAAGGGTGCTTGGAATTGTACATGCACAATATGTGCACGATCATTTGGTTGACGACCTCAGTTTGGCCATCCGTCTGGGGGTGGAAGGTAGTGGACTTAGTGAGATTGGTTTCCAGCAGTGACCAGAGGCTCAACCAAAATGTGTTGAGGAACTGGTTATCCCGATCTGAGATAATGGTTTGTGGGATCCCAAAGTGTACCCACACTTATTCAAAGAATATATTGGTAGTGGCCTCACTTTTGATGCTCTTCTTGCAGTCGAACAAAATCCCCATCTTGGAAAAACAATCAATAACCACAAAAACACAGTCATTTATCCTCTTTATGGATGGAAGGCCCAACATGTAGTCCATTGAGATGAATTCCCAGGTCCGGTCAGAAGTAGGTAGAGGAGTGTACAAGTCTTTCTTCTTAATGGTCGGTTTGGAAATATCACATGTAGTGTAGGACCAAATATACTTGTTGACATCCTGTCGAAGTTTTGGCCAGTAGAAATGTCGTTGCAACACTACCACTGTCTTTTCCACTCTGAATTGTCCTGGAACCTGACTGTAGTGGGCTTACCAAATCAAATTCACTCGCTCGCTCAATGGAACACATAGATGGCCCAGATGGAAATTGGTGACAACCGTGTTTGTGTCCAATATTTGGTAGGTATTGGTGAAGTCAGGATCTGTCTCATATAGGTGGGGCCATACAGAGGTCTCATGGCCACAAGAATCTATCACTGTTGTGAGTGTCACAACTAGAGATCGACTGAGGCAATTAGCGACTCGGTCGATACTTCCTATTTTATATTGATGTTGAGGTGGAACTGCTACAAATATGTGGACCAATTCTGATGTCGGTCATTCTACAATTTCCCTTGTGTCTGCATGAACTGCAGTGGCTTATGATTAGTGTGGATTTTTTTCTCCTTCCTGAGAATGTAATGCCTCCACTAGCAACAATCTTGCACAATGGAGTACATTTATTTTTTGTAAGTAGCATAGTTACGAATGACATATGATAGTGTCTCACTATGATGGGCCATGATGTGGTCGCGTTGAGCGATGAATGCACCCACAACATAGTCTGAAGCATTTGTCTCGATCTCAAATGATTTTTGCAGGTCAGGTAATGAAAGAACTGGGGCAGAGCACAAGCGTTGCTTTAAATCGTTGAACGCTTTCTGTTGGGATAGGCCCCATAGAAATTTTTCCTTACCACCACCTCTGGTAATTTAGTTGAGGGCCCATGCAATATGGGATAATCCCAACACGAAATTTCAATAGAAATTGGCAAGGCCTAAGAAGCTCTGAATCTCAGTGAGTTTGGTTGGGGCTGGCCAGTCACAAATGACTTGGATCTTGGTTGGATCAACATGCACACCATGCACATCAACAATGTAGCCAAGGTAATGGATGATGTCCATGCCGAAGGATCATTTATCCAAGTTGGCATATAGATTATGTTGTCGTGGGGTGTGCAAAACCTTTTGAATATATTGTAAGTGTTATGCCCAAGTCTTTTTGTAGACGAGGATGTCATCCAGATACACCACCAAAAAATAATTAGTGAAAGGCCACAAGATATCATCCATCATCCTCATGAAAGTTGTTGGGGAATTTTTCAAACCAAAGGGCATGACCAACCATTCAAAAAGGCCTTCTTTTGATTTGAAAAAAGTTTTCCATACATCTGTCGGTTCTATTGGGACCTGATGGTATCCATACTTCAGGTCAATCTTATTGAATTATTTGGCCCCCTTGAGCTGATCAAGGAGATGATCGATTCGGGAAATCGGGTACCGGTTCCTGATTGTGATTTTATTTAGGGCAGGGTAATCAATGCAGAGTCGCCAAGTCCCGTATTTCTTCTGCACTAGCATGATTGGTCTTCCACAGGGTGATGAGTTGGGTCGAATGTGCCCATTGTGGAGTAGTTATTGGATCTGATGCTTGATCTCCTCATTTTCTAGCAGGGAGTGGCGATACACTGGCCCATTGGGTAGTGGTGCGTCGGGGGTCATATCGATGGGATGATTGACCTAACAGTGGAGAGGTACCCCAGTAGGTGATGAGAAGATTTCTTTGTATTCTTCCACTATATTATCCACTTTCTTATGTTGCATGGAGAGGTCGACCACGAAGGCCACAGATGTGGTTGCAAACTTTCTCTCACTCTGAGAGTGAATCACGAAGAATACAAACCTCCCCGTTTGATAAATGACCTTCCTTCATTGCTTGGAAAATATCAAGGAAATAGCGCTAGGTGGGACTACCTCGGGTATCCTATACAATTTCCTGTTCAAAGTAATAATAACACTATGAGGCCTAGACTCATATACAACATGACGTTTCCATAAATAATGTTGGCCCAAAATAACATCACAAAATTTAAGGGGAGAAACATTACACAATACCTCATTTTTGAATGTCTTGATGCCATATGATAGGCGACACTTTTGGCTGACGCAAAGATCGCTTCCTTGATGGAGCCATCCGATGGTGTAGGGTTGCAGTTGTGGCGTTATAGGTAGGGCTAGCTTCTTGATGACCTGTGCTGAGATGAGGATCTTCTAGCTACCACTATCAACGATGAAGTGCAATTGAGTGCCTTTTACCCAGATTTGAGAATGAAAGAGGTACTCGCCTTCCTCTATCTCATCAGGTTCACCAGGTTGGATCTTGGTGGTAGCAACGGTGACACTGGGTTCCGCGTCAATGATTTGTCTCCCCTTTTCTAATTCTGACTCATATTGAGAACCCACATTTGATTCAGAGGCTTTTACCGTAGCCACCAATGACTACTTTTAGCGGCAATCAACAATGTTATTCCAGGGGCTCTTATGGAAGTCGCACCACTTCCTGGTATATTTCTTCGTCTTCCCATTGTCCTTCTTTGCTTGTGGATTGGACTGGTTTTCCTGAGGTTTCCCATATTTTCTTTGTCCTTTTTTCTATGGGTTGGGGCTTCCCTTGCCCTGCTTCTTTCGTGAGGGGTTCCCAGACCCAAACTGTCGCGTCTTTTGTTTCATCTTCTACTCGATTTTGACAACATATCGATAGGTCGTGCCCAAGGATGAGATGTCCAAAAAAATCATTTTTGTTTAGATGTATCTATGCATACCATCGCGGTACTTGAGCACCAGATGTCACTCAGAATATTTGATACCCAACTTGGTGCGCAAGGTATGGAATATATTAGTGAACTCTAGCACTGTTTGGTCTCTTTCCTGACGCGGTGTGGTACATCTTGTATACAAGTCATCATAACTTCCAATAGGGTAGTATTGTTCCTTAATAACATCCCTGAAGGAACCCCAAGTGGGTGAAATTGCAAATAATGTGGATCTCTCTATTTCTTTTTTCTCACATAAAGTCTCCCATTGATATTTGACATGGGGGATGGCCTTGAGGAGCGCAAATGTAATCGTTTATCTATCTAAAAAATTGTGGACAAAAAAACACCCTTATAGAAGGTTTAACCATTTATCTACGGCATCAACATCTATTTGACCTTCAAATATAGGAATATCAAAGTTGATTTGTACCTTGAAGGGGGTGGTGCTATCTCTTGAAGTGGATGCGTCACTTGTTGGTAGTCGTCGAAGGATTTGTGCAAACTTGTCCATCATCTCATTCCTCTGTCACCTAAGGGATTCCTAAAGAAAAAATTTGAAAGGATCTCATGACCCATCGTCTTTATTTTCGCCTGCCATGGATGGCTTCTTGGGAGTGCGAGAGCATTTTTCCTCAAGAGAAACAAGCTCGAGGCCCAACTCTCTATAACCTGACCACGTCAGGGACATGCATTAAAAAAAATGACAAGGAGCAGACCGCTCTGATACCACTAATCCAGATTTATGAGAGGAACAAAATGAAACCACAAATTTATAATATTAACACAGAGACACAATGAAAAATAACAAAGATACAATAAAACTTGGTTTCTATTAAATAATTAATATGTTGAAAACTATAAAATGCAGACTGAAAACAAGCTTGCTAGAATGGTGGCAACTTATCTCTGAGAAGAGATGTGACGGCTACGCTTATTCGCAAGAAGATGAGTACAATGAGGCTCTGAAGACCTTTTTACATTAAACATGAATTCCAAAACTCTAGACATCCAAAAACCTAACCCTAGGAAATGAAGCACCAAAAGTCATGTGAGCCCTGTTGGGGTAAGTTAGTACATCAACTTCCCGAGGCTGTAACTTTTGCATACGATCTCCATTTAGGGTGCACGATAGCTCATTGTAAAGGTATTGACAAGAAGCTTCATTTAGTGGGCTCAATCAAATCCTTTGGATATTATTAAGGTGCCTGATCGCTAAAAAGAGTTGTTTAGGCCCTCAAAATGGCCCTAGAAGTTTAGGAATTGAAAAACTGCTAAAAATAGTAAGTTTCCAAAAAATTGTTTTAATCCAATTGGACAAGGTAGGTGGCCACCGCAATCCTCCTAGATCATTTCATGGCTAGAAATATCTGGAAGTTACAATGCAACTAATCTCGCCACAAAATTTATTGGGGTGCATTGTGGTCCATCTTAGCACTCACGAGTCTATGATTAAATCTCCCTCTTTTATAGATTCTTCTCCCTCAATGGAGCCATCCTTTGATGGCCTTTCTATGTCTCCAAGACACCTCAACGATTCTCCAATATAGAACTAGACATATGACAACATTCTCCTCATTGTTACATGTCGAATAGTATAGACTCAATAACTCAAATCTAATCTATTTCAACGATTCTCCAATATAGAACTAGACATATGACAACATTCTCCTCATTGTTACATGTCGTTACATGTCGAATAGTATAGAGTCAATAACTCAAATCTAATCTATTTCAAGAGTGTGTTTCTAGTGATCACAAAAATCTCATAATATAAACATCTCCATGAGTTTATTTACTAAGTGGTTATTCTTTAAGTGTTAAGTTTAATTATAAAAGAGTGTGAACTTAAACTTTAGATATCATGTGTAGTGTTGAACTTAAATACTAAAATATGTAAATTCCAAAAAAAAAAACCTTAAATACTAAAGTATGTAATTTTTTTTTATTTGTTAAGAATTAAACATGTTATTTATTTAATCTAAATGGTTGAGATGAGTGTTTTTTTCATATAACACTCATTTCAACGATTTATTTTTTATGTCAATTTCGATATCATATTTTAGTTTATCTTCATATTTCACATAATAAAATTGAATATGTTTTGAAGTATTTAATAAATAATTGTTAATTAAATATTTGATTTTTTTTTGTTAATGGACAAGTCTAAACATTTTATTTTTTGGATTTTTTTCAACAATTATTATTAGAATCTGTGCATGTAATTGTTGGTGAAATTACAATTTTTCGTTACTCAAATTGCATTTTTCAATGCATAAATGAATTTAGCACTGTGAAGAACCCCTATTGCACCCTGGTTATGCAATCTTAACAATTGAAATATGCAATTCCAACAATTCCTCCAAATTTATAACTGGATTTTGGAAAAAAAAATGATCGGAAAAATGTGATGAGAAAAGGTTAAGAAAGTAGAATGTTTAGACTATGCTTTTATTGATAATTTAAACATAATTACCATTGTGTAGTAAAACTTTTATAGGAATAACAATGTGGAGGTTTTTAAAACATTTGACATTTGGATTGAAAACTCCATCCATCATCACGAACAAATCAAAATATAATGATAATAAAAAAAATATTAGTAAAAAGATTAAAAAGTATAATATTGATTAACCATTGAAAAACAATAAAATTAAATATTTATTGAAAATTAATAAATAAGAATCTCTGATAACCAAAAATTTTACTTCATAATATTAAGTTAAAAAAATAAAATGGATCTCTACTTGGAAAAGAATAAATTAATAATAATAAAAATAAAATTAATAAACATTTATAATATATATATATATATATAGATAATTGAAACCAAGTTTTTATTTTGTTAGATGAAGAGGAGGGAGGGGGCCTAGAAGTATGTAGGTTTAACGAATGATTAAAGAAATCCTTCACTTCTTAATTTCTTTAATCATCTCTTAAACCTACATACTTCTAGCCCCCCTCGCCTTATCGAATTTCTTTAATTCTTCTATGTCCCCTCCCATGGTCCTCTTCATCTCGATTCTAAATATAACCTAATCCTCTAAAGGATTTCTTTAATCATTCGTTAAACCTAAGTACTTTTAGCCCCCTTGTTCTCTTCATCTAGCACGACTAATAAACTTGGTTTCTTATTATTATAATTTTTATTATTATAAAAGTTTATTAATTTTAATTTTAAACATTATTGATTTTAATTTTGTT
This sequence comes from Picea engelmannii, assembly GCA_009831015.1. Lineage (NCBI taxonomy): Eukaryota > Viridiplantae > Streptophyta > Pinopsida > Pinales > Pinaceae > Picea > Picea engelmannii. Next base: position 352,615 of record ML786234.1, on the reverse strand, counting down.
TTTACCGTTATTAATCTCCCCCTTTCTACGTTGATATCTAATTTATTCTTTTATTTTTTCTAATTTAATCTTGTGCACTACATTTTTTTGTCATTGAATATCCTTATTCGTTAATATTCAATGGGTATTTACCAAATTTTATTTTATTTTTCTTTCAACAAATCAATTTCATATTATTATTTCTTCATGGTTAATCAATATGGTATCTTTTAGTCCTTTTACCAATATTTTCTTTATTATCACTATAGCTTTATTTGTCTCTAATGATGGGTGGAGTGTCCACTTGAAATGTCAAAAGTTTCAAAAATTTCCATACAGTTTATTTCCAGATTTTTTTTACCACATTATGACTAAGTGTGAAAACTCACACACATTAAGAAGACATAATCAAACATTTTATATTATTCAAGCATTCATGCTAATAAGGTAAAACTTACATCATCTATAATACATAGCGTAAATATAGATTTAATAGCTTACTTATTGTGCTAATGGTTATCTAGAACAATTAAGATTTGCATTAAAAATTTGTTGTGGCCACACCATACAACATAGTAATACAAATAAAAAGAAGCTTTTTGGAAGCCAATCTTTTAGAAATTGTCTAAAATTCAAAATGAATACCTTAGAGTGGTGGGTTTGGAACTTGCTACCTTCGACCTGCTACGTGGGTGGCGCGGGAATGAAGGGTGTGGGGGAGTGGAATAGGAGGGAGGGGGTGGAGGGAGAGGGAGAGGGGAAGGGGGACATCTGACGGGGGTTGGTTGGGTGCAGGGGGATCAACCTCACTTGCTTTATTTTTCATTTTTTAATTTATTAAAATTTAAAATTTTATTTCGTTTTATTATTATTATACAATTATAATTACAATCAAGCAATAATGATAGTATTGAAAACACACACACACACACACATAGGTCCTTCACCTTGTCAAATACCAAACATTGGTCCAATAAGTACTCCACAAGTACACTATCAACCAAGGGGAAATCACACCTAAAGGCCAAATTTGCACCCAACTAATGCATAGCCTAAATCAAGCATCCCCCATCGAGAAAAGATCAAGCTTGATAAGGTGAGAAATAGGAGCATAGAACACTCAACAACTGACTTTCTCAACTCATAGAAAAATCCAAAAACCTAACATCCAACTAATCAACCATAATGTGGTGGAGAGACTCCTAGTCTTATAGCACCCCCAAAAATTTTAATGTTATAGTTTTTAGGGATATAACTACCACTCAATCCCTCGATGAATACCCTTGGTTAGGAAAGTAGCATACATGGTAGTGGCACCATTCTTCAATGATATTACTACCACCCTAGCCCCTAATGTGTACCCCAGTTAAGAAAGCAACATGCATGGTAGTGGCATCCCAAGGGCCCATAATAATAATAGCCAAGAAAAAATGAAAAATAGTACCCTCGATTAGGAAATTACACTCCTAGCCTCATTTATCTACATAGACTAGGCTAGAGAAACTTTCACTCTACTCCCCAATAAGTCATAATCTAGAAATCAAATATCCACCTCAATGTAGAACCCTCAATCCTCCACTTCCTTAGCCAACCCCCTCACACAAGGCTACACTCACTTTTCTAATTCTTCCAAGGTTGTAACAACTCCCTCCGAAGAATGTATCCTAGCCTTCTCATTCCTTCCTAGATTAATATTCAATGAAATTTGGCTTTTGACGAGAATTATAAGTGTAAAAAAAGGGTTAAAAGTGAATTGTAGTTTTCTCCCTTTAATATTTTTACCTCAGTTAACTTTGGAAAGAAATTTTCAAGCCTTCATTTTCCCTTCTCGAGCCCCCCTATGTGCTAATATTAAGTGGCCACCCTCATTGAACATAATCCCCTTTCCGTTGAATGTGATTCCCTACCTCTTCATTAATATCTCAACCTGTAAAAGGTTAGCCATTCCAACAATACCGATACACATATGAACCATCGTAATCATCATGAATTGAAATGCATTATTAGAGAAGATGCATCATCAAGGATACATGTATAATAGTCTTCTAGGTAATTATCATTACTCAAAATTTTTACTAAGAGTTACTCAATTTAATGGATATGAGGAAGGGTAACCATGGAACCATTCAGTAACACATATGTCTCAATGATCAATCATAATTTAGAATCACCAAAAGTAATCAACAAGGTGATAATAAGTCTTGAAAATCATCTCTTAACAAACCATCACAATCAAGATCAACATGACAACTACCATGCAGTAGGGGTGTCACGATTTCTCTCCTCTAAAAGGGGGGCTATGGACCTAGAGACAAGTCATCACCAAACAAATAAGGATAAAGGTGTTTCATCTCTAATTCTAATTCACATGTGTCATCTTCTTATGAGTAGTGATGCTAGTGGACCTTCACCCACTCTATAACTTTGTTTTGTAGGTGCTATTATATAGTTCTAATGATCATTAAGGATTCGGTGAGAAACCCCTATGTGTCCTTCATTTGTATAGCATCAAAATTTATTTCCAGATTTGGGTAACCCCACAATGAAGTGCATAGAAATGTTATTCCATACAATTGGTGGAATGGGCAAAGGTTGTAGTTCAGATGGAGTTTTCATTGTTTCTCCCTTACATCATTGGAAAATGTCACATTCTACCACAACAGTGTGGATTTCCTTCTTCACGCCTTCCTAAAAAAATGAATGTTCGATCTTTTCATATGTTTTATGAAGGCCAAAATGACTTGTCATTGGAGATGCACAGATCTCAGATAACATTGTTGATTTAAAGGTGGAATTTTTTGGTCAAATATGGATTCCCTTTATAGTGAATCTCTTCATTGTGCCAAGTGTAGCCCTGATATGCATGGGGTGCCATCCAAATTTGTTGGATTAGGTGGGAAATCTTGGGATCTATGAACCATTATGTGAGAACCTTATTCAACCAGTCTGTTATGATGAAGAAGAGTGAAAAGAGGGACCCTTCCTCTTCATACTTTCAAGAGAAAGCATATGTTACCACATTCTCCTTTCCCTTCTTATAAGTTATTTCATAATCACATCCAAACATTTTGGTAACCCATTTCTATTGCTAGGGGGGTGAAATTCTTTTCTCCAAGAAGTATTCCAGGCTACAATGATCATCTTTAATATGGAAACAATTCTCAAGCATGTAAGGACACCATATATCCACAACATGTAAGGTAACCATCATTTATTTTTAATAAGTGGATTTTCCCAAGTGCCTCTCACAGACGTTTTTCCTAGTAAAGTCCAACGATCTTCCCTCTTACACGAGTATTTCTCTAATGCCTTTCATGAAGGAATAACATTCCAAAACAAAGGTCTCAGTGAAGTCTAGAAAAGTGAGTAATGGGGTTGTACACATAACAATTTTGAAATTCTAAAAGACCTGGTATGTGGTTTCATTCCAACTAAAAGCATTTTTTATACGCAAGGTGGTGAGGGGAGATGCAATATTACCATATTTCTTGACAATTGTTTTGTAGTAACTAATGAGACCAAGAAAATATCGTAAACTTTTAAAAGTTTTGGGATGTGGCCAATCCTTCATTACTTAAATTTTCTTTAGGTACACATGTACACCATCGTGACTAACAATATGAACCAAATATTCCATTTAAGAGTCACCAAAGGCACAATTGGACCTCTTGAGAAAGCTTTGATGATTAACAAGTAGTTGTAAGACTTGATCCACATGGGTGACATGGGTGTGCCAAGTTTTACTATAGATCAAGATGTCATAGAAAAAGAAGATTACAAAATGATGAATAAAGGATTGAAAGATGTTTTTCATGAAACTTTGGAAGGTGGAAGGTGCATTACAAAGGCCAAAGGACATCACCAAGAATTCATAATGGTCTTCAAGAGTGATAAAAATAGATTTGGAAATATTTTCCTCCTTCATGTGAATTTGGTGATAGCTAAAACATATATCAAGTTTGGTGAATAATTGAGTGCCTTTGAGTTCATCCAAGAGGTTATCAATGATGGGAATGTGGAACTTATCCTTGACTATTATTTTGTTCAAATATCAAAATTCAGGACACTTGCACCGAGTGCCTTATTTTTTGAGGACCATGACAACTGGTGACAAATAAGAACTTGTAATAGGGTTGATGACACTAGAAACTTGAAACACATGAACTATCTTTTTTATTTTTATTTTGTGAAAATGGGTAATCATAAGGGAATAAAATGGGTGGGAGGCTACTTGATATGAGTGGAATATAATGATCATGAACACCTTGGGAGGGTGGGAGTCCTTGGGGGGTTTCAAAGGCTGATTGGTGTTTGTAAAACATTAACTACATGTCAATATGGTTGGGTTGAGAAGGTGGCTCAAAGGATTTAATGGAATGAAATTGGGTGAAAATGACTATATTCCCTTTTTAAAGAAGTTTTTCTATATGGTGTGAGATGATGATATTTGGAGAACTAGTTGTGATTCCTTGGAAAGTGTAGTGATGCCCATCCCACTAGAAAATCATATATAACTCACAAAAATCCATGGCCATGGGACCTAATGTATGTAACCATTAAACACCCAAAAAAATGTCGCAACCACCCATTTCAATAGAAAACATGTCGTTTTTCAAGGAATAGTCTCCCATTTGAAGCTACACATTTTCACATTGACCCCACATCTCATGGAACTTCCATTAGAAATAATGATCTAGAAGTTGTTCATAGAATGGATATAGTAGTGTGTTTCTTAGTCTTCTCATCGGTGAATGAAGTTATGGGTGATATTGTTGTCAAATAAGATAATGAGTTTGCAATTTTTTATGTAGCTAATCATTTTTAGGGTTTAGGGAGCTAAAGTAATGGTCAAGGCATGTAGGGAGATATGTGTTTCCACATACTATTGAGAAGAGAGAGGAATGCATTCAACAAGTATAGGTAGAGGCTCCTGAGGTATAGATTCAAATTCATCATCCAAAATGTCCTCTAAAATGGCCATAAAGAGTTTTTTCTCCTTACAGTGATGCTTGTGAAAATATTTCTCATCACAATTGTAGAAGATACCTTTAAGTTGGTGCTCTACAATTTCAACATGGGTTAACTTGTGGATATTGAGGAGTGGAGAGGAAGGAGAGGGATTGGTGGATGGAAACAATGAATAAAGGATGGTATTTGATTTGGGCATTCACCACCTTTTGGGCTTCCCTAGATTTTTGAGAGGATTCCAATCAAGTGGTAGGATGAGAAATTAAGACTTTTCCACGTATATATTCCTTCATAGAGTTGATAAAACATTCCCTAAAGAAGGTATCTGACATTCCTTTGGTGTAGATGGTGATTTTCTCAAAATAAAATATGAACTCTTTGACTACACCAAATTGTTAATCTTGGTCAGGTGGACCAAATAATGAGTGTCTATTTCAAAGCACTCATAAAGGTTTGAAACAAATTGTACACAAGCAATATAACCTTGGTGTGAGTTCTTATGCCATTTCCAACATTTCCAACATTCAAGATATAAATATAAGGCACCCACATGAAGTTTCATTAAGTCATTGGTGATGCCATGTAAGAAAAAATAATGTTCCATCTGAGTGACCTAGTATGTGGGGTTGGATCCATCAAACTTGTTGAGATCCACTTTAGGGATTTGATGCAAACTTTGATTCAAAGGGTCACGAAGAAATGGGTGAGAGTGAAGTCCCATGGTATTGGATGATTTATCTCCCTCCAGTTGGGATGATTGATCCTGGTATTGATCACCCTTGAATTGATTGTACATTTCCCTGAGTTGGGACAACTGGTCTTGGATGGAATCTAGTTTGGTGAGATTTTCATTGAAGGAATTAAAAAATTTCTCTATATAAGAGTGGATGCAATCTATTTTGTTTTTTAACTTGTCACACAAATTTTCCAAGGAGGATACTCGTGTGTTTATCTCATTGTTTCTAGTATCCATAGAGATTGGAATCCACTAGAAAAAGGTTACTCGAGAGTGATACCAAGGTGATCAATACTACTTTTTGGGTCTGTTGAGAAAGTTTCCCTGTAATGGGGCTAACTGGTCTACCAAAAAGGCTTACTATAGAGTGGTACCATGATGATCAGTGTGACACAAGTATTATGTTGAGACAAGTTCCAATTAAGGGTGTGTTTAGGAATAATTTTTTTTCTTCTTTAACTCCTATGGAGTTATACTCCCACCCAAATAATATTGTGTTGACAGAATGCTCAAATTCTCAATATTGTAGGTTATGTAGGAATTTTGTGGAATGGTAGAAGTAATTAGGGTTTTTGAGTGATTGAATGTACAAATTATCAATAAATATTTTATGTAGGAGTTTCATGGGTTGGAAATATGGATTAGGGTTTCAAGGGTTTTAAGTGCAAGGGAGTTATAGGTGTTGTATCTTTCTATTATATGTGGGGGGTCTGATACTAATACTTGGCCCAATTTCTCGAGGAACTAAATAATGAGCCTCAATTGTACCCTTATTTGTACTACTTGATTACCCAAGTACTAGAGAGTAATGTTCCCAAGTGATGTTCTTGGTGCCACTATAGTAGCAAATGGTTCTTCATCCTATCTAAATTTTGTTTAAAGTAGGCTAGGGGACTTTCGATATACCCTAGGGTATGTGAAAGTGAAATTCCATATACAGGTGCTTTTGGATGAGATATTACTCTAAGGGGTACCAAGAAGGGTTACAAGGGTGTCCAAACATGTGAAACCTCTTGTATTCCCAACTTGTATGCTTCCTTTATTGCATATTTACCCACTAAGTGATAGATCACTATATTATTTATAAATGTCAGAATACGTCTCTAACCTAAAACCATTTCTCTAAAATACGTGCTCAAGAAAGTGCTCTGATACCAATTGTGGTGTTCTTTATCAGTAAATTGAAAGATGAAAAGCATAAATAATATATTTTACCTAGATTTTCTATAGAAATGATAGATTATAACCATAATAGACAAACAAAGAACTAGAATACCAAAAAATGTTATACTTTATTGATGGAAGCAATGTTCACTTGCCTCTTTGAGAGGGAAACCTCCAATTGAGTAGATCTTACAAATAACTTCACAAGACATATCATTACATTTATTCTACTTCTTTATATAGTATTATCTACCTCCTAAGAACATTCTAGAGAAGGAACTTTCTAGTAGACGTAACCTTTTAGTAAGCCTTCTTACATTTAATACTTTCACACTATTACATGGGGCTTATTTACTAGATATGGCCTCCATACATAACGAGCTATCTATCTAATTAAGGTATTAGGGATGGTAGGACCCTAAAATCCTTCTTCTTAATGAATAGCACATGAGCTCCCCAAGGAAAGGCACTTGGGTGTATGAAACCCTTGTCTAGAAATTCTTGCAATTGCATCTTAAGCTAGCTCATCTCATTGGTACCCAATCTGTAAAGTTCCTTTTATATTGGGGTGGCCTTAGGAAGAATGTCTATCTTACAATTCACCTCTCAAGTTGGTGGTAATCCTAGTAATTCATCCAGGAATACAACTTGAGAATTTTTTATTATGGGTAGGTGTTCTACTTCCATACTTGTTTCTTTTTGGCCTTAGTGATATTGATGAGATACCCTTTACAAAATTTATGCACACTATGCTTTACCTACATGATCATTATCTATATTACTACCACAACAATATTTTCCCTTTGAATGCTTCTAATTATTCCTTCATCGTCAACATATTCAACTCATTTATCATGGAAATCTACCTTGGCCTTATGGAGTTCCAATAAATCCTACCTAATTATTCCATTGATGGAAACATATATTACTACTCCATCCTCCCAGATCTAGCACACATCTGTCAATTTCCTAGTTCATCCAATTCTTAACACTATTTTCTATTTGTACCTTTTATAGGTCTAAAATCTTCTCTATGTTGAGCTTACAATCAATTTCCATCGTAGGGGATATGAAATTGTTAGTGCTTCTAGTGTCAATCAAGAAGGTATAAGTTTGGATAGATATAGTACATATAGCTTGTAAGATGGAAGCTTGATATTTTTCATGCTTACTATGCATTGTTGCATAAATATTTAATCTTACTGTATCCCCTCTAGTGCCTTCTAGTTTCAAGTGGTTTATTGTTTCCCTAATATAATATTTCTTATTCGGGAATTTATAGGCATTGTTCCCAAATCCTCTGAATTTAAAACATTTGACTCCCAAGTGCATAGGTCATGCATTCTCATGTGATTTTTCTTTTTTATTTGTCTCAAGTGGTGGTGTTGGATGGGAGTTTCATTTATTGCAATTCTATCGCCGATTTTTCTGGTGAGTCATCCTCTGATCAATATTTCCACTTAATTCCTTTCTTCATTGGGCCTTTTCTCCACACAATTTGGTCTGTCCCTAATATGATCCTCGAGTTCTCCATTTAATCTCCCAACTTAGGATTCCTCATTGAGTCCATGGGCATATTTATCTAACTCCACAAAATTTTTCTCATATTCATCCTAAGTCATTTTGCCGTGCTTGAGACAATAATACTCATCTTCTTTATTGTAGTAGTACATCTTGCGTATGTAATTTTCTTCAAGAAGTGTCTTGAACTAGTCCTAGCCTAGGTGCTCCTCATCTAATTTTTTTCTTTTTCTTGAGATGGTCCCACCAAACATTTGTATCATCTGAAAATTGGTAGTTAGTGAACTTGGTATTTTCTAAGGGGTTGAAATGATATAGCATCACGTGTCTCTTGATTCTCACCAATCAATATTTCAACCTCATTTTCCTTCAGATTATCCCATTAAATGTTGAATCCTTTTATTTCCTCAACTCATAACCCAATTTGAAGGACTTAAGGAGATTCTTCTAATTGGGATCTTCTTTTACTAATAGACTCTTCTCTCAATTTTTTGTCTTATATCCCATGGAATATAGCATTCCCTTAACCTCTCAGAGGTAGGAGGACTACTTATTTTCTTGGCTTCTTATTGTATGTACTTATCCATCCAACTACCCATGGCTCTAGTAGTCACTGAGTGGAATATTCCATCAACCAATTTCTCTATTCATACTTTGGTTTCATGAACTGAAGGTGTACATACCTATCATTCATGCAATAAAATTAGGAGGGTCCATTAATTACCTATAATGGATGTGTGTCTTGGGTGAAAGTGTAAGATATATATATATATATATATATATATATATATATATATATATATATATATATATATCAAAACTAAATGCAATTTTCCTAGGATTTTCATACTTTCAAGTATGTTTACCTAGGCCTATATTGAATGACATGTATTGCACCTGAAGTGGATGCAAGGATGTCTTAGATATTTCCAATAGATCATGAGATTACGATGTAAGAACAAATAATATAAGAAATCTTCACTTAGAACCTTATACCTCTTGAACCAAAATCATGTCTTCTTATCACTCATTCCTTATCCAATCCTGTTGACAGCCACCAATTCTGTCAAATTGTATCATAATTAAAAGTCATCAAAAAGAGATAAAATCTTTGTGTAGCTGCCACCTGCTTACATTTATAAATGTTTCTATCTTTTGGCCTCAAGGAGATTTATTGGGCTAGCTTATTATATGAGTTTTTTGTTTTTATTTTTGTTTTCTTTGTTTAAATTTCATGACTGCAAGCATGAAATTGAAACAAAAAATTGGCTTGGGTAATCATTCTGCAGTCTGTGTTTTCTTCTATTCTTTTACCAAAGTGATTACGCTATAAGAGAACCTATGTCTTTATAAGTTTTAAGTTTTATAAACTTATTGATTAATCCATTGCCACATTTTTATGCATTATGGGATTATCTATGGTTGATTGTATGGTCTTAATATTTGATATCCCTAATTGCGTTGAAACTTGGATTAACATTCAAAACATGTTTCATGATTTTAACAGTCATATTTCTTTCATGTCACCTCATACATGGACTAATGTACTCACAATTACACAACATCCTACTGTCATGTGCATTTAATGACCCTCATTCATTATTCGAATAAGCAACAGATAGTGGTTGGGGTTTAATCTTCATTGTGTGTAATGGTTCATGAGCCTACGCATCCTCTGGTTTTCTGTCACTCTAAACTTAAATTATCAAACATGACAGCCTCCCAAGTTCGTAGGTATCGGGTCGTTTTGGTTTTCACATACCTCTCCTTGTTATTTGTCTATTGGAAGACGAAGCCTCCCTCTCGTGGTATTCATTTTCTTTTTTTGACAGTAACCATGGCCCCTGTGGTTTGAATCGAACCTAATGGATCTCAATCACTTCTTTCCCACGACGATCCCATAAATGATTTGCAGGCTCACGGTTGGGATATTTTCATCCAAAAATTCAAAGGTTATAACTTGGCGGTCGCACAGGCCTTTGCTCAAACGTTTGATGGGTTTAGATAAAAAGTTGGGGATATACAATTGGAGGTCACAGAGGAATCTATAGCCCGGGAAACAAGACTGTCATAGGAAGGCAAAAAATGGTTCAAAAATGCTAAACTGGAAGACGTGCCTTAGATCTAGTTCATGGTCTCTCGAAAATCTATGTGTTGTTGTAAAGGTATTCCTATTACCCTCTTGAAACCTCGATGGCACGGCCTTATTTTGATTCTAAAACAGTTTATAACATGCGAGGTCAGGTATGGTTTAGTATTTTTATACCACATCCGACTGTTGATGTTGTTCGTAGGGTTTAAGCCAAACATGCCCTTCTATTTGTTGATGAGCCTGTATAAGATGTAAAAACATTATAAGAAACATATATTGAACCCTCTGTCAAGCCTCTTTCACCACATGCTTATAATAATTATGTTGTTATCGCACCTGTCTCAAATTGGGGACACTTGGGAAAACTTCCTGTGCCGAAACAATTTTTCCCTACCCGAGAGCACAATGAACTCACCTTTGCACTTAAATGTAAACCTCAATCCTGATAACCCCGTGACTGAGAGTTAAGGTTTTGATTCACATAATGACTGTGAGCTTAATGAACCAAATTCTGTTACTTTGCAAACCCCCCTGGGTAAAAAACCACGATGTATTTTCACACCCATAAAATCGTTAGAAGAGGTAGTGGATGTATTAAAAGAGAAGGTTTCTCCTACTCCTGCTATTGAGCCAAATCATGGATTTAGTGACAAAACTACTACTAAGAGAAATCGTAAGAGAAAGAAATAGGATAACTCAGATTTTAGTTTTATAAACAAGAGATCTGGCCGATTAATATCCAGGAGTCTGAGAAATCGAAAGTAGGATCATTTGAGCTTGATCTCAGTGATCGAGGTCAATGATCATTGTTCCAATGACGAGATCAATGATTTCCTTGCACGGGAATATATGGATAACTAGTGTCTAGGGAACAAAATTGTTGGTCAAGTTGTGCAATACAACTTTGTTTCTAGATTGCCTCTATTTCTAAAAGGCCAAGAGGGATTTGTTGGCATAGGCCATGATTTGAAACAAGCCACAGGAAATATCGAAGCACCCATTTTTTAGTACACTCAACCTTGACTTGTTATAGCACCTGTACATTGTGACAATTGTTTGGACTGGGTAGAACGCTATTACAGGGACATACCATATTTACAGGAACAATTAAAACATTTGGCTGCTCACAATTCTCTGCTTGAATGAGAAAAACAAGAGTTGAAGGCATGCGCAGATCGGGCAAGTAAAAGGCCTAAAATATCTGGTAGTGTAATTATAAAAAATGCAACCAACTTCAATGCCATCATTAATTCAAAACTATCTGACCCTTCACTGTCTAATTTCCAAAATGGTAAAAGTGATTTTTTATTTTATTTCATTTTACTTTGTTATAAAAGTCAAATAGGAAGATTTAGTTTTGATTTTCTTTGTTAATATAAGACTAGCTACAGAATCTCGTGATTATGTAGCTAGTCTATTTCTGAATGTTAGTTGCCATTATTTTCTAAATATCAATTTTGTTTTGTCATCTACAGGAAAATAATAATTATGGTGCTATTGACAAGGAGAAACCATCTTGGATCATGCGTTGTATAGTTCAATAGTTTCTTTCTTTTATTTGATAAAACTTTGTCATTATGTAATAAATTTTTATAAACCAACTCCTACAGGAATGGTTTCCTGTTGTACTATTTTTTGTAAAGCAAACTATTTTGGGGGGATTACACTCTATCTTGCATGATAAAAGTTTGTTAATCCAAAACTAGTTTAAATAGTGATCATTGTTAGTAGTGAAGACAACTTTGGCTGGAATACAGTATGGATATGTGATTTTGAGAACTGATATGGAGAAGAAACTCACCATTGGCTTTAGACCTGTGTGATTCTTATTCCATTATGTTCTTCTATTACCTCAGTCTTATGAGATATTATTATGATTGATTTAGCTTTAGCCTCGTCATCATATAGTGTTTCATATTGTTAAATATTTAGATGTTGTCCATAATTTGTTGTTCCATTTCATATGTGTGACCAATCTATCATTTGATTATTATTGAATTTATTTCAGATGTTAAATGATTGGTAATATTAATACTCTGAATTGAGTTTCCTTTCATTCTGAGTTATTGATTATCATAAGATCACAGGTTTTAAATCAGTCATAATTATGTTGTTATATTTTTACTCCAATACATCAAAAACTTCTTTGAATTTGTTCTGGAAGTACTAGTATTGTTTTGTCACAGGTTTCCCTTACATGTAGGACAAATAGGAGCTCAAACAACACAGAAAGATAAGCTCAGTTTCGTTGATCGGTCATAGGTTAGTCTGTGTGTTTTTTTAGTTAAGTTATTTATTAATGAAATGATGATTACATGAATTAGATTTGACTGTTTATGTATCGTTCTTTCGATTGTATTTGCTTAATACTTATTAGTTTTAAATCTTTGAACATTCAAAAAGAAAACAAAAAGATTTATGTGCTTTCTTTATCTCTTTTAGAAACACTTTTAAGAAAATTCATTTCGCAAGATTTCAAGTAAACCTTGCAAGTTGTATATACATTGTTTATAATCATTTGTACATATTCATGTTTTTATTTGAACACTTGTAATTAGTAAAATTATTTTCTTAGTATCATAGTCTTAGATTAGTTTATTTATTTTATCATTTTTAGGACTTTAATTGGCTAACGGAGCCATTACACCCATTGAGTCATTTCATTCCAAACGGCTTGGGTTAATTAGACAACCCCGGTCCGAATTTGACCTTCCATTTGACGGTGTGCCATTTACACCCATCAACAAATGGCGCTAGAAGGAGAGCCTGAAATTAATTGATGGCACATGGAGGTCTTAAGACTCCACCACACACTCACACTCTTATCGTAACGCATAGTTGCTCTGACAAAAACGTTACACTTGAAACAACAACTACCTCAAACGATAACCATGATATTCCTGTCGAACCAGTGACACCACTCCATCAAGGGATTGACGTCCAAGAAATTTTCCGCCAGTCACTTATAAGAACTCAAAGTGCCTTTTCACATATTAGACAGCCTGGTAGACAACTCAATCAACCCCTTGAATTTTCAAATCTTCAAGAACAACTTCAAGGCACTGGTCTACCCGAAAACCCTTTAGGAGGAAATACTACCAATCCTCCTGAAACACTTATCCTGGAGTTGGAGGATCTGGTATCCCACCATCCCCACCTAGTTCTTCTCCATCCTCTTTAGGAGGAGAGTCTTTAGACGAAGGAAGCTCTTCATCTGAACCATCTCAACCTTCGACACCACCAATTCCCATCGCAAACAAAAATAATCTTGCCAAACCTTGGCTCGATCAAGATGTCGTGGTTGTACATGGACCCCAACACCCACTACCTAAACATCCGAAGAAATGGCTACCCAAATTTGATCCAAATTCGAAGCAATCAGCTGAGTATCACATCAAGAAATTTATGCTAGCCATTAGACTCCGGAGTGTCGAACATGAACATGTGGTATGCGGATTATTTCCTTATACTTTTGAGGGAAATGCCTGAACCTGGTATTTTTCTCAATAGCCTCAGACCATCATCTCTTGGGACAAGTTTGAAACTTGTTTTCTAGAAAAAATTGGAGATGATAAATCTCTGGAAGTCTTGGTTATGGAACTCTCTAGCTTAAAAATGAACCCTAAAGAAAAAGTGAAAGACTTTAACCAAAGGTTTCTAACTCTAAAAAAAAAATTTCCTGTAGATTTGATGCCTACAGAAAGCTTAATTGTTGCATATTATACTAAGGCCCTGCATAATAACATAGCCATATGGGTTAAAAGGTCCAAAAAGAACACGTTTTTGGAAGCCTTTGAGGAGGCAAGTCAAATTGATAAAGATATTTTGAGCTTAAAAGATAATCTTAGTAGTGAAGCTGAAACAACTTCATCTTCTAAGAAGAAAAAAGAAATTCTCACTAGGCCTCCTCAACCTAAAAATCAACAAGAAACATTAGACCTGGAGAGCTTCCAGAAAGCTTTCTAGAAATTTTCTAATCAAGTCATTGAATTGAAAAGATCAGTCGAGGAGGCATCCACAAGTAAAGGAAGTTTCAAACCTCCTTTTAGAAAACCATTCCCTCCAAACTGGCCAAACCTGACCACAGAAGGTCTAAATTTTGAAAGTTTATAGTATGCTTTGCAAACAATATTAGAAGTGCATGACAATTCTGTTTCTGTTCCTCTAGAAAATTCTGATGATACAGTTGAGGAAGAGGTGCCAGAAGAGGAAGACTTATCTCCTTCTATTTTCGGGGACTTGTCAGACAGTATTTTCCAAGCAAATTTTGAAATTGTTCACCCCTACAACACTAGGAGTAAAACACAAAACAAGCCTCCACCAGAAGCAAGTAAAAATATGGTTCCAAAACAAACAAAGCAAAATGAAACTAGACAAAATTTAGATGCCCCAGTTTTAGAGAATGATTTAATTGAAGATCTAAAAAAATTAAGGGCAAATATTTTTGTTTTTGAACAGCTGAAATTTCCTCTTATTTTGCAGAAAATGCTTCAAAGCATCGCTGAAAACAGTAAAAAGAGTGATGTTAGCAACAAAAAATCAGCAGAAATTGACTTAAACGCAGTTAAAAATGTCTCAACTAAAAAGACATCTAAACATCAAGACAAAAGGGACTTAGCGGAATAAACTGTAGCAAACCTAGATAAAATTGTTTCAAAGACAACAATAAAAAATCAACAGAATTATGTTGTTTCCGCACGAAAAAATCCCCCCCCCCCCTTTTTAATTGACTTTTGAAATTTTTAATAGGAATATACATAATTGTATGGTTGACTCTGGTGCATCATCAAATGTGATGCCTCTGTCTGTATGCCATAAAATGAATGCAAAAGTAAAACCTTATGATCTTAAAATCATTCAACTAGATCAAACGAATGTTAAAGTGATCAGTGAGATTAAGAATGTGTTGATTAGATTATCATCCAATCCTAAAGTTCATCAAATGATTGATATTATTGTTGTTGATATTCTTGGAGTTTATGGTCTGTTTTTAAGCAAAGATTGGTTCGAACAGTTGCATGGTTATTTTGATATAGACTGGTCTCACTTGTGGTTGCCTGAAAGTGGACAGCCCAACAAAATCAGAATAAACAGAGAACGTTACCTTAAGCATATTGTGACAGACATGAATGATCCAAATGAGCCTTTCGTTACCTCCGCAAATTCGACTGAAACGCAGGGAATGAATACATTTTTTGGTAACTTCATGACTGAAATTTCCTCTATCACTGATCCAAAACAACAATCTGAAGTTACAGCCTATACTCATGCACCAGCTTTGCCGAATACGCCAAGTATTGCTAATGACTCACATATATGGTCCCTATATTTTGATGGATCTAAATCTCGAGAAGGAGAAAGTGATGGCTGTGTGCTCATCGACCCTACAGGTAATAAAAATTTTATTGCTTGTCAATTAGAGTTTGAATGCACTAACAACATAGTCGAGTACGAATCACTTCTACAGGGACTTAGGAAAGCACTGGACATGGATGTGAAAAATTTGATAGTATTCGGTGATTCGGAAATAATAGTTAAACAGGTAAGAAACGAAATACATTGTTTGTCACCACATCTGAAGAGTTACCAAACTGAGGTATGGGGTTTAATGAATAAATTTTTAGCATTTAATATAAATTCCATTCCTAGGATGAGTAATTCAAAAGTTGATCTACTAGCCAATGTTTCTTCTAAATTGTTGCCCACTGAAGGTTTTGTTGGGCCCTTCGTTTTTGGATAAGGAATTACGTAAGTTTTGACTGAGCACGAGTTGTGCAAGCTTCAACAGAAGCTGGACAACAAAGCAAGAAAGAGCAACAGAAAGCAGTTGCGAAAGACAGCGCAACACCAGCCAAGCAACAAACGGTTGCAACAGAACAAGGAAGCGCGCAAGCCGAAATAGAAGACACAACCCAGCTATATATAGGGTTGAACATAAGTGTAAAAGGGTTGTTGACATTATTGTTGTTGTTGGTCAGTTGATTACGAGTTAGTTCTGAGCTAATTGTGGGGAGTTGAGTCAAGTCAAGTCTTGAGTCTGTAATGAATTTGATCTATTAGTTTGAGAATTGGAGCTCTGTGACATGAGTCCAGAGTCAAGAGTCTATACAATGCACTGTTGTGTAATTCTAAGTCTGTAATCAAAGAAAGATTCTGAAGATAATATGAAGAAGGACCTAAATTTTCAAATATGATGTGTCTCTGTGTGTTTTCCTTATGCATTACAGTTCTTCTTTCTAGGTTATAAGTTCTACTCGATGGTTCAATGTTTAGATTCTTATTCTTAATGTAAGTAGGTTTGATTCTTGCACATATATGTTTCATATCTATTTATGTCTCTTGTGCAAGATCAGGGATGAGTCCTGAAGGTTCTATGGATCCTCCTAAGTCTTTTCCCTACCCTTCCCTATCTATCTGTCTCGGCAGTGCTTCGGGTGAGACTTCTTCTCTTCGGAGGAGATGAAAATGCCAGCGCTCTAGACTACATGGTACATTTTGTTGGTAACCTGAGAAGGACCCTGGTCTGATTAAACTTGCACCAAATGGTTTTTCTCCTAATGCATTTTCGATCGAATTGTTATTCAGGCCATCGATTTTGGACAACATCACAAATTGGAGAGTATTTGATGATGACCAGAAAATCATCAACTTCATGCATATGGAAGACACCTTCAAGGATGCAGTTATTGATGAAGGCATTAACGACGAGAATCTTCGAGACTTCACGGTAATATATGATCTTCGATCTCCTGAATCAACGTCCGAGCTGGTAAACTCTATCCCCAAATCTGTGGTGAGATTAGGGAAATTTATGACTTGCATGACAAGTTTATAGGGGTAATCAATTGCAAAACTAACAGTTCCTCTTTGATATATGAAACTATTAATTTAGGAACAAGAGATAATCCTCAAAATATTAATCTGGGAAAGGGATGTTCCGAGCAAGAAAGATCTGCTTTCATAAAATTATTTAAATAATTTAAAGATGTGTTTGCTTGGACGTACAATGACCTGAAAACTTTCGATCCAAACATCATATAGCATGTAATCCCTATGAAACCCCGAACTCAGCCTTTTCAATAGAAATTGAGGAAAATGCATCCTAAATTGGAACCTATCACTAAAAAGGAACTAAATAAATTACTAACTGCAAAGTTAATTTTCCCGATTAGGCACACTCAATGGGTGTCTAACTTAGTCCCTGTAAGGAAGAAAAGTGGTGAAATTCGACTTTGTGTCAATTTTTGAAACTTAAACTGAGCATCTGATAAAGACAACTACCCTGTTCCTCCAATGGAACAAATTCTATAATAGGTGTCTGGTTCCGAAAGACTATCTTTGTTATATGTTTTTTCAGGATACAACTAGGCCTTATGTCTCCTTCAGAACAACTTAAAACCACCTTTTGTACCCCATGGGGCACCTACGCCTACAGGAAAATGCCTTTTGGACTAATAAATGTCGGTGCCACTTTTTAGAGAGCAATGGATCTTGCTTTTCATGGCCTCATTAACCAGTCAGTTGTGGTCTATCTTGATGATGTCATTGTCTTCTCAAAAAACAAGAAAGATCACTTGTCTCACCTTAGGGTTGTTTTGGAATGATGCTGCAAGTTCGGCATATCTCTCAATCCCAAAAAAATCAGTCTTTGCAGTAGAGCAAGGAAAACTGCTTGGGTTTATAGTGTCTAAGGATGGAATGATTGTTGATCCCGATAGAACCCAAGCCATTTCTAAACTTCCTCCTCCTTCTTCCAAAAAGGCCATGCAATCCTTTTTGGGTAAGATTAATTTTGTTAGAAAAATTGTCCCAAGTTTCTCAAAAATGGTTATACCTCTACAAAATCTAATTAAAAAGGATGATTTGTACCAATGGGGACGACAAGAAATTCAGGATTTCGATTCAATTAGAAAATAAATAATAGAAGTCCCTTCCCTGATGAGTCTCGATTTTTCTCAGGATTTCACTCTTTACACTTTTTCATCTGATAGATCCTATGTTGTTGTGCTTACACAGAAAAACGTTGAAAGCAATGAGATACCCATTGCCTTCATGAGCTCTGCTTTTAAAGGATCAGAACTTAATTACCCCGCAGTAGATCTGCAAGCATATGTTGTTTTTAAAGCAGTGAAACACTTTCGGTCTTACCTGTTGAAATCCAGAACCAAAGTTGTTGTTCCTTACCCCGCTGGAAGAAACATGTTAGTACAAAAAGAGTTGGGTGAGAAAAGGGAAAATTGGATGACATCACTACAGGAATATGACCTTGAAATAAACCCTGCCCAAATCTTTGGAGGTCAATGCCTGTGTAAATTAGTGGTTGATTCAGTTGAGAAATTAGAAAGTCAAATAAACACATCAACTGTAAATCAGCATAACGAAAAATAGATCAATTGTGCACAAGCTACACCCAATTCTTGGTATGAGAACATTAGATTTTATTTAACGCATGGATCTGCTCCCCGCAATCTTGATCCCAAAAACAGAAGAGCACTTAGGCTTAAATATTCATCTTTCCAATTAATCAATGATATATTATTTTGAAAGAACTTTGATGGTGTTTTTCTGTGTTGTTTAGAAAAGGAAGAGTTTGAAAACGTGTTGGCTGAACTTCATGTTGGTGATGTCAGTGGTCATTTTGGTGGAGATACCACTGCCCACAAAGTGATAAGGGCTGGATACTATTGGCCTACCTTGTTTAAAGATGCCCATACGTTGTCCTGCAAATGTGTAATCTTCCAAAAGGCTGCAGGACGGGTGAAAAAGGCAGCTTTTCCTTTGCAACATGTTACTGTAGATGCACCTTTTCAGCAATGGGGTCTAGACATTATAGGACCAATCAATCCCCCTTCTTCGCAACAGAACAAGTACATCCTCACAACAACAAAATATTTTACAAGATGGTCTGAAGCTATACCTTTAAAAGTGGTCAACACCAATCAGGTTGTGTCTTTTCTGAACTCCCATATCATCACTCGATTTAAAATTCCTGAATGTCTGGTTTTTGGCAATGCCTCTTATTTTTCGTCCCTTAATATGAATGTTTTCACTTTGGAAAAAGGGATTAAACTGAAGTATTCTGCCAGCTGCTACCCTCAAGGGAATGGTCTAGTCGAGTCGATAAATAAGAATTTAATCAAGATTATAAAAATGACAGTTTCAGAAAACCATAAGAATTGGCACAATGCATTGTACAATGCACTCTGGGCTGATAGGGTAACTCCAAAAGCCTCCATTGGTAATTACCCTTTCTTCCTCGTCTACGGAAGAGAATCCATCCTCCCCCCACATGTCTTACTTCCTTCTTTGCAATTATCGCAGAAAATCCAAGAAGAAGATTTTACTCCTCTAGAAAACCAGATAAATGCTTTATTAAAACTAGAAGAGGTAAGAAAACAAGCAAAGCAGAAACTAGACCAGCACCAGCAAATTGTGAAGAGATGGTTTGATACAAGTTCATCTTTTGATAGGAATTTTGATGTTATGGATTTGGTTCTCAAGTGGGACAAAGAGCACGAGGGAAAGGGGGAACATACCAAGTTCCAAAACCTGTGGCTGGGACCATTTGTAATTTCTGGAAAATTGGGTCCTAGTTCTTTTCATCTGCATAACTTGGAGGGACAGTCAGACACTTTCGCGTTGAATGGCCAGGCTCTCAAGAGATATTTCACTTGATGATTTATGATGCACCTCTTGTAAATATTTTTATTTTTCCTTTTTGTTTTTTATTTTGGTTCTTTTGATTTTGCTTGATTTTGATTTGTTTTCTAAATAATTATGTTTGCATCACCATTCATTTGTTGAAGGGAATCATAGCTCTTATTCATTATCAACAATTGATAATAGTTCAAGCACCTGAACAGTAAGTGCTAAACTCAGATCAGCAGAAGTAAGCTTTTGTTTAATCAATGTTTCTGGTTTCTCATTAAAATTATAGGAAAAGGTGATTATCCTTAACAAACTTATAATGTCATCCATGTTTTAATGAGGACAACTCAACTGTGCTTCCCCATCCTAGAGATGATTTCTTGACAGAAATCTAATTGTCCAAATCATAATGAAAGTCATCAGAACAAAAAAATGATTCTTAAATGATCAATCTTTTCATTACCAGACCATGAGATATTCAGTATCACCCCGCTCTCTTAAATATCATGAACTTTCTGGAAATTTATAGATAGATTTTAGAGAGTTGGAAGCACTATAATCTGTGTCAATTGTATGTAAACCCGTCAGGACACTGAAAAGGTCTGTTGGCAGCAGGTAAATGCACACATGATACCAAGGCAACTTCGTTGGGGTAATGAACATGCCTGTTGGAAGAAAAGCAATGTCGGGTTTAAGAGGATCCTCAAGTATGTCTTTTAATTTGATCAAGTGTGAAAATGTTTTTATCATGAACGGACGGCTCTTGGACAAGATAGAGGTACTAGAGTGGGTTAAATGACATCCCTACCGAGGCTATGGATGCCTGCTAGCAGCAGTGGCCTTGTCAATGGTATCGAAGTCACCTGTATAAACATCGCTACACTTGTGATTTAAACAAGACACCAGATTACAATTTCGGGCAAAAATGCACTCAATGTTATGACTGTGTTATGTTTTGAGTTATTGTTGAAATGATTGATCTGTCGTTAGTTGTCTCTCAAATTTATTTCATCTGTGCCCTTGATATAAATTTTGGTGATGCAGATATAACTGCTTCGCACAGCGTGTCTCCATTGTTGGCAACCACCAATTCTGTAAAATTTTATCAAAATTAAAATTCATCACAAAGAGATAAAATCTTTATGTAGCTGCCACCTCCTTACATTTATAAACGTTTATGTCTTTTGTCCTCAAGGATATTTATTGGGCTAGCTTGTTATATGAGTTTTTTGTTTTTATTTTCATTTGCTTTGTTTAAATTTCATGACTGCAAGAATGAAATTGAAACAAAAATTTGTCTTGGTTAATCATTCTGCAGTCTATGTTTTCTTCTATTCTTTTACCAAAGAGATTACACTTTAAGGGAACCTATGCCTTTATAAGTTTTAAGTTTTATAAACTTATTGATTAATCCATTGCCACATTTTTATGCACTATGGGATTATCTATGGTTGATTATATGGTCTTAATATTTGATATCCCTAATCACATTGAACCTCGGATTAACATTTGAAACATGCTTCATGCTTTTAACAGTCATACTGCTTTCATATCACCTGGTACATGGACTAATGTACTCACGATTTCACATCATCCTACTATCTTATGCATTTAATGACCCTCATTCATTATTCAAATAAGCAACTGATAGTGGTTGGGGTTTAATCTTCATTGTGTGTAATGGAGGTAGTGGATGTATTAAAAGAGAAGGTTTCTCCTACTCCTGCTATTGAGACGAATTAGGGCTTTAGTGACAAACCTACTGCTAAGAAAAATCATAAGAGAAAGAAACTGGATAACTCAGATTTGAGTTTTATAAACAAGAGATATGGCCGATCAATATCCAGGAGTCTGAGAAATTGAAAGTAGGATCATTTGAGCTCAATCTCAGTGATCAAGGTCAATGATCATTGTTATGATGATGAGATCAATGGTTTCCTTGCACGGGAAGATACGGATAACCAGTGTCTCGGGAACGAAATTGTTGGTCAAGTTGTGTAATACGACTTTGTTTCTATACTACCTCCATTTCTAAAAGGCCAAGAGGGCTTTGCTGGTATATGCCATGATTTGAAACAAGCCTCAAGAAGGACCAAAGCACCCATTGTTGAGTACACTCAACCTCGGCCTGCTATAGCGCCAGTACACTGTGACAATTTTTTGGACTGGGTAGAACGCTATTACAAGGACATACCATATTTACAGGCACAATTAAAACATCTGGTTGCTCGTAATTCTCTACTTGAACTAGAAAATCAAGAGTTGAAGGCATGCGCAGATCGGGCAAGTAAAAGGCCTAAAAGATCTGGTAGTGTAATTATCAAAAATGCAACCAACTTCAATGCCATCATGAATTCAGAACTATACAACCCTTCACTGTCTAATTTCCAAAATGGTAAAAGTGATTTTTTATTTTATTTCATTTTACTCGGTTATAAAAGTAAAATAGGAAGATTTAGTTTTGATTTTATTTGTTAATATAAGACTACCTACAGAATCTCATGATTCTGTAGCCAGTCTATTTCTGAATGTTAGTTGGCATTATTTTCTAAATATCAATTTTGTTTTGTCATCTATAGGAAAATGATAATTATGGTGCTATTTAGAAGGAGAAACCATCTTGGATCATGTGTTGTATAGTTCAGTAGTTTCTTTCTTTTATTTGATAAAACTTTGTCATTATGTAATAAATTTTGATAAACCAACTCCTACAAGAATGGTTTCCTGTTGTATTATTTTTTGACTATCATGGAGAAATTTCAATATAAAAGAGTGGGGAGTCTAACCCCCTATGGGACTTAGACCCCTAGACATTTATTTGTTTTGTCATGCCTCCCATGGTTGATTCATCAATATCTATCACACCCCCTTCCACAAACCCATTCTCTCCCTTCCATAACCCCTTTTATCATTACTCGTAGCCTTATGTGTATCCCTCATGCCCTTTCCCTTTGTTCCCATCCCCTCATCTCCATATTCTCCTCATGCCTCTCCCCTAATTCCCTCACACCCTCCCCATTATAACTTCCACTCTCCTCCTCCATACACTCACACCACTTCCTGGACACAGTAGTGGTGGCCAACTTCCCTTTCTCTCCCTTTAAATGTTCCTCCCTTGCCACCTAGACACAACCTCTTCCCCGCCTCAAGTGGTAAGTCATTCAAAAACCTTCTAGGCTTAGTGGTGTTTACCTATAATACCACCTATTTCCCAGTGTAAATATTTGTGCCCAATGGTCATACAACTTGAGCTGAGCCACTAGGGCCAAAAATCCCCAAATTTGATTAAAACTTCATTTTTTTTATAGTTCTATTATTTAAAAAAATGATTTTTTATGGAAAAGAGGTCATCAGACGAAACTGGTCATATATCGAGCATATGAAGGTGAAATTGATCGTATGAAAAAGTCATCCAAAAAACTAACCCTAAACCCTAGACCTCCAAAAACCTAACCCTAGGAGATGAAGCGCCAAAAGTCATGTGGGCCCCGTTGGGGAAAGTTGGTACATCAACTTCCTGGGGCCATAACTTTTTCATATGATCTATGTTTGGGGTGTTCGATACCTCGTAGGAAAGGTCTATTTGAGAAGTAAAATTTCCATCGAGGGTTAGATCATGTCCTTTTTCATTGCACCCCTATCCCCGCAAAAGTCCAAAAAACGTCGTTTAGGGCCTCAAAACGGCCCCAGAAGTTTGGGACTTGAAAATCTAGAAAAAAAATGCCAAAATCAAAACAATAACTACCAAGATGAAAGTTGTATGTGAGCTAGATGGAAGAGGTGGGTGGCCAACAATATCCACCTGAATCAATCCTCCCTCCTTAGGAAGCAATGGTCTCCATTGTGTTGATTTCCCCCATCAGATGAGGATACTTTTCTTGAATTTGGCCTCGGGTGAGCCACTTGCCTTGGTGCAGGAGTTTCCCTACCTAAACAACCCGATAAAGCTTAATATTGTGTTGGTGATTTCCCTTGATCTATGTTTCCATGATTTGCGTAGTGGATGCATGTTCCATGCAATCAAGGTTGAGCTCTGTTGGTGTCAATTGTTCTGTTATCTCTAAGGTGTCCAATAATGGTGGAAATTATGGCCGACGGAGGTCCACATTAAACACTGGGTGCAAGCCAAGGAAGGGGGGAATGTTGATCTTAAAAGAATTGTCACCCACAACCTTGGTGATGGTATAAGATCCATAGAGGAGTGGACAAAGCTTCTAATGGGGTCCTGTAAGGCTTTCTTTCTGCAAGTTAAACAAAACTTTATCTCCCACCTAAATCTTGTATGGTACCCGGTGTTGATCACGACGTTGCTTGTACTTGGCATTGGACTTCTGAAAAATATCCTGAACCTTTTGGCGGATGTGTTGGATTTGTTCAATGAACCAAGTGGATTTTTCGGCTTTGGTTTGTGCATGGGATGATTCTTCCTGTGTGGATGCAAGGGATAGTGCAACATCCATGGGACCCAATAGTTGAAATCCCAACCCCACCTGAAAGGGGTTGTGGCCATTTGAGCTATGTATGGCTCTGTTGTAACTGTGTTGAACATAGGGAATAATCTCATCCCATGTGCACATATGCTTGGAATTGCACATGTGAAAAATGTGCATTATCATCCTATTGACGACCTCGATTTGGTCATCCGTGTACTGGGGGTGGAAGGTCGTATATTTGGTTAGGTTGGTGTCCATTCGTGACCATAGGCTTGACTAGAATGTGTTGATGTGCTGAGGAACCAACTGTCCTAATAAGAGATGATGATTTTTGGTATCCCAAAATTTACCCACACTCGTTCGAAGAAGAGCTTGGCAGTGCCCTCTATTGTGATGCTCTTCTTGCAGGCGACCAGAATTTCCATCTTCAAAAATCGATCAACAACCACGAAAACACAATTATTTCTCTGCTTGGTTGAAGGAAGGCCTGACATGTAGTCCATAGAGATGGATTCCTAGGGCCTATCAAGAGTAGGCATAAGGGTGTACATGAATTTTTTATTAATGGTCGGTTTGGAAATGGCACAGGCCATACAGGATCTTATATACTTGCTGACATCCTGTCAGAGTTTCATCCAATAGAAATGTTGTTAGGAAACTGCCACTGTCTTCTCTACATTGAAGTGTCCCTCCACCCGATTGTAGTGAGATTCCCAAATTAGCTTCGTGCGCTCGCTTGATGGAATGCAGAGATGGCGCAGATGGCACAATAACTTGTCCTGTAGATGAAAATCAGTGACAGTTGTGTTTGTGCCCAACATCTGGTAGGTATTGGTGAATTCAAAAGCTCGTTGATAGAATTGGGGCCTTCCAAAGGTATCATGTCCACATGAGTGTAGCACCATGGTTAGTTTGGAAACTGGAGGTTGGTTGAGGCAGTCAGCAAAGCGATTAGTGCTCCTTGTCTTATACTTGATGTTGAGATGGAACGGTTGCAAGTATGTGGAAGACTTATGATGGCAGTCATTCTACAATTTGCCTTGTGTCTGCATGATCTACATAGGCTTATGATCAATGTGGATGATTGTCTCCTTCCCAAGAATGTAATGCCTCCATTGGTGGCAAGCTTGGACAATGTAGTACATTTCTTTGTCGCAAGTTGGGTACTTAAGGACAGTGTTTGATAGTGTCTCTCTATGATAGGCCACGAGATGTCCATGTTGGGTAAGAACTGCGCCCACATCATAGTCTAAAGCATCTGTCTCAATCTCAAACGACTGTTACAGGTCAGGTAATGAGAGCACCAGGGTTGAGCACAAGCATTGTTTCAAATCATTGAACACTTTTTTTTGCAACTAGCCCCACATGAATTTTTCCTTCCCACCACCTCTGGTCACTTGGCTAAGGGCACATGAAATGTGGGAGAATCCCAAAACGAACCTGCGATAGAAATTGGCAAGGCCTAAGAAGATTCGGAACTCAATGAGTGTGGTTGGGGCTGGCCATTCATGGATGACTTGGATTTCTGTTGGATCGACATGCACCCCATGCTCATCAACAATGTAGCCTAGGTACTGGACCTTGTTCATGCCAAAGGATAATTTTTCCAAATTTGCATATAGCTTGTGTTGTCGTAGAGTGTGCAAAACCTAATGAACGTGGTACAAGTGTTCCACCCAATTCTTGTTGAATATGAGCATGTCATCCAAATACACTACCACAAAAGAATTGGTGAAAGGCCACAAGATATCGTCCATCATCCTCATGAAATTTGTTGGGTCATTTATCAAGCCAAAAGACATGGTCAACCATTCAAAAAGAAATTCTTTGGACTTGAAGGCAGTCTTCCATACATCAGTCTGATATATTGGAACCTGGTGGTAGCCAGGCTTCAGATCAATCTTACTGAATTATTTCCCCCCCTTGAGTTGGTCATGAAGATCGTCAATTCGGGGAATTAGGTATCGGTTCCTGACTGTGATTTTATTTAGGGCCCGGTAATCAATGCAGAGTCACCATGACCCATATTTCTTCTGAATAATCATGATTGGGATTCCATAAGGTGATGATCTTGGGAGGATGTGCCCCTTTTCGAGAATCTCTTGGATTTGGCGCTTGATTTCCTCATTTTCTAACAAAGAGCAGCGATAGACTGTCCCATTCGGTAGCAGTGTGCTAGGGGTCATATCGATTGAGTGCTTGACCTGACAGTGTAGAGGTACCCTAGTGGGTGAGGAGACGATGTCTTTGTATTATTCCATGACCTTATCCACTTTCTTCTTGTGCGTGGAGAGACTTGTTGTGGAGGCCATGGATGTGGCTACAACCTTCCTCTCACTCTGAGTGTGAATCATGAAGAAGACCAAACTTCCTGTTCTGAGAGATGAACTTCCTTCATGGCTTGGTAGAGATCAATGAAATGGAGGTAGATGGGACTACCTCTAGTATCCTGTATAATCTCCTGGACAAAGTAATAATAACACTACAAGGCCTAGACTCATATAAAGCATGACATTTCCATAAATAAGCTTGGCCTAAAATAAAATCAAAAAATTCAAGGGGGGCGACATCACACAATACCTCATCTTTGAAGGGCTTGATGTCGTAGGCCAGGCGACAATGTTGGTTGACGCAGAGATTGCTCCCTTGGCGGAGCCATCCGATGGTGTATGGTTGTGGGTGTGGTGATGTCGGAAGATCCAACCACTTGATGACCTTTGTTGATATGAGGTTATTCTAGATACCGCTATTAATGATGAAGTGCAACGGAGTACCCTTCATCCACATTTGTGAATGAAAGAGGCACTCACCTTCCTCTGGTTCATCAAGTTCATTAGGCTAGACCTTGGTGGTGGTAGCAATGGTGGCACTGGGTTATGCATCAATGATCCATCTCCCCTTTTCTGGTTCTGACTCCGGGTCGGAGCCTGCATCTTATTCATAGCCTTTCACCTCGGCCACCAATGACTTCTTTGAGTGAAATTCAGCGGTGTTATGCCAGGATCTCTTATGGAACTCGCACCATTTCCCAGTATCTTTCTTTGTCCTCCCATTGTCCTTCTTTGTTTACGGTTTGGACTGGTTGTCCTGAGGCTTCCCATCCTTGTTTTTCCTTTTTTTCTATAGGTTGGGGTTGTCTTTTCCCTACTTCTATTGTGAGGGTTTTGCAGGCCCAAATTGTCGCATCTAATGTTTAAGCTTCTGCTCGATTTTGACAGCATATCGATAGGTCGCGCCCAAGAATGAAATGTCTAGAAACTCCATTTATGTCTGGATGTATCTATGCATATTGTCGCAGTACTTGATCATCGAATGTTTCTCAGAGTCTTTGATACCCAGCTTGGTGCACAAGGTATGGAAGACATTCATGAACTCTAGCACTATTTGGTCCCTTTCCTGCCGCAGTGTGGTCCATCTTGTATATAAGTCGTCATAACTTCCAACAGGGTAGTATTGTTTCTTAATAGAATCTTTGGAGGAACCCTGAGTGGGTGAAACTACAAATAATGTATATCCCTCTATTTCCTTTTTCTCACAGAAAGTCTCCCACCAATATTTGACATGAGGATGGCTTTGAGGAGTGCAAATGTAATCTTTTCTCTATCGAAAAAGTTGTGGATAGAAAAATACCCTTCTAGAAGGTTTAACCATTTATATACAACATCCACATCTATTTGACCTTTGAATATAAGGATATCAAAATTGATTTGTACCTTAAAGGGGGTGGTGCCTATGTTTGAGATAGATGTGTTTCTTGTCGGTAGTTGTCAAAGGATTTGTGCAAATCTATCCATCATCTCGTTCTTCTGTCGCTCGAGGGATTCCTCGAGAAACATTTTGAAAGGATCTCATGTCACATCATCTTTCTTTTCTCCCACCATGGAAGTTTTCTTGGGCATGCGAGCGCAGTTTTCCTCAAGAGAAACATGCTCGAGACCGAACTCTCTATACCCTGACCCCATCAGGGACATGCACTAAAAAACGACAAGGAGTAGACCACTCTAATACCATTGATCCAGATTTATGAAAGGAATGAAATGAAAACACAGATCTATAATATTAACCCAGAGACACATTGAATAATAACAGAGATACAGTAAAACTTGACTTCTATTAAATGAGAAATGTGTTGAAACCATAAAACGCAGACTGAAACAAGCTTGATAGAATGGTGGCAGATTATCTCCAAGAAGAGATATGATGGCTACACTCATTTGCAATAATATGAGTACAATGAGGCTCCAAAATCCTTTTTACATCAAACATGAATGCCAAAACTCTAGACATCCAAAAACTTAACCCTAGGAGATGAAGTGCCAAAAGTCGTGTGGGCCTCGTTGGAGTAAGTTGGTACATCAACTTCCCGGGGTCATAAATTTTTCATATGATCTTTGTTTGGGGCATTCGATACCTCGTTGGAAATGTATATCCATTAAGTACAAATCCTGCAGGAGGCCGGGGTATGCAATATAGAATCCTATCCCCGAAAAAGTCCAAAAACACGTCGTTTAGGGCCTGAAAATGGCCCCGAAAGTTTGGAACTTGAAAATATAGGAAAAAATTACCAAGATCAAAACTATAACTGCTAAGATGAAAGTTGTATGTGATCCAGTTGGAAGAGGTGGTTGGCCACCAATATCCACCTGGATCAGTGTAGCTTGAACCCTATATTTCATTCAAATTTTCCAAAATAGACAAGTATTTTTAAGAAAGTTGAAGTGGTTTTTAAGGCTTTCCACTTGGAGACCCAAGTTCCCATAACCATTAATGATGACAATATCTCATCGTGGCATTATTTCCCAAAAGGGTTTTTCTCAAAGCCACTTCTTTTCTTTCATATATTTGATTTCCTTTTCAAAATTTAGGATAAATTTTGATTTATATAAAGTGATTTTTGTAAGATTATAGAAAGGGACCACTTGTCGTTTCTCCCAAATTGAAAAGTGTTTTGTAATACCATGTTAATTTTGACCTTGGGGATGATAATCGTAACCACCTCCTCCTCCTCTTCTATAAATAAGAGGATTATTATATAATTAGGGAGGATTTATTTAATATAAGTATCTAAGTGTTGTTGTTTTTTCTTAGAGTCTTAGTGTTTGATTCTCATATTTATTCTCATTTCAATTGTTAAGAAAAAATTCTTGCTTGTTTGTGGTTAAGGGATAATTTCAAAGTGTTGTTGAGCTAGTTTACCCTAGGAGGGATCAGTTAGATAGGTGTCTTTGTTGTTGGTTTTTTTATTATAAAATGATAATATCTAGTCATTAATAGTTAGCTTGTATACCCTTGTGTGTTTTTATTGTAGGTTGGGGAAGGAATGCAATTGATAAGGTTGGTTATTAGCTAGGAGGATTCAAGAAAGACCAAGGGAAACTTGAAACATTCTTATTGTAGTTTGGGGAAGGAATTCAATTGATAAGGTTGGTTATTAGCTAGGAGGGTTCAGGAAAGACCAAGGGAAACTTGAAACATTCTTACTCTTTGTTGGTTGTTTTGATAATGGTTTCTACTTCTCATTTTCTACATTTTATGAGTTGTTTTATCTTATTTTCCTTGTTTCCCTAAATATATTGGTTTGATATTATTTATATTAGTTTGTTAAATTCAGGAAAATAATATGTGTTTGTTGATTTGAGTTTTTGTTTATAATTTATTTTGTATTTTCATTGTATGTTTTCATTTATAAACTCTCAAAATTGCTAACCCTTGCAAGAATAATATTCGGGTTGCCATTTTTTCTTTACCCAAGTTGTAGGGAACCCCCTAAAGACCTATTTCAAGTAGAGACACCAACAAGGAAATGAAAGGAAAACAAAAAAAAACCATGTAAAAATTTCAAAAACATGTTTTACATTCATAGTTACAAATTATGAATTGTTAACGTACATACACATTTCACGATCATCTCACAATCACTAGTTCCTTAACTTTTGTAGTTACATATAATTTCTCCATTTTTTGTTTGTACATGTATGTTTCATTATCCCTCTCTATAGATTTCATGTTGAAAAGTTTATTATATTAGCTCTCTTTAATTTTTATGATAGATTAGGTGACATTATTTTCACTTCATTTGCAAACCACTTTACCAAGGAAATACATTAAGATCTCTTTGCTCATGGAAACTTTAAGACTCACAAAGAGGTTTGAATTCATTTCCCTTGGCATTGTGAGATAATTTCAAATTTATTTTTCATTTCTACTACCAACATAACCCAAGTCGAAGGAAATAAAGGTGGGAAACATACATATTAGGTGATGGTTAGGTCTCCTTTACATCATACCTATTAGGGTTACAGCCAAGTTGAGTAGGGAGGATTAGTTGGTATTGTTTTTCTTCAATTATTTTGTTAATATTTCAATTTTTAGCTTAATCACCTGAAGCAAGTTTTCAATCACAATGGCTATACTAAAAATCAATTAAAAAAAGTTGTCTTAAGAGCTAGGAGTAGAACCTGGATCTTGAGTGAACCACACAATGAAATAAATAATATCATGCTTCCTTATATGAAAGGTACATCCGACAAAATCACAAGAATTCAAAAGTAATATTAGGGTTATCTTCACTCCTCCAAACACTCTCAAAGACATGTTGGATTGTGAAAAAGACTTCATTGATCCAAAAATTTAGAAAGGTGTGTATACTATACCATGATCGTGTGGAAAAGACTATATTGGTGAGAGAGGAAGGTCATTACAAATTAGATTCAAATAACATTTCGCAAACATTAAGCATAATCGTATCAAAAGATATGCCTTGGCTGAACATTCTTATAATACTGGCCATCTGATTTTCATAGAAAATGAAAAACAAATTGAAAAGAAAATCCACTTTGGTAAAATGAAAATACATGAATCCATGGGAATCGAATTAAATGCTTCCAACATCAACAAAGATGAAGGATTCAAAAGCAAAGAAGCGTGGAAGCATGTTCTTGATAAAATTAAAAATGAAAATAGTAGCAACCTGGAATAATATTTGCATTGGTTGGCTCACTCACTGGTTTTCAATGATTATTTATTTATGGATTGAGAGTTCATGAATAATTGAGCTCAACAACCTCTTGATGATGATCCTAGCCCGTGGATCAAAACGTCAATTTAATAAAATATTGAACATAGTTCCATCAACTCTTAATACTTTATTGTGTAATAAATAAATAGTTCATTTCTACACCCAGATCAAGTATAGAGGAGTTATGAGATGTGATGGGAGTCACATCATTTTCCCCCATCTGGAGGCCCCGTGTTTCTCTACAATGGCTCCAAATTCAACCCCCCTTCCTCTCACCATGATGAATAGTTGGTATTCATTTAGCTTGGGCGTGTGGGCATCCTCCATCATTGTTGTGATCATTCCTCTTGTTTGTGTAATGAATCCTCATCATCCTCAACATTTAGTGTCATTAATGGTGTTTTCTGACACCATTACTCTCCCACTGCCTCTCCTCTATATAATTAATTTTTCTTGGTTGCATTGTTACCCCTGCTATCTGGATTTGTGCTCCATTTTCCATGAGCTTCGAGTTTTTTATTCTCTACCTCTGTCACTTGCCCCACTCTTTGTATTTCCTAAAAACTTGTTTTTTTCTTTCTCTCCTATGACTTTTCTATGTGTGCTCTCTTCCCTCCAATGTCGTGTGGTGGCCATCACCAGCATGGTTGCAGTCGTAGAGTTGGAGTGTTGAATCATCAAACTCAAGAAGTTTTAGCTCAGCATGCTAAAGGCTATGAAGTGCATACTCCTCCAAATGTCTAGGTTGAGTTGGACCTTGCAGAGGCGGACACCTATGTTCTCAATTGCTTCATTGATAATGAAACAATGGATGTTGAAATTGGTTCCTGGATTCCTGACCCTGGATCCTATCAAGCTCATGCTACCCTATACACCAATACTGTGGATCTTTACTGGCTCCTCAAGACTCTCATGGGGAAGGTTCTAGTTGAAACAAATGAGGTGCATGAGGAAATATTCTTACAGTTAGATGAATTGCAGATACAATTGTAGCACATGGAAAAGAATTTGGACAGACTAGCCAATCCTAATGCTGACACAGCTGGACCAAGCCAGGAGAACCCTAAAACAATGGAGCCTCCTCCAAAGGTTCCCCTTGATCTACCTTTCTAGTTTTCTATGTTATTTCAAGTTTATTTTTGGTTGTATAGTCTGGGGGGTCATGGGGCTTCAGCTACCCCTCTGAATTGCACTCAAGATAATTACAAGGATAGGCTTGATAGGCTCAAAGACACTTTGATATGTAAACAACCTCATCTTTTGTTTTTTGTGCTCACGAATTGTCATGGACAACACAAATTTCTCTTTTGTGGCTAGTTCGGTTTCCCAAGTGATAGAACAACCATATTTTTTGTATAATTTTCTCTTTTTGCATTAATAGAAGGACTCAATATTGGATAGATTACAAAAAAAAATAGTTCATTTCTAGTTTACTTGTATTGTTTTCTAAGCCACTTATGTGTAAACAACTTGTTGTACGCCTTTTTATATTTATTTTCCACCCACATCAATGAAAAGAAATTAATTTCCTATAGGTTTTATTGACATTTTTGACCTCCTTTATCATCTTGTTGTTGGGTGCAAATAGCATATGAAGAAATTAAGGAAAAACGCCTGATGGCATGTCCTAATCATACCTACTCTCATTTGGGGTAGTGTTTCTGACCAATATGTGGGTTTGGTTGCCACTAAGAATTAAAATAAAAAGAGGGGAAGACAATAAATTGTTCCCCAAATAATTCCTATCAATTCTAAATCTAATCTGAAATAAAATCAAACTAATTAATCTAACTACTTCTAACCTATCCTGCGCAAGAGAAAATCTACAAGATGAACACAATATAAAATAATGTTATTAATTACGAAAATGGTTCATGGACATCAATAACATGTTAAAGAAATAATGTTTTCGATTAAATAACAAATAATCACATAATGAACCTGTAAAATTACCATTGTATTCATTAGAAATCATAACAACCTAAACATCTCAAGTACTATGCACACAAAGAGTTCATATGAAAAATATTCAAGAGATTTAAATAGAAAATACAAATGTAGAATAGTCCCAAATGTATTTGATAACAATCATGATCTCAAAATTCCTTCTACTCTTCATTCATGAGATAATAGTATCACCATCAAACTATGGGAAAAGTCCCCTCTTACATTCAATGGTCTTCCTTATATAACACAAGGAATACCTTCTACATTGTTTAATAGCCAGCAGTTACATCTCTTTAACTTGCTTATTTTATCTCATTAAATTACTCAAATTTCCCATACATTTTCATTAATGAATATACAAACATTATAAATAGAAGTTGAAAATACTCCAGAGTAGTCAATCTCACTTTGTAGGTTGTTCATAAATGATATTTATTGGAAATCAAATTTGACTCTG
The DNA here is from genome assembly GCA_009831015.1 of Picea engelmannii. Taxonomy (NCBI): domain Eukaryota; kingdom Viridiplantae; phylum Streptophyta; class Pinopsida; order Pinales; family Pinaceae; genus Picea; species Picea engelmannii. The sequence continues at coordinate 318,652 of ML786234.1, read as the reverse complement.
CTCAGCTATATCCTATTATGTTCCTTGAATTTTTCTGGGTTTTTATGGTGCCAATCTAGTGAACAAGAATCTTCCATATTATTCTTATCTTCTTCAGCTTTCCAATGAGCTCTCTTGGGACTAATTTTGTCTTTTAGAGCTCAAGTTATGACCTTTTAAAATTTTACATTTTATTCCCCATCTCATGGCCCTTTTTTCAGGAATTGTTCAAGAATCTTTGTCGTTGATATGGCTTTAATTCATCCTCCATTGTATTCTCATGTTTTATATATATCCAACGAGCTATCCTAGGCCTGATTTGGACTCCTAGAGCTCAAGACATGGTTGCATGAAGTCATCGCTCAACAACCGTTGATTTTCTCACGAGGTGATTTGGACCGTTGATCTTCCACTCTAAATCATTATCCCACATGCATTAGGAAACTTGAATTTTAATGGTACATATTGATTCACCCCCTTACTTTGTTTGTGTGTGGAACTAGAGGAGGTATATAACCTAGGGCCTACGTAGATATTTTGGCCTGTAAACCGTAGTAAAATAGGAAAAACAAAAAATGAAATAAAATATGGAAAAATAATAAAATAAACCTAAAGTCCCATCCCCAAAAATATAATAAATAAAATAATAAAATAAACATAAAGTCCCATCCCCCGAAATATAATAAAATAATATACCTTGTGTTCGGCCTTCGGACTTCAGAAAAATCCAAGGTGAGTTGAATTTCCCAAAAGGGAAGGATGGGGAGGATGTCTTAATGGAAATTTTCGAAAGGTAAATTCACTTTGGGACTTTGGAAAAAATGAAAAATCAAAATAAAATAAGAGAAATAAAAAATAAAAATGAAAGTAAATATAAATCAAATGCATGTAATTCTATCGAGAATTGGGAAAATAATAAATCATAAAATACACATTAGGGATTTAGGGAAAATGTACATTCAATCCTTAGTGTAAAAAGTAATTTCCCTAAGTAAAAATAATTTCCCCATGTAATAATAATTTCCCCATGTAAAAACGATTTCCAAAGTAAGCGTGTTTTCCTCATGTAATTCTTGTAATAAATAGGAAATGCAAAACCATGGGTAGGTTTGAAAAAAACATGGGTAGATTTAGGAAAACCATGGGAAAATAAAAATTAAAAAAAAAACAAATAACTATACAAATCATATGTACAAAATAGAAAACAAACTAGGCCTGGTTCCACATGGATCAAGGTTATGTACTGGTTTGGGTTCTGCACCTGTCAGGGTTCCACACCTAGAGATACAAAAAATTGAAACAACACATATTATATAGATTCCAAATAACTAGATGTTGAGTCAGGTAGGCACATCATATCGAGATCGAGATTGCGTGAATATGGATAAAACAAATGGCGAACAGGTAGTGGAAAATGGACAAAATGTCACATGACACATTAACATCACATCAACGCCAGGAGGGATGACCTAAAGATGAAAACGAGTTTGACACTCATTTGACACATGAGATATGTCAATCCGATCAAGGGGAAATCACGAAGGGAAAATTCGATGTATGAAGTTCGATCAACTTCATAATTTGATGGTTGGGAAGGATAAGAAACCATGAAAGTGATGTAACCTGGTAGACCGAAGAGTTGATGGATATCATCTGATTGGCTCACAAGATAGGTCTATGGGAAAGGTAATCTGATAGGATTCACAGAAAAGATAACTAGAACTAAACGCTTTGATGAAGCTTGTCTGCTAAGATAAATCTAATTGGCTCGTCAGGTTTTAGGTTCTAGGACGAGCAAAGGTAATCTAACTTCCCAATGAGGAGAGTCCAAACATGTGGATCTGATAGCCTTGCAGGCTTTAGATCTTGGGGAAAATGTGAGAAAATGGTAAAACATCTCATGATGGGGAAAAACCCGATAAGATAATTCCAATGGTCAAGGTTCCTGATGAGGGTGAAGGTTCCAGATAAGGGTAAAGGCTCCAACCAAGGATAGGGGTTTCAACCCCATAATACAATACAATAATATTTAGGCCTTGGAATAGGATATAGAAAATAATGCAATGGTGATAACAAAAAATACGGCTAAGGTTTGGGAAAGACAAGGCTTAATTTAGAATATTGAATGTTGGCTTCAAATGATAGACAAGATCATAATAGAGAGAAGTCAAGTCAAGAGGAAAAATTAGGAAGGTTTCCCATATGCATTTTAGAGATGATGCGGTCAAGTAAAGGCAGTGACTCTACAAACCCTGCTCCTGCAACCACAGAAAGAATAAAACCAACTATGTGAGGAAGAAGATACTTGCTAGTATGTCATAAAAAATTCATTATTTTCCTTTGGCTTCAACAAACTTGTGAGTAAATGCATTTGCAACTCCTTCAATTCTAGTGTGTTTATTGTATATGGAGTCTTTGAAACTAGTTTCATTCTAGGCATTAAATCAATGGAGAAATCTATATCTCTTTTTGGTGGTTGTTATGAACACAAATATATATAAATAGATACAAATAAATAATGATTAAATGATAATAATTATTACTTGATAATTAAATATGTTATGAAGAGACACCTTCTTGATGAAAGGTCATGTCTCTTCAAGAAAGGGAACCCCTACGTGGGTATATATAAATCCCTCATTATCAATTCTAATCATCTCATATACTATTCATATTCTTATTCAATATATATTTTATTATCCTAAATGGATTTCTTCATATTCCTATTATTTTGGGTATTTTGTGTATGAACTGGATTGGTTCATCACATTGATATCAAATCCTTGTTTTTATCCTATCATTTGGCCACTAGACCTTTGTTCAAAACTTCATTTCCATTGGCAACAAAACCCTAGGCTTCTAGCCACATTGAATTTGGATAGGGTTTCTTTGTCCTTGAGTCATTGACCAAAATTAGGCCTTGGACCATTTTCAAAATCTGTTGAAGAGAACCTATCTTGCTACATGTGTCAATAAGAAAAATAGGGCAGAAGTTATAAATTTGGGAGGACAATTACAACGACATAGAAGACATAATCATAACCATATCATTCTACTTCCAGAATGTTGTGATAGAAAAAAAATCTCAGTGTATTGTAAATTTTGAAGAAAAATAAATAAATAAATAAAAACAACTCCACTACAAGTTCAGGAAAATCATAACCATTGTTTTCGTTCATATACCACCATCATATACACTATTACATTAAAAGAGGGGGTGCATTTTATAGTGTGAAGAATTGCAGATTCACTGCATATGTCAGTCACCGATATAGGTTTGTGGTCAATGAGATAGGAGTCACACAACTTCTGAAGGCTTCCGCATCGATTGGAGAATCCAATCACCTAACTATCATTGCTAAACTCATACGAATATTTGTGTGCCACCTGTGCTTTGGGGTTTTGCAAACATGACTAAGGCAAGGCGACTTAGGAAAAGTTAAGTTTTTTCAACAATACAGACAAATGTCTCCAATAAAGAGAAAATACAACCCGCTACAAAGATACCATATTCTACCAAGGCATAAAGGTCGTGTCCTATCGTCGTTATTCACTTTGTTCGAAGATTAACAACAATTTTAATTATTATGAGTTAACTACGGTGGAAAATATCTACCATTTTTAAGATTGAACAAAGTAACCATTGGACATGTTAAATAATTATTTCATTAAATTTCAAAATAAAAATAAAGGAAGTAAACCGATAAACATTGTTATAATAAAATATTAAAGTTCAGAAAAGACAAGGTATTAAATTCCATAAAAGCTATCATTAAAAACCAAGATCTTCAAATTTTTAAAGTGAAAAGTTTACACTTTAAATAAATATTAAGTTGCTTTTAAGATATAAAGATTAAAAGAAAAAGGTAAACAATAAATAAATTCAAAAGGTACAAAGAAAAACAAAAAAAGTCTATATAGTGGAAATTATAAATTCCTTTAGTGG
>ML786234.1:224764-252240 GCA_009831015.1 Picea engelmannii | reverse complement strand
ACCACGATGGTTGAAGAAAGGTGGTGGAAGGCACCTAGAAAGGTGGCGTTAACTTCCACCGAAAACCAATACCGTATTTGGTCTTCACTGGCTCGGAGAACCAAGAGCGGCTCGCTGGCCCGAAATAATTTACTCGCAGGCTGGTAGGTAGATGGCTCCTCAAGAATTAATGAGGGATGGGGGAAGTGAACCGCCCATCTGTAGGAGCCTCAGGCCTGACCACCACAAGGGAAATCGTGCCACACGCAACCTCGCAAGAGGAAAATGTGTGAGGAAGGAGCGAGAAGGGGGGCAGACGCGAGGGAAGGAGGAGAAACTCTGGAGATATGCAGAGTGAGTGATAGCGAAGAAGGGGGAGAGTAACCCTTGTTCTCGGTCACTGGAAAAATGAGACACATTCTCGCAGCATCGTGGTCTTATCTCGGGGGTGGCTAGCGGTAAATCCATTGGGAGTCACTGAGCCTACGGTTGGGTGGAAACGAGCACCCCTCTCAACAGTTGCACTCATTTCTGGTGTTATTTCTGATAAGTGTTTTACATCTTGCACCTTGAAAATTCATATGCCAACATATATGCTCATAGTCTATGCAGTTTTATAAATGGTCTGAGTATAAGACTGCCTATGTAGGGTTTTGATTCTGAAATGGCGGTTGCATGCTTATAATGGGAGGGCCACATATGGCTTATGTCTATAAATAGATTTATATGTATATACGCACATTGAATCAATTCAGAATTTAAGTTGTTTCTTGAGAAACCTATACCCTTATCCATCTCGGGTGATACCCTGGATAAATCTCCCCATAGAGGCACCCTTTTTGAGAAGCTCAGAAGAGGTAGCACTTTGTGTGCAAAGACTCTGTAGAGGCGCAAAAGTTGCAGAATCTTTTGAGGATTCGAAGAATAAGTATTGATCAACGGATGAAATCTTGTCGGGAGATCTGCAGTCATTCACGACCGTTAGATCAAAGGAATAAATGAGGGCGTTAAATGCCTTAACCCTTTTTCCTTTATCTTTGCGAGTAGCGAAGAAATCGGGATCGTAGATCCCCAAGGTCCGTGAAAGAATATGGACCGTGAATTCATGTCTAGGTAGCTTAGGAATGACGCAATGGAGAGATAGGTCTGAGCTGTCAGATCTTGGTCTAAACGGCTGACAGCCGTTGGATCTATCGAGAATTACCCGAGGTTTAAACCTCACGCGAAGAGTAGCAGAGCGAGAGTTCCGAGAAGGAGATTGTATCGGGATATCGACGTTCAGGAGCTCAAGGATCCGGAGGATGAGAGTCCAAGTACTCGACCTCAAAAATCGCGACAAGGCGAAATAGATCTGAGCTGCTCGTCTGCAGAAGGACACGTGTTGCGAGATCCTCGCTATCGGGGATTCGGACATCGGGAGTCAGAAGAGGAAGTCTCTTGACCTCGCGAATGGCGAAGTCGCGAGAGGATCCTGAACCATAGATCCCAGGGACCCATCGAAGCCCTATAAGTCGTTGATCTAATCCTTTACTTAGGCAAAAGAGTGAACTCGACTACGTTCGAAAAGTCCCGAAGACATCGGGACCGTCCATGTTGGAGGACAGGTGGCAGAGATTTGTCCATTTCGCATATCGAGGATTCGTAAGTTTGAAGGTGGAAGACCCGACTCTTGGAGTCATGAAGTCCCGAGTCGCGAGATCGCGATGTGATCTAGGCCATTAATCAAAGAGGACAGGTGGTGGAGATCTGTCCATTTCACATATCGGGGATTCGTAAGTTTGAAGGTGGAAGACCCGACTCTTGGAGTCACGAAGTCCCGAGTCGCGAGATTGCGATATGATTCGGGCCCTTGATCAAAGAGGAAGGACAGTCATGGGATCTGGCGTCTCGATACATCACATATCGGGGGTTCGTGAGTTTAGAGGTTGAAAGGAGTCGTTTACGACCTCCCGATTAGCGAAGTGCCGAGAGCCAAGCACGAGAGAACACGTGGCAGAATTTCCTGGTGGGGCCCGCATGATTGACGGGTGGACACGAGTCGCCTGGAGAAGGGAATCAACGTTCCATTGACTTCTCGCGTCTAGTGGATTCGTGGGATAAGAGCTTGAGAGCTCAACCCTTGGACTTGCGAAGTCCCGAGTAGTGAGAATGCGAGAAGGATAATAAATATCGCTTCTCGGGGGTTCATGAAGGAGAGGTGCCAAGATTCGACGCTACAACTCGCAAAGTGGCGTGTTGCGAGAAGTGTCAAAGAGAAGTCCCGAAGGAATCTGGACCGTCCATCAAGGGAGATGCGTGGTGAGCGGTCAGAGCTCAGGGAAAGTTTCGAAATCATGTGGACCGTTGGATCCACACTATCAAGGGCCGTTGATCTCCTACACGGATCCCCATACCAAAATTCAGAGATTTGCATGACATGGGTTTTTTTGGGGGGATCGTTGCATCTCGAACCCCCGGGCACCGAAATCCTGAGAGTATCCAAACCGTGAGATCAGGGGAGGCTTGCATCCATTGATCTCCTTTGGAGGGAAACTTGGGAGACTTCGTGGATTTTGGGGATTTGAATGGGAAAGGAAGAAGTCATGCATCGCGATTTCTTGAATCGCGAAGGGACGGTAAGGTCCTTGCCAATTTAAGCATGGGGTCACAGAATGTGGTCACGAGGACAAGACCCAAACAGGAATCTTGTACTCGCTAGCCCTTTCGGGTTCGATGCTTCGCTGTGTCAGGGTTTGCAGAGTCGAAAGACTCGACACTCTGGTAGTGCTGAGCTGCGGAGGGAGAAAGGATGCCATATTTGTTTGGCCTATGGTCCTAACCCATGATCACAGGGAGGTGAATAGGGAAGAACTAGCCTGCGCTAGGCCCCCATAGGACTTTGGGGATTCTGTCCCTTGAGGAAAAGCAAAAATTTTATTATGCTGTAGTGGGTGTGTGATAAACATGCAGGATATAAATGTGCTAAAAAGGAAATTAGCTAATTCATTTGTGATGAAGTATTTAGGTGTTGTAAAGAAAATCCTTGGTATGAGAATAATAAGAGATGGGAAAAATTGCAAATTGACATTGTCTCAGGGTGAGTACATAGAGAAGGTGTGGAGAGGTTTATAATGCAAAATGAAAAACCAATTAGTAAACCTTTGGCAAACCATTTCAAATTAACCAAGGAAATGTGTCCCAAGACACAAGAGCAGATAGAATACATGTCACGGGTCCCTTATTCACTAACAATTGGAATCTTGATGTATGTTATGGTGCACACAAGACCAGATATTGCACATGCAGTGGGACTTGTGAGCAGGTATATGAACAATCTAGAAAAAGAACATTGGGAGGAAGTAAAGTGGATTCTCAAGTATTTGAGAGGTACTACTACTCATGCATTATGTTTTGGAGATTCAAACATTGTTCTACAGGGATATGTTGATTCATATATGGCAGGTGATAAAGATAACATGAGGAGAACCACATGGTATATTTTTACTGTAGGTGGAACAACAATAAGTTGGATTTTGAAACTGCAAAAGATTGTTGCACTTTCAACAATGGAAGTAGAGTATGTTGTTGCTACAAAGGCTAGTAAAGAGATGATTTGGTTACGGAGGTTTATGGAGGAATTGAGAAAGAAACAAGAGAATAACATGTTGTATTGTGACAACCAAAGTGTCATTCATCTTTCAAAGAACTTAGCCTTACATTCTGATAATAATCATATACATCTCAGGTACCATTTCATCCGATCCATTTTGGAAGATGGACAATTGAAGTTGGAAAAGATACATACTAGAAAGAATCATGCAGACATGTTAACAAAGGTAGTGACCAGGGAGAAACTGAGTTCCTGATCATTTTTAGTTGGCCTTCAAGCATGAAGGTGAAGATGATAAATTTTCTAGGTCCAACGTGGATCATAGTCCAGCAGGTACAACAACATTGGATTTGTTGTGAATAGTCTCCAAGTGGGAGATTGCTAGTTGTGGAGCCTGATTATCTTCCTGATTCATATGTAGGTATGCCTAGCCCCCTTCTACCAAGGGTTCGATGGGGGGGCTTACCCCTCCCGATTGGGGGGCATGGGGGCTAGTGGGCCCCCAAGGAAAATTTTGGGAAAATTTCCTTGTAAAGTATTGTAATTTTGTAGTCAATCTAGATTGTTCATTACAAGGTTGCAGATCTGACGATAGAAGTTATGTTAGGGTTCTTATCCCAAAAAAGGAAACTCATTTTTGTATGAGGGCATTGTATTGCATCGATGTATATGAGTGAATATTGTATTCTGAGAGAGGAGACTGTGAGAGAAAGAAAATGAAGTTACGACATGGGTGTTGTAGGTGTATCCCTTCATTTGCTAGATAATAATAAAGGAAGGACCTGGCAATTTCTCTAGTGGACGTAGCCCACACTAGGTGAACCACATATATATTGTATTATGTATCTTCCGTGTTTTATTTCCGCATTTATTTTATTTTATTGCCATGATCATGTTTTTCTAACAATATTTCATCCTTCTCCCTCTATAGTCGATGTTGTATTTTTTTAATTATTCAATGTACAATTTACATGTTTACATCATTTTTCGACTCTTGGCCTTTCATCATGTACACAGTTATACATTGTTAATTTGGGGATCGAAATTGGGGTTTGGCAATAGTTCCATTAATTAAGCGATTTTTTGAAGTTGCATTCTATTAGGTGAAACAAGCTCTTAATTCCATAGTGGATGTAATGACTAAGGTTAGAGCTTTGCGACTTGAGGGATATTTGTTATTTAGATCCAAGGGTGAGGCAAGAAAGGGTTTTAGGTTCAATCCATGATCACAAATCTTATTTATTTGGATGTCCCTTGCCCCCTTCATGTTACATCATAAGAAGCTTTGTGAAGGGGTGGATTGACAATTACTCCCTGTGACGTCAGCCTTCCCACATTCCTTCCAATGAAATGCCCAGGGGTTCAATAGCTAGTACAATAGTTTTTTTAGCTTCAGTGTGGGAAATATGGAGAACATTATGGGCTTTCTTGTCAAATCCCTTGAGAACAATGTGCATTAATGGTACAAGAATGGAAGGGATGTGGGGCATTAGTTCTATCATTCTTCTCATTCCTTTTTGAATTTCTCCCATGCTTTTTTCTCTCTTTGTTTATTTGCATGATTCAAAGTTGGAGCAACTGGTAGTAAGGGGACCCTTGTATTCACCATGGATCACTGCAATTGTTGTTGTGCCATGGTATGAGAGGTTCATAAAGTTAAGTAGTGTCTGAGGTGGTGCATCAAGGAGATAGTGCATGTTCAAGGACATGTGAGCAAGACGACCATAGTTGCAAAATGTTGGAGAACCTAATTTAAATATTAGGTTAAGAAGGACAATATTTTTCATGACAAGTTCAATTTGGAATTAAGAAAACAAATCCTCAAACTGAGAAAATGGAAATAGGAATCTTGATCCTCCAAATGAAATACTTGAATTGGAAGCCTCCTTCCCAACAATTCATGACTTGACTTTCTAGGAAGAGTGACTAGCAAAATCAATCTTCTCCCAAGGTGTGTTTCAGATAACCCATGCTCAACAAGAGAATCCTAAAGACTCCCAAGAGTAGTCTAACACTACTACAGGTGGAGTCTATAACCAATACTTGATTATGTTTTTAATTATGCTTTTGCTAAGATATTTCTGTAGGATTTTTTTGTTAGTACGATATATGAAATATTACTCTTATAAGTTTTAGAGCGGGAATACATAATTTTATTTGAAATTCAATTTATATGATACACTAAAATGTTATTTACTTTTGAATTTAATAATAAACATTTTCTGAAGTATAATAAATATGGTACGAATAAAACCATGACAATTATATATATTTCACACCCTTGTCTCCGAATGATATTATTTGCCAAATACATTTGTCAACGAAAAATTAAAATATACCTTATCTTATTATGAAAGGGTGAACTATTTAACATTTTTCTCACCCGAAAATCGCCCTCACAATTAAATAATAATATTTTAATAGAAATAGGGAAGGTTTAAAGTATCTACATGTATTGAAGAGAAGGGTGTCCCATCTATGATAAAATGTTTAAAAAAGCCTACACGTTATATGTAGGCACATAATCAAAGAATAGGTAAAAGGACCTAGAAAACAAAACCAATTAACATCATAATATGGAATGCCACAATCACTTTTAAATGTTCAAATATAAAAAGACACAAATGAAAGTGGACTTAGCGAACATAAATATACGAGAGAGAAAATGATGAGAGGGAAATGTAAACTTAGTAAACGTTACAGATAAGGATAGGTAAAAGTAGAAGTAGAGGGGCAGTGTAAGCATCTTTCATTATTCTCTGATGTTAGGAAGCTGATGTAAAGTTTCATAATGTTTATGAGGGAATGTTTGAAGATGTGAAGGTCAAAAGAGAAGTTTAGAAGTGATTGTATTGAAAGGTATTTTCTACAGTTTAATTTGAGAGATGTGTAATTCCTTCCTTGTTTAACATGGAGTTGACAAGTGGCATTTAAAAAAATATTAATAATAAAAAAAATATTTCAGTGTCGACCATAAAAAAATATTTCAATGTATATTTTAAGTAAAATAATTCTATATCAACTTTATATATAGAGAAAAAGTAATTGAAAATTAAAAAAATTGTATTGTGTCCATGAGTACTTTCTACTTCGAATTATGAGAGAGATGTGTAATTCCTTTAATGCTTAATATGAACTTGACAAGTGGCATTTAAAAAATATTAATATCAAAAAAATATTATCAATGTGGATCATAGATAAAATATTTGAATGTCTGCATTAAGTCAAATATTTCAGTATCAACTTTTTACACACACACAAAAAAATTGAAAGTAAAAAATTTCTTATGATTAAAACATACATATACATATAAAAAATATGTGGATAAGGCTCAAGTCCCTTAAGATGAAAACTTTTTTAAAATAAAAATGCTTGAGGAAAAGTTTGTAACCTTAAAGATTTAATCCCTCACAATTCATAATTAAGATGTATCTTTTATTAAAAATCTCATACCATCCAAAATTGAATAAAATAATTTAATGATAAATCTTTAGTAGCTTTTTTTCCACGGGAAAAGTTGCACTGATATATTCAAAAGAATATAATGTTTTACAAAAACAACAATCAAAAGACTACCATAGGGGGCCTATGTAGTGTTGTTTGTTGCGCACAGGTGTCAAGAAAATACAGAATAAAAGGCTGCATCACGCAGATTGACAATGTATACAATTTGATCGTCCATGAACTATGTTACAAAGTTGTTGTCGGCTGGTGTACTATGAGCAGCTTGTTGTCTGTCATGTCTTTTTAGAGTGGACTGCCTGTTGAGTAGCACAAATACTAATACAGAACAGAGTCACAATGCCAATGGTGGATTCGGTGTCCTGGTGACAGTCACATCAGATTTTGAACATGGTTGGGGGGCCTTCATTACCGTCCTCCCATCGGGCGATAGTTATGAGGCCGAGAGGCTGAGAAAGTGTCAGTTTTGATAGTTGATCTGCGATGGCATTTTCTTCTCTGTAGATGTGAGAGGCAGAGAGGCTCTTGAAGAAACTTTTGGCTTCGATGGTTCTCTCTTTCCAGCAATCCAGAGTTGTTGATCGAAGTTAAGCCTTGTCATTTATCCAGTCAATAATGACTTTGGAATCTCCAAGAAGAAGCAAGTCATCAATGTTCAGCCTCTGAGCCAGAATTAGGGAAGCCCAAGCCCCCAAAAGTTCGTCTTTGGTGTTGGTTCCTTGTCCTCCGTTGAGAGACCATCTGTAGGAGGTATGAGAGCTGATATGAATGTGGCCTCCTGCCCCGCAAAGTGATCCACCTATTTGAGCTGCTCCGTCGAACCAGGCGATAACTTTGTCAAAGGGGAGAGTAGTAGAAGATCTGCGGACTTTCTGGACAAAGTTGGATGGGGAAGGGTGTTCGGCTGCAGAAAGTATGAGGCTTGTCACCAAAATAGCTGAGGGGGGTTTATCATCAAATATGGCAACATTCCTTGTCAACCAAACATTCCAACAGACCGTGGCTGGCAGCGAGGGGTAGAGTTGGTGTTTTGAGCACCAAGAGCTAAAGCAGGAGTACGTCGAAGGTCCAAGCCATTGTTCAGTTAGATTAAGAGACGTTGTGACATGATGCCAGACTTGCCAGGTAAAATTGCATCTCACAAAGAGGTGGAGTGAAGTTTCACTCTCCTCCTTACACAGAATGCAGCGGTTTGGGCCTGACCAACCCCTTCTCTGAAGGATATCCCAGACTAAGATTTTATTCTCCGTCAATAGCCAAGTAAAAAGTTTTAGTTTCAGTGGACAATTCCACTTCCACATGCGAGTGCGCCAGGTCTGTTCTCGGGAGGGCCAGATCTCCTCTGTCATTGCTTTGTAGATATTTTGGACTGATATGACTCCCAATTTATCGCCTCCTGTCCTGATTAGAGTGTCTGGTCGTTCCTGTAGTCGGATGCCAGCTTCCTTTAGATGATGTGTGTAGCTATTCCATTCAGCTGAGAGTTCTCTGTCTGGAATCCACAATTGAAAGCAACACTACATAAATATTGCAAATGTCCTTGTGACCTTAAGGATGTGAGAGGCTCACATATTGAACATGAGGATGAGTGTTCATGGAGGTCATAGGTTCACTTATTGAATAGGAGGATGTGTATTGTCAAATATAACTATGTTATTCACTTGCGTGGTTGGGTTCTACAAAACACTAAGGGTACTTAGCATTGGGAAATTTCTTTAAGTAATGGAAGAATTTGATGATGTTTACTTGTTCATTAAACAAAAGATTCATAATGTTTCAATATTTCCATAATATTTCAATTTTCATACTTTTATTTTTATTGACATAAATTAATACCCTACTAATTTTGAGTTCACATAAATTTATAAATTATCATTTTTTTTTGCAAATAAGAAAATTACAATAATTGTTTTTAAAAATCTACATTATATTCAAATAATAAAAAACATATCTTCACTATAAATATAAATATAATTACAAAATAAAATAAAATACACTATAAAACAAAAACACTATTAAATTTTTAAAGTAAATATTTACTACACATAATTAAATAACAAAATAAAATTACATGAATTAAAATTACATATTTATAGTTTAAATAAAAATAAATAATATCTTAAAAAAAATCTAACATCATCATATTTCACCAAATAATACATAATATTATAATATCTAACAAAACTCAAATATAAAACTATAATAAATATCAATAATTATAAATAAAATATTTAAATTTAAAAATTAATTAAAATTACATTTTTAAAATTAAAAAATGGCTTAGATAAACTGAATTCCAATCATCAAAATGATCTATTAATGTTATTGAAAACATTTTGCTTTGAAAATCTTTTTTCATAATCCACTCTACTTGTAAGATCCGTAAACATAGATGGCCATACTTTATTTATATTTAAATAATAGGTATGCCAAGGTTTTGTATTAAGGAAAATCCTCTAGGCTTCTCTCATCGAGCAATTCTTTTATATATATATATATATATATATATAAAAGAATTGTTATAGTGTTCAACATCTTCTTGCTTGTTCCATATATATATATGGAACACGTAAGAATATGTTGAACACTATAAAAGGGAGTTATATATATATATATATATATATATATATATAATCGAGTATTATTTAGTGTTTACAATAATAATTAAATTTTAAACAAGTAATTTTAATTTTAAAAATAAATTTAAATTATATATATAGTTAGGAATGTGTTATATTTTTTATATCGGAGTTTTCAAAAATTTTGAGTTGTATTTTTTGCTAATGATTTTTAGATCTATTGTAATCTAATTATAATCTAAGTTAATAGATTAGGTTTTTGGATGTCATGGAATACTTATATTGAGTGGGTCTAATGGTTAAGAACATGTGTTTACTCCTTAGAGGTCATAATTTCAAATTTTTATGAGCCCCTCCCCTATTCTTCTTATTTCTTTTCTTTTGTGTATGTCATTGTTGATAAAATTCGAGAGAGCGGCCATAGCACATGATTATACACACAAATAATAATTTCTATTACACATATTACACACAATATTACAGGTATATATAGTTGGAATCAGATCCAACTATCTCCAAACATAGAGATAGTTGTTGAGAGAATATCTCAACAACCTCCAACAAATCTTCAACAGATTCAAACCAAATCCAAACCAATTCTATTGTAAGCATTATTCCAACACCCTCCCATAATGCTTACATTACAAATGTTATATCATAATTACAATACTCAAATTTTAACATAGATATTTGTCTTGATATGGTCTTCATCAACACTAATATCCACTCTGAAATCTTTAGGTATAGGCTCTTTCTTCTCCACAACTTCGAGCTTCCCTTTCAACTCATTTAAGACAACAATGCTTTTGACCATCATTGATGAATTTGTAGAATTGACGCTTATTGACTACCCCAAAGTATAGCCTTGACACTGAATTATCCTATGGATACACTACCATTTGTGAAATTTCGCCGAAGAGCAAATTTCGACAGTTATATAGGACAATGATCTGATTACTGGATATTTTCAGCAGTCAATCATACAACTGACCTTCTTTAAATACATCTACAACAATATACACAAGCATAATATGTAACTGACGATCTTGAAGCACCGAAGTACAACAAGTCCCACCAGCATCTGACAGAATGTAGACACAATCAAATTAATGATTTGTTCTTTTAGCGCCGAAGAACGTCAAGAACCACTAATTTTAAATTATGGTACACTGCCTTGTAATTGGTTCTTCATCACATGCAATTTACAAACAAATAATGCTTATATTAATTTTTTTTTTATACTAATGAAACTAATATGGTTGCCCCGAACCATTGCAGGAGAGTTCGTTGGGTAGAGCGTGTCCTGATGAATGACTGTAACATCTTTCCTAGTGAATTGAAGAAACCAGTCTCCATGTAGAATGGCCATGAAAGACTCTCCCTTAGGATTCCACTTTGCGTGATACTAACCAGCAAAACTTTTGTCGTAATATTGATTATGGATCTACTGCACCAGTCTGCCTCTTAAATATCCCATCACGTCCCCTTTCTTTTTCTGCGTGGAAAAGAGTTGTCTGTAATAAATAGAGATTGCAAAATTTATTTATTATAAGTGAAAATAATTCTCTCCGCGCATTCTAATTCCAACTATTCAACTATAACTATTATTCCACATAAAAGTCGATACTGAAAACCATGAAGTTGGAAAGATGGAGTCCAATCGACTGATAAAGTGAAGGGAATTGAATCCCAGTGATAAAAGGAGTTGCATAAATATGCATTCACATAATTTTTTGTTTCCATCCATTCAATAATTTTCTCATCCATAATGTCGTTCATATTGCTTATTGTCTTCCATCTAGATCAACTTCTCAAGCACGTAACGATCTCCAAAAGACGACACAGAAAACCCGCAAACCTCTGCGGCTCACTCACACAAAACAATTTAATCTGCACACAGGAAAAATTAGTTTACACATAAACAATTGCACTCACTCAACACACTCTCCCACACATATGTATAGACAATCGGCTCCAGTGGCTATCACATCTTCCTGGGCACTCCCGTGAGGGATTAATCCCAACCAAGCTCTGATACCATGATAAAATTCGAGAGAGCAACCATAGCACAGGATTATACACACAAATAATAATTTATATTACACATATTACACACAATATTACAAGTATATATAGTTGGAATCAGATCCAACTATCTCCAAACATAAAGATAGTTGTTGAGAGAATCTCTCAACAACCTCCAACAAATATTCAACGGATTCAAACCAAATCCAAACCAATTCTATTGTAAGCATTATTTCGACAATTGTTGTGCAATGCATTGTTTTATTTCAAAAGATTAAAACTTACACCAATAAATAAAAACATTAAAAATAAATTCATGAAAATTTTAATTAACTATATTATTACATTAATTAATGTGAAATTATATCATCAAACTATGATTATTTAGAAAATATAAGAAATAAATAATACACTTACTTATGTTGATATAACTACTTATTAAAAACAATTTTCATATCTTTTTATATTTCATTTCAATAAAATGTTAAAACCCTTAACATAAATCATCTCAATGTAATTAATAGAATTATATATTCATTACCCATGTTTTACCAATTATGATTCCTTTCATGTATCTATTAATATAGAAATCATCTCAATGTAATCAATTAAATGGTACACTAGATAGGATTATTTTGGATGATTGTTAATCCTTTTATATGTAAAGGTGTTCGTAAAAATTTAACTATAATCATTTACATGACACAAAAGACCACTAGTTTTGAAGAATATGTTTTTTTTAAGCTATTTATTTGTATTGTGATATAAAATGTAACATTACAAATATTCTACAAGAATGTTGTCGCTTAGGAAACCAGCCCATCTGTAGAACATATGCTTCATCAGGTGAGAAGTATGAAATATACTTATGAGAGTATTTGATGTAGGAGCATCACTCCACCTCAACACGTGCTAGTTGATTAGCGTGAGTGGTGCGCATTCAAGGAATGGAGATGCGTCTCCCTCCCATTTTGCCTTCGAGAATCTAAAGCATGATCAAGACAATTAATGTTGACAGGTTGGAAGAGATAAGTTGTGCCTTCGCACAAGTTGTAAGTAAGGTCTCCATTAAGTGGTTGATGGTAGGAGGGATTTGCATACGATTCGCATCAGATTTCCATCATTGTAATATGCCCATTAGATAGGCATTTTGAATAGTGATTAGACACCACTAGCTTAGCTTGGAGGGAACCTCGTCGAGCCCCTCTTGTATAAACTCTTGTATTATTGCTAGTAGAGTAGAACGAGAGATAGAACAAGAGATATAATGAGAGAAAGATCGCTTATATTCATAGGAGATAGGGGGAGAAACACAAAGAGCCGAGACTCAGTTGTAGTCCGGACTCATAAATTGTAATGGACATTCCACAATTAATAGAGAAGAGCAGTTTTTCCTGTTTGTCAATTTCTATGTAATGTATGTTTTGTTGTGAATGTCATTCGTATGCATTTGAGTTGTAGATGTATGTTAGAAATTGTATTCAAGGATATAAATATAATATTCTATCTGTGAGTGTGTTGGATTAAGTATGGTTCTCAAGGCTAAGTGCAAGGAGTGCGTGACAGAGGGTGGAAACTCTGTGAGTCGACGCAAGGAGTGCATGTCTGAACTTGGTTGAGTCAGAAGAGAAGCTGCCAGGAGGGCACACCAGGATAATTCAAAGACTCGGAGGGAAATTTCAAGGTGGTTGGGTACCTTGGAAAGAAATATTGTGTAGGAGGAAACACAGTGCAGAGTTACTAAATACTCTGTAATACTCTGCCAGGAGGGCATAGAGAAAGTACGAGAGCGTATGTTAGAAATTTTTGTGTAATGCATGTTTTGTTGTGAATGTCATTCATATGCATTTGAGTTGTAGATGTATGTTAGAAATCGTCTTTAGGGATATAGATATAATCTTCTATCTGTGAGTGTGTTGGATTAAGTCTGGTTCTCAAGGCTAAGTGCAAGGAGTGCGTGACAGAGGGTGGAAACTTTGTGAGCCAACGCAAGGAGTGTGTGTCGGAACTCGATCAAGTCAGAAGACAAGCTGCCAGGAGGGCACACCAGGATAATTCATAGACTTGGAGGGAAATTTAAAGGTGGTTGGGTACCTTGGAAAAAAAGACTGTGTAGGAGGAAACACAATGCATAGTTACTGAATACTCTATAATACTTTGCCAGGAGGGCATAGAGCAAGTATGAGAGCGTACAAAAGAAACACATTCTGAAGTGTTGGAATCATTGAGAGAACCCGAGGGTTTTTGAACACTCTGAGGAAGGAAGGATTTGCAATAGTGCATCGACAAAGGAAAGGATATGCCTTAATACTTTTTGAAGGGCTCAGGGAGAAGCCATCGAGAAGCTTAGCCGAGCGCAAGGAGTGCGCCAAGGATAACATAAGTTCATCTTACAAGTTCCAGAGGAAGGGTGTTAAGTTGTCAGGAAGGCTCTAGAGGGTCCACTAAAGGATGCAGAGGAACTAAGAATATTGAAGCTTTCAAGCCGAGCAAAATCTCAGAAGAACCAATACATAAATTTTCAAGGAGTGTAGAGGAAAGGCCGAGAACAGTCGAAGTCTTGAGCAGAAATTGCGCTAAGTGCGAAAGAAGTTCGAGGACTTGCCGAAGTTGTAAATACAATGAAATTGTCCATCGTCAGAGGAGACAAGTGGTAGGAGAGTAGGAGATCTGGGAGATGGAATTCCAGGAGTTAGAGCTTTGGGAGTTTTTCCAAGAGCAAACAGAGATCTTTGCGAAGTCGCGAAAAGCGGTTTAAATACAGACCGTTGGATCTGGAGGGGGCGCGTGGAAGTGATCCGTCGATTCAGAGGAAGAGCACTCCGAAAGATATCAAAGAAGGATATCGAGAGACTCCTAAAGTTCAGAGTCTGAATATATCATAGTCTTCGATCGGAAGGAGGGACAAGGACCATCAATCTTCGCGTCGTTTGGAGTTGGGCGATTCAAAATTCGGGAACGTAAGAGTTGGTTGTCATGGAAATAGCCAAAGCCCAAAGCCCAAAGCTCCTTGTGTAGTTGATCCATGGGACACAACCCGAGGTCATGTCATAGAAAGGGCCTAGCATGGAGAGCAATTGTTGCCGCCAAATTTCTTTGAAGGGCCAAGAAGAGAGCCGCGGGGTTAAGAGGCCCCCACTTTGAAGAAAGGAAGGACCTATGACAGAGTTTGTCGGGTTCTAGTAGAGAGTCAAAGAGTCAATCCAACTCAGGGGTATCAAAACGATCCTAGACTGGGAGGTTGAGCAACCCCGAAGGAGAAAAGGGGGTGGGGTCTGCACCAGAGTGGTATCAGAGCAGAAGTTTTCTTATAGACAACAGACAAAGGAAAAGGAGATAGTCTAGCTGCATCAAGTAAAGTTAGAGCTTGAATTCACCAGTAGAAAAAAAGTGAAGGGAGATAGAGTGTGATAAACTATGGATACTGTTGCAACATGTGCAACAGATGGTAAACAACCAAGTGGGTTGTAGGCAAAGAAAGATGGTCATTGGAAGTCATGAGAACAGTCGAGGAGAAGTTTGCCCGTAAAAAAGCAAAGCGGAGATGGATACGGAGCTCAGTGAAATCTGAGCAAAGATGGAGACACTAGCACTTAAAATGTAGTAGGAGGCAAGAGTTCCCTAGAGATACGAGTGGCCTTTGAAAAGGACAACTAAGTGGCTTATTCAGAAGTTGTTGGCCCAAAGGCAACAACAAATGTTAAAAAGGTGGTTGAGAAATGTCGAAAACCCCAATGGCGAGGGAAAGAGATCTGGGAGGATTCTCATAGGTTTCCAGGTGAGAAATGAGGAGGAACCATTTGATCTCGTAAACTGCCAGGAGGGCAGAGGAGACATCCTGAATTTCCAAGTGGGAAAAGGGAGAAAATATGAGCTCAATTGAGAGTTCACGTCAACAGGGGGTGTTGACAGATGGAGAGGAGGAGGAAGAAAGGCCTCATCCATATGAGGGTTCATGCAGAATTGAAATTCGCGTGAATGAAGATGATGACAAGTTGGAGACTTTCATCATAGAGGAGAAGGATCATAGAAGTGTTCTGGTCATTGGAGGAGTTGAGATATCCCTGCCAAGCAATCGAGGAGAGGTTAGCATAGGAGTTGTAGATGCAACAAAAGGACAACAAGCTGAGTCTATCATGGAGGAGAAGGAGAATATATCGAAGTCTGTCCCAACAAAGGAGGAGAACCGAGTTGAGTTGTTCACTCAGTTGGAGATGGAGTTAAAGGCACTAGAGGATTGGCTGGACAGTCTAGAACCAAAAGGTGGCTGCCATGAGATAACCATGTCATAGGAGACATACCAACATGAGTTGTAGCTGGAGAGAGTTGGAATGGAACCAGCCGAAGAACTGGCAAGAGTTAATTTGTCAGAGGAGGTGGCTGAACAACAGTTCAGAGAGGAGACTATGGAATTGGAGTTTGCAACAGAGTGGCCAGTCAGTGTCACAAGGGATGAAAGCATCATGGGAGATCAGGTCGATCCACCCATAGAGAAGCGTGAAGAGTTCCAGCTGAGTGGATTGCACAAAGTAAACCAACCGATGAAGCAGCTGGAAGAAGCCGTAGAGGAGATATGGAGGTTAATGTTAAGGTCAGTAGAAGAAGCGGTCAGTAAGGAGAACCTAGACAGAGGAAAGCCTACAGGAACAACAGGGAAGATGCAGGAGCAGCAACAAAAGCTAAGAAGAGGAGCAGAAGGACAACTCTAGAAGAAATTTTGG
Source organism: Picea engelmannii (assembly GCA_009831015.1). Taxonomy (NCBI): domain Eukaryota; kingdom Viridiplantae; phylum Streptophyta; class Pinopsida; order Pinales; family Pinaceae; genus Picea; species Picea engelmannii. Next base: position 235,885 of record ML786234.1, on the reverse strand, counting down.
GATCCAAGAGGGTTTCAACAGAGCTAGGAAGCTCATGAATTTTCGTAGCCATGGAGTATGATGCAGGAGCATCGCTCCACCTCAGCACGCGCCAGTTGATTAGCACAAGTAGTGCGCATTCAAGGAAGGGAGAGGCGTTGCCCTCTCATTTTGCCTTCGAGAATATAAAGAAAGATCAAGGAAATTAATGTTGACGGGTTGGAAGAGACAAGTTGTGCCTTCACACAAGTTGTACATAAGGTTGCCATTAAGTGGTTGATGGTAGGAGGGATCTGCATCTGATTTGGATCATATTTCCATCATTGTAATATTCCCATTAGACATGTGTTTTGAATAGTGATTAGACACCACTAGCTTAGCTTGGAGGGAAGCTCGTTGAGCCCCTCTTGTATAAACTCTTTTATTATTGCCAGTAGAGAAGAACAAGAGATAGAACGAGAGATAGAGCGAGAGAGAGATCGCAGATATGCATAGAAGATAGGGGGGGAAACACAGATATTTGAGACTTAGTGGTAGTCTGGAATCATAAATTGTAATGGACATTTCACCATTAATAAAGAATAACATTTTTTCCTATTTGTCAATTTTTGTGTAATGGATGTTTTGTTGTGAATGTGATTCATATGTATTTGAGCTGTAGATGTATGTTAGAAATCGTATGTAGGGATAGAGATATAATATTTTATCTGTGAGTGTGTGGGATTAAGTCTGGTTCTCAAGGCTAAGTGCAAGGAGTGTGCGACAGAGGGTGGAAACTCTGTGAGACAATGCAAGGAGTGTGTGTCTGAACTCGGTCAATTCAGAAGAGAAGCTGCCAGGAGGGCACACTAGGATAATTCACAGACTCAGAGGGAAATTTCAAGGTGGTTGGGTACCTTGGAAAGAAAGACTATGTAGGAGGAAACACAGTGCTGAGTTACTGAATACTCTGTAATACTTTTCCATGAGGGCATAGAGAAAGTACGAGAGAGTACAAGAGAAACACATTATGAAGTGTTGGAACCATTGAGAGAACCCCAGGGTTGATGAACACTTTGAGGAAGGAAGGCTTTGCAAGAGTGCATTGACAAAGGAAAGGAGGTACCTTAAGAATTTTTGAAGGGCTCAGGGAGAAGCTGTCGAGAAGCTTAGCCGAGCACAAGGAGTGCACCAAGGATACGTAAGTTCATCTTACAAGTTTCGAAGGAAGGGAATTAAGTTTCTAGGAGGGCACTAGAGGTTCCACAAAAGGATGCAGAGGAATTAAGAATCTTGAATCTTTCAAGCCGAGCAAAATCTCAGAAAAACCAGTACAAAACTTTGCAAGGAGTGTAGAGGAAAGGTCAATAATAGTCGAAGTCTTGAGCAGAATTTGTGCTAAGTGCGAAAGAAGGTCGAGTAATTCCGAAGTCCCAAACACTGTGAAATCATCCATCATCGGAGGAGATATGTGGTAGGAGAGCAAGAGATCTGGGAGCTAGAGCTCCGGGAGGTTTTCCAAGAGCAAACAAAGATCTTCGCGAAGTCGCGAAGAGCGATTTAAATCCAAACCGTTGGATATAGAGGGGATGCGTGGAAGTGATCTGTTGATTCAGAGGAAGAGCACTCCAGAAGATATCAGAGAAGGATATCGAGAGACTCCCGAAGGCTAGAGTCTGAATAGATCACAACCGTCGATTGGAAGGAGGGATGAGGACCGTCAATCCCCACGTTGTTTGGAGTTCGCCGATTCAGAATTCGAGAATGTAAGAGTTGGTTGTCGTGGAAAGAGATGAAGCTCGAAGCTCGAAGCGCCTTGTGTGGTTGATCCCAGGGACACATCCCAAGGTCACATGATAGAAATGTCTTGGCATGGAGAGCGAGTGTCACCGCCAACTTTCTTCGAAGGTCCAAGAAGAGAGTCGTGGGGTTAAGAGGGCCCACACTTTGAAGAAAGGAAGGACCTGTGACAGAGTTTTTCGGGTTCTAGTAGGGAGCCAAAGAGTCAGTCTGACTCAGATGTATCAAAATGATCCTATACCGGGAGGTTGAGCAGCCCTGAAGGAGAGAAGGGGGTGGGGTCTGCGCCAATATCAGTAACTACATAACTATTTAGATCAAAAATTAAAACTCTCTTATCCTCATCTACTATCTAATGGTAGTGTGGGTAAATAAAAAAGCAAGGCTTTCCTTCAAAATGATAGAAATACATACACAAAACTAGGAGGGGGGAGGATTTTTATTGGGAGGAACCTAGGGAGGTTCCTTGTTGAAGTTGTTATCGCTGAAAGTGATGCCCAATTTTTCCGTTATGATTGTAAGCTTCTTGTCCTACAGTTGGTTCTGAAGCTAGATAAATTCAAGCTATGGATCCAAGTCGTTCTGTGTAGCAGATTGGGCCGTCAAGGCTTTGATTAAAATGGTCTTCATCTGCTAGTAAATATCCAAAGTGCGAAGGTAATTGGTGTCTCTGGTTCTGGAATCCAAGGCATCATCTATGTGTCGACTTCAACATACAAAGTTCTGGTCTGTTCATGGTTGGCTTCTTCCTCAAGATTTTCCATGATGCGGTGTTCCTCTGTAGTAGTATGCCCACGGTAGTAAGCGACATTGGCATTTACGTCTTGTTGGACCCGAGCGCGAGGAGGATGGTCTCTTTGGTGATTTCTTTTGGCATGACCATGCTCATGGGGTGATCCAGATTATTTTCGACACGAAATGAGAAAAAAGATATAATAAAGAAATGTACAGAGACATCTCAGATATCCAATAATATAACAAAAATATATCAGAGATGCAACCATAAACACAAATATATAGTAATACACAATTTCTATTAATGAGAGAAATGTACAAATACTATAAAAATACAGAGTGAAAGACTCACTAGAATGGTGGAAGCTTATCTTCATTACTCCCTCCTTAGGAAGCAATGGTCTCCATTACATTGAGTTCCCGAGGGAGATACTAACTTGTGGCATTGTTTAGGTGGAACAATAGTAAGAACTACCTCTGGTATTCTGTAGAGATGATTCCCCAGAGAAACAATGGCAGTGTGGGGTCGAGGCTCATAAAAAACATGGCGTTTCCACACATATGGTTGGCCCAAGAGAACATCACAGACATCTAGTGGGGCAACATCACATAATACCTCATCCTTGAAGGGATGGATGTTGTATTGCAATCGACACTGTTAGCTGACACAAAGATCTCGTCCCTAGCGAAACCACCCGATGTTGTATGGTTGCAGGTGTGGTGTTTTCGACAATCCCAACTGTTTGATGACCTCTACTGATATGAGGTTCTTATGGCTTCCTCTATCAACAATAAAATGCAGCGGGGTCCCCTTCACCCACATCTGTGAATGAAAAAGGCGCTCCCCCTCTTCAGGATCTGTTGGTTCTTCTGGTTGAATTGTTGCAGTCGCGACAATAACAGTGGGGTCTACGTCGATGATCTGTCTTCTGTCAATATTTTCTGAATAAAATTTTGAATCAAGGTTCAGATCCTTGTCTTTGATCTCGACCACCAATGACTGTTTTTGAGCGACATTCATCGGTGTTGTGCTAGGGACTTTTGTGGAAATTGCACCATTTTCCGGTGTCCTTCGTCTTCCCATGACCCTTATTATCCTATGTCTTGGACTATTTTTCGGGAGGTTGTTTGTTAGGGTCGTCTTTATCATACTTTGGTTGTTGCAGATTTGCAGACCCGAACTCCTTTTTGTTCTGGTGCTTAAACTTCTGCTCAATTTTAACAACATATCAATAAGCATAACCGAGTGATGAGATGTCCAAAAAATCCATTCTAGTTTGGATATATCTGTGTAGAGCCCCGCGGTATTTTAGAACCAAATTTTGTTCAGATTCCTTGATACCTAGCTTGGTGCGCAAGGTATGGAAGGTATTGGTGAAATCTGAAGCTGCTTGGCCCCTTTCTTGTCACAGTGTAGTCCATCTCATATACTGGTCCTCATAGTTGTCAACAGGGTAATACTGTTCCTTTATCGCATCCAAAAAAAAATCCAAGTGGGCTCAGACCCATATATTCCAAAATCCTCTGTGGAACTTTGTTCCCAGTAAGTTTCCCACCAACGTTTGACATGGGGGAGAGCCTTAAGGAGTGCGAAGGTCATCTTTTCCCTGTCGGGGAAATTATGAACAAAGAAATAACCTTCTAGCAGATTTAACCATTTTTCTAGGGCATCCGCATCTATTTGTCCTTCAAATATGGGAATATCAAAATTAACTTGTACCTTGAAAGACGAGGTTCTTCCAAAGTGGCCGCTTGATGGAGACGCGCCTGTTTTTATCGACAGACGTTGAAGGACATGGTAAAAATTCTCCATCATTTCGTCCCTCTGTCACGTGAGAACTTGCTCAAGCAACATATTAATAGAATCGTCTGCTCTGTCGTTTTTCTTTTCTTCCGCCATGGAGGGTTTCTTGGGTGTGTGAGAGCGATTTTCTTCAAGAGAGACAAGCTCGAGACCCAACTTTCTATACTCGGACCTCGTCGAGGACATGCACTGAAAAACGATCAAGAGTAGCTTGCTCTAATACCAATGATCTAGATTATTTTTAGCATGAAATGAGAGCGGAGATATAATAAAGAAATGTACAGAGATATCTCAGATATCCAATAATATAACAAAAATATATCAGAGATGCAACCATAAACACATAGATACAATAATACACAATTTATATTAATGAACGAAATGTACAAAGACTGTAAAAATACAGAGTGAAAGACTCGCTAGAATGGTGGCAACTTATCTCTGAGAAGAGATATGATGGCTACTCACATTCACAATAAGATGATTGTTACAATGAGGCTCCAAGGCCTTTTTAACATAAGTAAAATCTAAAACCCTAACCCCGAAAGATGAAAATCCAACTTCCCGGGGGCATAAATTTTGCATACGATTTCCTTTGGGGCGCTCGATACACCATTGGAAAGGTATAATTGAGAATACCGATTTTTCGCTGGTCTAGGCCAAGGTCAATGGCAGTCTCCTAGTCCCCAAATCCCCAAAAAACATTGTTTAGGGCCTCAAAACGACCTTGGAAGTTTGGAACTTGAAAAACTGTCAAGGTGGAAAACTCTTTTTTGAGCCAATGGAATAGGTGGGTGGCCATCGATATCCACCTAGATCATGGGGGGAGCTCATTCTGGTTGTATCGCAAGTGAGGGTAGAGGCGAACTGCGAGATGATGTAGAAGCTCTCTACGAGAAGAAGAAGCCCACCCCACTCTGCTAGAGGAGGGAGCTCATGACTCTTAATGAGAAGAAGCATGTTGTGCTCTACAAGAAGAAGCCTATGGAACTCTACGAAAAGAGGGAGCCCGCCATCCTCTCCAGAAAGAGGAAGCATGTTGCTCTCAACGAAGGTGAAGGGAATAAAGAATCCAACAACTCTAACCCAACCTTGCATTTTTTTTAAGCTCACGTACCCGAGAATTGGAGTCCATAAATGTCGAGTCCTTTTGTTTCTGTCCTGGTGAACGAGAGTTGGCATAGTTCTTAATGTAGTGATGTCATTATCGTTGTTCAACTTCCTTACCATGTTATAAATGGTCGTCATCGGATGTCTGTAGTTAATATTGGTGAAGACAGAAATCCAGTCAGGAATATGTCATGAGGGTAGCATTGAGGAGGAATGAATGCTTGCCATAAAAGCCAACAGGGGGTCACTTATGAAGTGACATCTGTGGGCGTTGTGGAGCCTTCAAATCCAAAATCTTTTGGACAATGCCCATGGTTCACCCGAATCAAGGGTTTTGAAGAATATGTTCATAATGGTAATATATTTAGTTTCTTCTTATCCTTTGATTTGTTACAAATTTTATAATATTAAGTTTATAAATATTTTTACTGTAAGAATTGTATACCGCTAGTTTTGAAGAATATTTACATAATGGTAGTCTATTCAGTTTATTTTTGTCCTTTGATTTGTTATAGATTTTATAGTATTAAGTTTATAAATGTTTTTGTTGTAGGAATTGTGTGGGGGCTAGCGATTGGCTTATCTTTGTGAGGAGTTTATATCCAAACCATTCACAAATATTAAATAAGAATCTAGTTTATGAGGAGAAAGCCATAAAACAATGAAAAATCATATGAATGAGTTGGTTCATAAGGTACCCTTATAAAATGTTAGGTAGGTAGTTTTCTAACCCATAAAATTTAAGAGTTGACAATTTTACTTCAAATCAATATTAATGATTTCCTCTCTACAACCACGGATAAAAAAAACATTCAAAATAAGTTTAAAAAATTCAAATTAAACCTACAATTCTAACAAGTATGTGATATGTGAATAACTTACTCACAAATGAAACAAAAGATAATGACAAGAAATCCTCTAAAATCACAAAACAAACAATGATATCTATCTTGGATCTTATAATATATAAACACTATAAAAACAATGTGTTCCTTAATGTGGAACAATTGACATTATCTCTCCCTCTTAGATGTAAAAAAACCCTTTATACAAGATCCTGTAAAAAAACCCTTTATACAAGATACTCCCTCTTAATGTAAAAAAACCCTTTATAGGATTAAGATGGATATGGACTATTTTTATTTTTATTTTGAGCCAACTTAAGTTGAAGTCAATGTTACACATCTATTCATATAAAGCTTGGAATTATTGTAGACTCATCTAATCCCTAATTTATTAGAGATCAAATCTTTTAAAATACAATTTTTTTGGGTGCAACAAATCCTATATAAAGCTTAGAATTATTGTAGAATCATCTAATCCCTAATTTATTAGAGAGATCAAATCTTTTAAAATACAATTTTTTTGGGTGCAAAAAATCCTAATTTATTAGAGACATCAAATCTCTTAAAATACAATTTTTTTGAATGGTGGAAAAAATTGATAGAAAGTTTTGTACGTGAATGAATTTAATCTATTTCAATATTTGATAGAGATTAAATTATGATAAGTACTATTTTTCTAATTTCAAAAAAAATATTTTATAAAAAACAATAATCAATTCATAATTAAATATTAATGTAAAATATTCTAAATATAAATATTGTGTCATTATATTCTATCAATAATTGTAATAATGTGATTGACATTCTTTCAATGTTATAAGCTGCATCATAACTAGGCTGGACATCTACTTGATAATAAGCTATAAAATACAGCTTTTCAAAATTCAACACAATAATTTTTATATATTCTTCATATTCATTGATGAGTATAGTAATTCCATCATTTAATTTAATGATTTTTTGAGCAATTTGAGCAATTTTAGGCTTTTCAAAGTGGAGATCAAACGCCGACAACCAATATCCCTACCAGCTAAGTAATAAATGCTACAGAAGTTGGGATTCAATATACCGAACAGCCGAGTAATTAATGCTCGGGATATACTGAGAGTAATAATGTCTGCCTGAAAAGCATGTCCAATCTTTGTCTGGAATATGCGGAATATAAAACATGCGAGTGAACATGATTACTACTGTTGCAACCAGAGCGATCATCAGTAGCAATATCATTTGATTCCTTGCGTCACTTGCAGCTCAAGTTTAGTCGCTTTGGATCCCAGAGCCAGCAGGCCCATTCATCATTTCCCTGTTCACATTCATAACTCATATGCTTTCACAGATCTTCAATCTCAGGTTAAATTCAATCATGGGAAACAATACACAGAGACTCCAAAGTCAACTCCCACTAACAAGTTTTTCACAGCTACCAGACAATGTCGCCACTATCCGTTATTATTCGAAAGAAAGCGTTTACTACAAGGGACGGAGGTTAGATTGAGGCCAAACGGAAATCTTCTCATATAGATTTGTCGGCCAGTATTTTGCCTGGGAATCTGATCATTATCCGGAGGATTCAGTATCGCCGTCGTTCAATCCCGGATCTCTCTCTGTCTCTCGTCATTGCAAGAAACGCACGTTAAAGCCCAGGGGCGCCGAAGTCGGCAACTGATTTAGGGTTTCGCAAAAAAAAATGCGTTTCAAGAAATGTGTGGTCGGTGGGTGAGGGGTCGACAAAAATGGTGCCGGAAGGTGTAACGGAAAGAAAGGAGTTACTGGTCGGAAAAGCAGGGCGAACGGCCGACAACGGCAGAAATGAGCGGCAGTGCCCACTGCACCACCGCCGTTGTGCGCGCGTGTGTTTGTCGGCGGAGTCGGAGGGAGGCCCCATCGACATCGCCATCGACAACGACAACAGATAGATAATTTTTCAGACGCGTTTTCCTCTGTTGCCGTACGCTTCGTCTGATGGAATATACGCGCCGTATTGTCGTCCATCGTATGCCATTTTTCTTATGATGATGATGATATATGTTCGGACATGCGCATACCGACATGCATGGTGCATGTCATGGCTGGCTGGCTGGCTGGCCCGCCAGCCAGTGGCGATTGCTTTATGTCGTGGGACCCACCTCCGACCCGACTTTTTTCTTGCGTGTTTTTTCATATTAAATAATTAAGATGGTCACATGCCAGATCAATATTTTTCCCTCTTTCCTAAAGGGGCTAGAACCCCCTATAGGCACTGTGGTGGCATTGCCTTACCTAGAGACTTCCCCTAAAGGTGCTATTGCCTTGCCTTGCCTAGAGGCTTTCCTAAAGGGGCTAGAACCCCTATAGGCACTGTGGTGGCATTGCCTTACCTAGAGACTTCCCCTAAAGGTGCTATTGCCTTGCCTTGCCTTGCCTAGAGGCTTTTACCTAGAGGGTTCTTGCCATTATATTGAAATGATTAAAATTCTTGCTCCCATTCCAAAAGCTGGTCCAAACAAAAAGAGAGAAACGCCCTGTAGTGTTTAGCAAGTTAGGTAGCTTGAAAGGGGAATGATGTTTCCATTTCAGTGATGTATACAAATTAAGCAATTACTAGGGTTGTCTTATTCTTCACTCTAGCTCTACAACTCAGCGTTGTTGCTCGTTGATGTACCTGGGTCCTTTGGATTATCTACCAACAAATTAAGCAATTACTGGGGTTGTCTTATTCTTCACTCTAGCTCTACAACTCAGCGTTGTTGCTCGTTGATGTACCTGGGTCCTTTGGATTATCTACCACCTCTGTTTGTTTGTTTGTCCCTGGGGCTCTGGATGAGGTTGTAATCCAACCTAAAAGTATTCCAAGGCAAGGTTTTCCTAAAAAAGAGCTTGGCTTCAAACAAAAAAGCTTGGCCAAATGGGAAAGGTGTTTTTTTCCACAAGCAAATTCCAATAAAATGTGATTAGCATCCTTGTTTTTCATCCCACTTAGTGGACAATTATGCACAACCTCATGGAAATAGTAAAAGGCTTTGTGGTGCCACGTTGCTTTAGGTGTGACTTTCTTCCACCAAATCCACTTAATTTGATATTTTAATTAACTTGTTTGAATTTTGTTAATCTTCCTAAAACCACATCGTGTTTATCATTTTTAATATAGGAGGGTTTTTTAGGGCTTTCAAACTTTTTTAATTATTTGAGTTTTATTAATAAATATATAAGAAAACACGTGAAATGGGTGCTATGAAAAACTATTAATTAAGATTTTTAAATTTTTTATTATAAAGGAGAAGAAAGAAAAGTTGAGTAAGTTACTTACCCCATAATCAATTAATTATTATGTTGGTTAAAAGGTATATTTTCTCGTTGCTATTTCTATGTTATATTAGAGCGCAAGCTAAACATGTTAGGATTTGGACATTTTTTTGTCATCTTTTTCTAACTATTTTTTCCCAAAATACGATTAAGAATTGTTATAGTTGTAGATTTCAATTGTTGAGATTGCATAATTTAGGTGTAATAAGGGTTTTTGAGAGCGCTAAATCCACTTTTGCAATAAAAAATGCAAATCCAACAACGAAAAATTGCAATTCCAACAATTATTCTATAACTTGATTCCGATGAGATTACCAGAAAAAAACCAAATTATAGAACATTTAGACTTCTTGTATTAGGATTAGATATTATTGCATACCCTCCTCTCAACCAATGTGAGATGGTAAATATTTTAGTAAGAACTCTAGTGACTTAGACATAATATTATCTTTAGAAACTTCAGTAAGTCTTGCCATAGTTTCCTTTGTTAAATCATTAAAAAAGTTGGGTGAATTTAGTTCATCTTATTTTTAGCAAAGAGGTCGTTGACTTCTTCTACCCTATACTATTTTAGAATGAAACACGATTATTGAACACTTGATTCCTCTTCTAATGAATCTTTTCTCAACCCCGTTTACTTATCTTTCGAAATATTGACTTAGAACTTTTTCGACCTTGTCTATAAATTATCCTCCCAAATATTGACTCAATTACCCTCTACTCTTGTGATTCTAGGAGGAGTCAATTATTAACTACCTCCATGATTGTCCATAATTGGAAGAATTGGGCTAATAAGAGCTCATGTCAAACAATTATTTAAGTGTATTCATGTAAGTTTGGACTCACCCATATCTCAATCATATAACTCTGACACCATAACTTAATCACATTATTCTAGCTTTTGATCACACTTAAACTTTCCTATACCATCTTGGTGTAGACTTTTATCATAAGTCATAGACCATGTTGTAGATAGAACTCAATATTTTTATGAGAATCCATAGATCATGTTGTGCATGGACAACTCAATATATTGTCACGTTAACAAGACCAACATCTATAATAGGCCTTCTAACTATCTCTATCCCATCTTCCCAAATTTATAATTTTATTTTATTTAAGATATAAACAAACATGATGTGTCAATTGGGTTTAGCCCGAGTGGTTTGTGCTGAGGGGTGTTTTCCCCCACGCAAGTTCAATTCCCGCAAATGACATGTTGAGATCTTAATGAGTACACTATTGAAAAAGCCTAGACTTTCTACAAAATCTAGTTTACCCTAAGTAGCATCCTCGAAACAAGGGGAAGTGCCCCCACAAGTGTTTCCCTCGAAAAAAATAAAAATAAACAAACATGATGTATCACATTTCATTATTTGTATTATTTACATGGTTTACATTGGTCCTTAATGGATAGTAACGAGTAATGATTGTCCCCACTCTTGATTGAAAACTGAGTTATGATAGGTTAATTTTTTTTACATGGTATACACATTGTTAAAAGCTTCAAATTATTCACTAATAATAATAATAATGGATTGATAATTAACATAAACTTCATAATGTTTGTATCTAGTTGTAAAATTG
>ML786234.1:208727-224714 GCA_009831015.1 Picea engelmannii | reverse complement strand
ATATATGAATTAAGTTAAATATTATTTAACACATTATAATCTAATAACTTTATATAAATTAAACTTGTGAAATTTTAAATTTGAATTAAATATTTTTATATACATTTGAATTAAGTTAAATATTATTTAACGCTTTATAATCTAATAACTTTATATAAATTAAACTTGCTATGTTTACCATTCTTATAATTTATGTTTATAATTGTATTAATTTATTAATATATGTGTTAGATTAAGTTGATATCAACACATAGTTTCACATAAAATTGTAAGATTACCATTATACAATCACATATTTATTTTATGACAAAGTTTTTTTTACCATTACACACTTGCATAGTTCAACTCCAATAGATGGTCCAAACAAAAAGAAAGACAACAAATTTGATTCTCCTTACATGCGCAATGTTTCACAAGTTCATTTGAAAGATGGGTATCGTGATCTTTTCATCTTAGTCATGTATACAATTTAAGCAACCATGGGATTGTTTTATTGTTCATTTTAGCCAATGCAACTCACTTTTGTTGTTACCTAATGTACCTAGCATTTTTGGATTACTTTATCACCTTTGTTTGTTTCTCCCGGGATATCTTCTAGAGATCTAAATCAACATAGGAAATCTCCCATGTGTAATCCAACCTAAAACATTTTCATATAGTAAGATTTCTTATCCAAGAAAGTCGGGCCACATCGAAGAGATTCTTATAAAACATCATATAGTAAGCTTTCTTAATCAAAGAAGTTTGGCTAGATCCAAGAAATTCCCATAAGATGTGATTAGCATCATTATTATCCATCAGAGTGAGTGGACACCTATAACATCTTCATGTAGCAAGTTTTTTAAATAAAAAGGCTTGGCCAAATCCAAGATATTCCCATAAAATGTGATGAACATCATTATTATTCATCCCATTGATTGGATAACTATGTTGGATTTTGCATAACCATCTATCTCTTACCATGGAAGTAGTAAAAGGCTTTATGGACATGTCACCTTTTTCTATTACAACCTCGAATAGTAAAAGACATTATAGACATGCCACCTTTCTCTGCCAAATTCACTTTCACACTATTTTTATTTTAGTTATTTTATTTGCATATGTGAATTAATATATATATATAGAGAGAGAGGACATTTATAGTTACTTCTATGTAGTTTTGAATGGAATAATATTTTTATTTTTAACATTATATTTTTGTTGTTTAAAATGAGAATAATACTTCTCATTGTTTTTACTTATTTTTACGAGAATAATCTCTGCTATGTAGTTACTCTCGATGATGTGAACCATAATACTTCTCTATGGTTTTGTAGTTGATGTGAACCATAATAATTCTCTATGGTTTTGAGTTCTCGGTCTCTTCGTGAGGAGAACTTCTGTGAGGTTTTCAGAATGCTCTCTGCAATTTTAAATTTCTTAAATTAGTTCTGGCTTCTTCAACCCGGTTGAGCACCTGGACACTTGAAATCAGGTGAGTCACTTTTTACTTTGATTTAATTTTAATTTAAAACATATTTATAATCTAGTAACATGTGAAAATTAAAGATATATATATAGATATATATATATATATATATATATATATATATATATATATATATATATATATATATATATATATATATATATATATATATATATATATNTTTTAAGTTTAATAAGTACAAGTTGATTTGAGAGATAATAATTAATATCTAGTCAATCCAAAATAATAATTGTTACTTTTTCCCTTTTATTTTCAATATGAGCACTCCACCACATATTCCAAAAACTCATCCTAACAGGGGGAGACCCCCCAAAATCACCCTAGAGATCCTTTACCATTGTATGGGATCATTAGAAACAAGGAGAGAAGAGAGAGAGATGCCAAAAGCCAAATAGAGTTAGAATCATTAGAAAAAAGGAGTGAAGAAAGAGACGTAAACCTCCAAATAGAGCTAGAGGCAATGCTTGATAAAAAAAAATTAGACTCTTCAAAGATACCATTCAAAATCAAATAGAGGATAGATTCTTAGGGTTCAAGAGTGAATTGCAGACAATGAAGGATATGATTCAAGAAATGAAAAAACATAAAAAATAAATCTAGGAAGAAGAGGTTGAAGAAAATCACAACTTGAGAGATAGGATTAAAGAGCTAGAAGAAAAACTAACCAACAATTTGACCCTCAGTAATCTGGAAAACAAATTGGATATCAAACCCATCAAAGAGGAAATGAATAAACTAATCGAACTAGGCCATGAGGTAATAAAAGAGCCTTGAACCTCATAATTTTTGGTATAAAAGAACAACAAGAGGAGGATATGCTAGCAATAGTAAAAGAAGAATTAAATAATAAATCACAAATTGATACAACTTACCTCATAGAAGCAAAGAAGCTAGGAAAACTAATTGATCACAAAGATAGGTTGATCTGTGTCAAAGTAAGTTGTAATGACCATAAATATAACATACTCAGTAAATCTCCGAGCTTAAAAGGGTTAGGAATATTTATAAATGAAGACCTCATTCTTGAAGACCAAGTTGAATTAAGGAAGGAAGTTCAAAAGGTAAAAGAAGTCAGGAAAGAAGGAAAATGGGAAATAATTAGAAATCGAAAAGAAAAACAATCTAGATAGCAATTGTACCTATAGTAATTTAGAACAAGATATTTATAGTTTGAAAAATGAAGGTAATATCCTCCTGCTAGGAGACTTTAATGCTAGGACTGCAACTAAACAAGATACTCTTTTAAGTACTGATTCTAACCATAATCATATATGGCTAGATGATGACCTTGTTTTATCTAATAGCTACAAAAGAATATTTGAAGACCTAATTGAGAATTTGTTTGGTACTGAGTTGGTTAAGCTCTGCAGCTCTCAAGACCTAATAATTTGCAATGGAGTAATGAAGTGGACAAACTCCAACCAAATGACTTGTATTCATGGGCCAGGTAACAATGTTGTAGATTATGTGATATCTTATATCCCTGTTTCCAACCAAATAACAACTTCTGACCTTTTAAATGACCATGAACCCGACTCTGATCATAAACCTTTAACCCTAACTCTAAACTTTTCCATGTACAAGAGCACCATTGAAGAGAATTATGATAATCAAAGGAAATTGTGCTTTAGCAAAAGTAAAGTTGACCTTTTATTAAAGGATTTAAGTAGTAAATTAAATCTCCTAACTTATAAGGACAACATTGAAGAACTCTATCATAATTTTACAACTACCCTTTCTATTTCTATTAACAAGTTCTCTTTCAAGGTATCTTGTAAAAAACATAATAGAATGTCCAACCCTTGGTATGATAAATAATGTAAAATTGATAGGAAAACCATTAGGGGTGCTTCTAATGAGTCCTTAAAACTCGATAAGATCAATACGTACAAATTCCTAATTAAAAGGAAAAAAATGTATTATATCAATAAAAGGTAAGAGAAACTTTCACAACTATCTAAGTTGGATTCTAAGAAGTTATAGAGCCAAATTCTAGACCGCAATACTAAATAAAATAATATGATTCCCTTAAGGGACTGGAATTCCTACCTTAAAAGTCTTTACGAGTTCCCTAATTCCATGGACACCATTCCTATTGTCCCTACAGAGGATGAAGTTTTTTTTTTAGATGACATAGAGTTCGGGGTTAAGCGGCTTGCAAATGAGAAAACTAAGGACATTGAAGGCTACCAAGTTGAATTTTTTAAAATCATAGGGCCTATCCTTATCCCTCACATACACAATCTCTTCAATTTAGCAGTCAAGCAGGGCTTCCCTAAACCTTGGACGCAAAGCCTCATTGTTCCTATTTTTAAAAACGGGGATAGAAACATTGCCTCTAATTATAGGACCATTATGATTAGCCCAATTTTAGCAAAGATTTATGGAACTATTTTGGAAAAGAAGTTTTTCCTTTGGCTAGAAAGTCATGGTAAAAGAGATAAAGGCCAAGCCTAGTGATCCGAAAAGATCTTTTACACGACTATGGTTGAGTTATTAATGCATGTGTTGATTAACCAATTAGGAAGCTTTAAGAAAGAGGAAGAAGTTATAGAAGAAATATGGAATCCATATGAACATGTACATAACTGAAATGAAGCATAAAACAACAACAAACCATAACACCAATGTGATAACAGATTTCAACAATCTCGCCTATGTCTCCGGGCCTTTGTCTCAGTGGGTGAGGCTTTCTTATTTCCATTAAAATCTCAATAAGTACATCACAATAGTTCCAAAAGGTTACAAAACTGATCTGGTTTTATTCTACCAGATATTAAGAACCCAACAAAAGAAACGACACTCAAATCGGATGACCGGAGCTCCCAGAAATGGTCCGCAAAGGTGCGCTCCTCAACAGCTTCCCTACATAAAAATGGCTTTGGCTTGGAAAATATTCAGCATAAACCTACTTTGAATCCCCTCCTCTGGCCTCAAGAAGGCCTACTTTATATATATCTGAAGTTGGTAACCATCTCCCAACTTCCCCCCAAGATCTGGCCTCAAAAAGGGCCCAATATCCCCCAATAATGACCAAAAATCCCCAAAACTGCCCCTAAAATCAATGAAAATCACTAATATATAGTGCAAAAACCCACTTTTGTGGAAAATAAAGGGATAAGCCCCCTTGGCCTAGGCGCGCACCCCCAAACATGGTCACATGGAAATTATATGGCCAAGCGCCAACCCCTAAGGGTTGCGCGCTGAACCTTTCTCCACAAACCTCAGCCATATGTTGAATTGTAATAGCACTGCACCACCAACGAATGTGTCTGGGTTGATGGTCACTGCCCTCGAGTCACATGGTGGGCAGGTGCTAAGAATCTGTGCCCCATATCTTTGCATCGAGCTGGAAGACGATTAGCGTCGGGCTTTGGTTACAAGGGATATGCAAAACCGTGGGCTAACCTCCGCACTAGCAATTAACAAACCCCGGGTCATATGCCTTTGTCCATGCGATTGAGGCTAGTTCCATACCTATTCATTCCAACACTTTAGTGGAGTGGTCACATCGTTTGCGGTCGCATGTAGAATAGTTGCATTGCTGAGGGCTGGGGCTAGGCCCCAACCCTTTTCCACCCAGACTTACCCAATATGCAAACATAAATAAATTTTATGCCATAAGGTGTTAAGAAACACCCGGTAGGTGGGCTGGCAGCCCGACCTACGCGAAACCTTTGGTGCCCCATCCGGTCATGGGTTCGAACCCTGTGAACCCAAAATTTTCAACAACTATTACCCAATGCCTAGGTGCCACATGTCAAGCGTCGAATGGTCCATCTGTCAGCATCGTACCCTACCACCTGTCTTCCTTATTACCATCTGTACCCTACCACGTGTCATCGTACAGATGTTCCACGTGTCACCCTTGCAGTGGTGACACATGTCACTTCCCGGTTGGTCCACATGTCCTATCCACGTCAGCATCTGTATGCCCAGTCAATCTACCACGTCAGCTGTACAGACCCTGCCATGTTTGCATCAACCGTGCTACCACATCAGTTGTATGGCCGTACGACTTGTACAGTCAGATTCCACGTGGCACTATATGGACTGTATAGTCAACATTTTTTTTCCCTGCTTGGCAAAATGAACAGATCACCATAACTTGAGCATACGACGTCCGTTTGAGCTCGTTCAAGTTGTGTTGGGTTCGTATAGATGAGGTCTACTCACATGTTTTTTTTGAAGCCATTATGAGAACTTTGATTTTTAGGCCTTTTTGAGCCCCATCAGGCTCCTGGATTCGAATCTGGATCACACCTCCCCACTAAAGGACCTTTTGGTCCCCAAAAGGTTACTGACCAGTAATAAAGCTCGGGATAGGCCACCCAACTTGTTCTTTGTCTTTGAAATCTATCTTGTGCACTTGTCTCATCAAGATCAACTGTAACACAATCATGATAACTGACAACATACTGTTAGCCATTTGAACCCTGTCACATCTTACTGAAGCTACTATCATCCATGTAGACAACATTACTATTGATAGAATAAAAAATATGACTGCAAACAAGATGATATGTTTGTAATATTTGCACGACAATAGCTTATCTTGAAGCAAACTTTTATTGATTTTTCATTCCACAATCATCTCATGTTCTTGCTTAAGATCGATTACTTGATTTGAAATAATTATAGGTTTGTTTCTTGCTTGAATTGTCTTCTTTCATTGATCCATAGTTTGAAGAGTTTTATTTTCTTTTACATGATGAGCATGACCACATAATCTTGACTTGCTTTGGTTAATTGATATTGATTCTTTGTCTTGTAGAATATTTCTTTACAGTCATATAAGTATGGACAGCCTAAGACCATTCCAGATTCACTTAAAGGCACTACATCACATGTTACTCGTCCACATAATTAGATGAAATAATTTTTTTTAATGTGCACTGCTTGGTTATGTGCATTTGATGATTGTTTCTTATCCATTTAAGTGTGTAAGGCTTATGATGTATTTGTGTTTTTAACCCCAACTGCTTAACCAATTCCTCTGAAATTATATTAGATTGAGATCCACTATCGATTAATGTATCAACCTTAGTGTGTCGCATGATGACCCTTATATGAAACAAGTTACTTCTACAATCAATTCCTTCACTAATTTTACCTTTCATACCAACCAATGAAGCCTTTGATTCATCACCTGAATCTGATCCCAAGTCTAACGGTCTTGTTGTCACTGCAATTGTTTGCCTCCCCTTCTTTTCCTTGAACCACTTCGGTCTCTTCTCGGGACGCAATTGCCAACAACGGTCCTCATCATTCCCCTCTTTCTTGCAATGCTTGCAAGAGGGCCTCTCTTCTTTTATCGTCACTGCATTTGACTTCATTCCATTCCACTTCCTCTTGTTCTCTTTCCTTGAAGATGATTCCCCTGATACACCAACACATGTTTTCCCTGCTTCAATGTATGTCACTTGAACATAAACCTCATCAAGATTAGTTGGTCCAAACATGAATACAGTGTTTCTAATATGTGAAGGTAAACCTCCTATATACTTCATAAGAGTTTCTTGGGTATGTAAAGGAATATCTAACATCAATGCCATTTTACGAAAGCCATTGGTGTATTCTTGCACTGTTTGTCCTTTTCTTAGTTTTAAAGATTTCCATTCAATTGACGCTTTCTCTTTATAACCCAAAGGATAGAATTTTTTTCTAAGTGTGGAAACGAAACTTTGCCATGATGGAAATACATTACCCACTTTTTGTGTGCCATTTTTCAACTTTCTTTGCCACCAGATGAGTGTTGTGCCTGCAAGTCTCAATGATGCCAATTTGATTTGTGTAGCCTCATCCTTGATCTGTTGCACACTGCAATAGACCTCTATCTGTTTGACCCAATTGTCAAGTCTCTTTGCATTAACTTCACCATCATACATGGGTAATTCAAATTTAACATCAAGTTTTAATAAAGGCATTTCATTCTTATGTTTATGAACATGCTTCTTTGCATTGGATTTAGAACTTGAACTTGAAGAAGAAGGAGAAGAAGGAGGTGATGATGGAGGTGAAGGAGGAATTTGAGGAGGATCCTCTCCTTCTTCACTTTTTCCCTGTCACGATTCACCCAGATTTGATATTTTCTGTTCCAAGTAATCCTCGTACAAAAATTTCATCATCTCCGACATAGCAAAGAAAGTTTTTTGAAACTCTTTCTCATCCTGAGAAAGTCCCTCTTTCGATGCCATCCTCTCACTTTGAGAAGTTCTCTTTCTCAATCCAATCAATGGATTATCTTCAACAAGCTCACCTTCACCATGATGTAGCTTTTCCCTGGTTAACATGCAAAACTCAAATCCAAACGTCAACCTGGCTCTGATACCACTTGATCCAAAAATATCTTTTAGACGACTATGGTTGAGTTATTAATGCATGTGTTGATTAACCAATTATGAAGCTTTAAGAAAGAGGAAGAAGTTATAGAAGAAATATAACAACCATATGAACATGTACAGAACCGAAATGAAGCATAAAACAATAGAAAACCATAACACCAATGTGATAACGGAGTTCAATAATCTCGCCTACATCTCCTGGCCTTTGTCTCAGTGGGTGAGGCTTTCTTATTTCTGTTCAAAGCTCAATAAGTACATCACAACAGTGCCAAAAGGTTACAAAACTGATTTGGTCTTTTTCTGCCAGATCTTAAGAACCCAATAGAAGAAACGACACTCAAATCGGATGACCGGAGCTCCCATAAATGGTCCGCAAAGGTGCGCTCCTCAACAACTTCCCTGCATAAAAATGGATTTGGCTTGGAAAATATTCAGCATAAACCTTCTCTGAATCCCCTCCTCTGGCCTCAAGAAGTCCTGGTTTATATAGATCTGAAGTTGGTAACCATCTCCCAACTTCCCTCCAAGATCTGGCCTCAAAAAGGGCCTAATATCCCCCAATAATGGTAAAAAATCCCCAAAAATGCCCCTAAAATCAATGAAAACCACTAATATATAGTGCAGAAACCCACTTTTTGGGCAAGTGAAGGGATAAGCCCCCTTGGCCTAGGCGCGTGCCTCCAAAAAGGGTCACATGGAAATCATATGGCCAAGTGTCAGCCCCTAAGGGCTGCACACTGGCCCTTTATCCACAAACCTCGGTCATATATTGAATTGTAATAGGACCACGCCCCCAACGAATGTGCCTGGGTTGATGGTCACTTCCCCCGAGTCACATGGCGGGCAGGTGCTAAGAACTCGTGCCCCATATCTTTATGTCGAGATGGAAGACGGTTAGTGCCGGGCTTTGGTTACAAGGGATATGCAAAACTGTGGGATAACCTCCACGCTAGCAATTAACAAACCCTGGGTCATATGCCTTTGCCCACACGACCGAGGCCAAGTCCATACCTATCCACACCAACACTTTAGGGGAGTGGTCACATCGTTTGTGGTCGCATGTAGAATAGTCACATTGCCAAGGGCTGGGGCTAGGCCCCAACCCTTTTCCGCCCGGACTTACCCAATACACAAACATAAATAAATTTTATGCCATAAGGTGTTAAGAAACACTCGGTAGGTGGGTTGGTAGCCCGGCCTACGTGAAACCTTTGGCGCCCCAACCGGTTAGGGGTTCAAACCCAGTGAACCCAAATTTTGCAACAACTATTACCCAATTCCTAGGTGCCACATATCAAGCGTCGAATGGTCCATCTGTCAGCGCTGTACCCTGCCACCTGTTAGCCCTGTCAGTGTCCGTACCCTGCCACATGTCATCGTATGGATGTGCCACATGTCACCCTTGTAGTGTTGACATGTGTCACTTCTCGGTTGGTCCACTTGTCCTTTCCACGTCAACATCTGTACACCCAGTCAGCCTACCACATCAGCTGTATGGATCCTGCCACGTATGCACCAAATGTTCTTCCACACCAGTTGTATGGTCGTACGGCCTATACAGTCAGCTTCCACGTGACACTGTACGGATTGTACAATCAACAATTTTTTTTGCCTGTTTGGAAAAACGAACAGATCGCCATAACTTGAGCATACAATGTCCATTTCAGCCCATTCAAGTTGCGTTAGGTTCATATCGACGAGGCCTACACACACGTCCATTTTGAAGACATTATGAGAACTTTTATTTTTAGGCCTTTCTGAGCCCCATCAAGCTCCTGGATCCGAATCTGGATCACCTGGTTTAGGAGGTATCATTCAAGTGTGGACCATCTTGTTACCTTTAGGATCATTGCATAGGATTTCCACAATACTAAAACCAATCGTTTTTGTTGTTTTTTTTACTCTAGAAAATATTTTGACATGGTTCCTAGGAAAAACCTTTGGAATAGGTTGGAAGAGATAAAAGTCCTCTTGATTTGAGGGTTGCTGCAATAAGGATGTATGAGAACATTATTGCTAAGTTTAAAAACACCGAGGGCTGGTCGAAAGAGATTAACTACAATATTGGAGTCAGACAAGGTTGTCCCTTGTCCCCTACCCTTCTTGGCATTGTTGACACTTGAATCCGTTAGGACCGAGACAACAACCTCATGAAGATATAAATCCTCCTGTGTTTTTATAGAGGTGGCACTCCTCTATTATGATTTTCATGGGGTTTGATGTCTTAAGAATGTGGGACTTTTATAGAAGTCTGTTATGGTAAAAAGAAAGTAAAAATAATATAAAAGTGGAAAATGTTTTATTTTCTTTTATGTAAAGTTCCTGAGAGTGGACCAAGAACCACACACATTCACACATTTAAAGCAAATAAACAAAATTTCCTCACATCCATCATAGTAGGGCTAAAGATTTCTGATCACATAAAAAATAAAAGAAAATGATCCATATGCATAAGAGAACTTTGACAGAGTAATACATGGGCAGCTCAAATAAAGATAACGATAGATCAACCTCAAATACTTTATATTCATAAAACTGGGTTACAAAGTACAGTCGAGATTGTTCCCAAAAAAACTCTCTTGGAATTTATAAGAAACATATAGTTCATTACATATTCTATGAAATTTAAATGCGTTTGTCATAAAGACCGGGATTGGGGCTTCCGCAGACCATAAAGCAAATATGTATAAGAATGAAGTTTGTAGAAGGAAGAAAGTGGGCGGTGGAAGACAACAAGACTTGGTAAGAAGAAAAAGGAAATTATTAGTCTTCGGTTAAAAATTTCTATTTAAAGAGGTGGAGTAACAAGATGAAGATCTCGATAAAGAAAGAAGGATGTGATCAGTATGAACTTACTATGATGGTATCTCCTCCTTGTCACTTTCTTGCCGATGTCTTTTTATTTCTTTCATCGACGGTTACAGGAACCATCTCAAATTCCTTTTGCCCTTCATCAGTCAGTTTGTCGATAGTTTTTTTAAACCACTCTTCGATATAGCTTCTCATTGGTGCCACGTTGATTTCTAGCCAGATTTTTATATTGAAAATATCTCCCTCCAAGTCCTTTATATCAATGGGAATATTACGCAAAGCTTCTTCAATATCTTGATTTTTCATTGAATAGTTCACTAGCCAGTTTTCCACGCCATCTTCACTATACTCAATAATTTCATAGATCTTTTCAAATGATAACCCTTTAAAGATCTCAACTTGTTCGTCAAAGGCTTGGTTGGTTAGGAACAATGCGTTGTGAATCAATTTGGGGTCTTGGACCTCATTGGTGCTTCCGACTAGGTCTATTTCAGTTATCCTTTTGAATAATTCTTCTCTCCTTGTTATGGCTTGGCTGCATGCTTGGAAAATGATATTCAAGTTTTTAACCTTTCCTTCCAGCATGTGTTCAATTGTTTTATCCAGTTCAGAGAAGGGAGATCCTCCTCTCTTCTTCTCAACTCTGTCATATTGGTAACTTTAAAACTGAAGGGTACGACTGCATCAAGGTAAAAACCTTCTTCATTTTTTAAATCCTCCTATAAATATTCATGGAAGGCATGCACCCTCGTTCCAAAATAGACCATGTTCTTTGACATATCCCAAGCCTCTGTAATTAATTCCATTCTTTTATTAATGTTCTTCTCCACATAGTCTCTGGCTGATGTGAGCAGGCTTTAAGATCCTTTCAGTTTTGCTGCAGGTGTGCAAGGCCCGATCATTTCTAAAGGAAGATCAAGTAATGGAAGAGGCATTAAAGATTCTTCCAATTCTTTGACTCTTTCCTTTAACTTGGCTTTCTCTGCTTCAAGGCCTCCAATAGAATCGTCTAGAGCATCTCCAGTTGCTTGATGAATTTTGGAAATTTGGGAAGGCCGCATGTTCCATAGGTTAACCTATGAATGAGATTTTCCCTTTTTATTATTTACATCTCTTTTCTCAATAATTAAATTTTTGGACTCGCTGTAAAAAAAAACACTCTGAAATACAGAAGATTCTTCTTCATCGAAGGTCTCAGTCTCAATTATTTCCATCAGAGGATTCTGGTGAGCCCTGTCCTCTGGCTGATCAGTGTTGGGGAACACTTTTTTCGATGTCAATATCGAGTTCCATATCCTTTAGGGAGAGGTCCCAACTATCTCTTTCGGCTCGAGGTCCCTCCTCTTCTTGCACAATGATTTTTCTTTTCTTCCTCAAGGGAATTTTATGGGAACTTTCAATTTTTCTCGAAGGAGGGTTCTTATCTCCTCCTCTGCTTGAAGAACTGTGGGTCACTTTCTTAATTTGGTGGGTCGTTGGAGAACTTATCCAAGATGTTGTACTCTTTGGAGTGACAATTGGAGATTGGGAACTCTTCTCACCAGGACCTTTTCCTTTCTGTTTGTACGACTCATTGGTGTTGAGTATTGTTTCCAGGTCCCCAGTGTGATGAGTAGGAGTGCCTGAGTCATTATCTACATCTTCATTTATAATAGAATTAATAAAATAATTGTTGAAGCCAATTTCTAGTAGATGTTCTACAAAAATTCCACTAGGGTCGAACCCTTTTACCCTTTCAACATATTTTATATTCAGGTCGTGGAAATGGCCTACAAATTCATCAATCTTTTTCATATTTTTGAATATGAAATCCCCAACTTTCCAAGGCAGAGGTATGAATTGCTTTTTTCTCTTTTCATGGAAAAAATGCAACCAATAGTTGTACTTCCTTTCTATTTTAATAACAAACATTTTTCCAGATATGTGGCCTGGAAGGAAGGAACGATTTTCCTTGGAACCGAAAATCCTTATGACATTGTAATTCTCCATTTGTTCCAATGTCCCCTTCCTATGCAGGAACTTACTTGCATGGTTAGACATCCAGGGAGTGTCATTTCCAAACAATAAGCCTTTAAAAACTGAGACAAAATCATTAAAAGCTTCATAAAAATGTTGGGAGGCTTTGTGCCTCCATAATGTTTGATACCAAAAGGTTACTGGGTCGAATTCACAATTTACCTTCTTACACAAAGATAATCTTGAAAACTGACAGAAATCTGCTATCGCGAAAACCAAATAAGATGACATAAATAATTTCTTCTCCTTCTTGTATTGTGACAATTGGGAAGAGATTTCAATGGAAATAAACTTGCCCCAATTAAAGATGGCCTTTTCCTTGACCGTAAAGTATAAAATGTAAAGAATCATGTAGGAAATGTTGGCTATAGTTTCTTGTCCTGTTATCCTCGTGAAAAGCCAAGAAGTTTCCTGGAAAGGATTTTTGAATGAGCTAACCTACAATCTTGTGATGTCCTCAGGGACGACCACTGGGTTCTCTAGGAACTTAGGTAAGAGGTCCAATCCATTATCATGTTTCTTTAAGAATTATCTGCAATCTTCTCCCTTGAAGGTAAACGTTAGCTCAGGAAGTCTCAACATCTTACGAAATACCAGAGGAAAAAGAGAGACAAGTGAATGATCCTACAATTGAATGATCCGCTGGCTTGGAATATATCTCTCGGCGCACCAAGCGACCAACTCCTTACAGTCAAATAATTTCGGGACACAACCTATGCGCGCAATTCCAAACGTTCTTATTACTTCCTTCTGGACAGAAGGGGATGAGTAGTAAGAATATGCTCTGGACCACTGAAAGCTGTGGTCCTCACGCCCAAAAATTTTCAATGTATCTCCACAGAAATATAGTCGAGTTGCTGTCATAATTTGACAAAAAATTTCCTTTGCTCTAGAAAATGTTTAAAATGAACGCTTGAGAGGGATAATATAATCCTCCGTAAATCCTGGTTTAATGCATTTTAATAGGAGATCTCCTTGATCCCTTCGCTTATTAATGACAATCTTTATGAACCTGGACAATGAGTTGTTAGCATTCAAAGCATACTAAATGTGCATTGGGAAGAGTGCGAGGGTGGCGGGGACGAACGAGAGTGAAATAGGATTTGAGACTTTTGTGAACCCGAGAACCCGCGAATGGAGAAGGTTCAAAATTGACTAAGTATAGGATAGCACAATGTTCAGACAGACTCATCTTAGGAGGAATGAGACTTGGAAGTTTGGGGAGTCCGGGGGTCAAAATGTAGATCACAAAACTTTTGGATGAAAAATGTATATCAAAGAACATGGGGTATGAGAGTTCGACCCCTCCAACCTGGGAACCCGCGATCACAAAAAAAACTAAGTATAGAATAGCGCGGTAGTTGGTCGGACTCGTGATATGAGGGTATGGATGTAGATGAGGATATTCAAATCCACCAACCTGGGAACCCGTCGTTCTGAAAAAAATGACCAAGTATATAACTTGAAAGGAAAAGTAGAAGAGAAAAAAGAAAAAGAAAAAAAAAACGGGTAAGTATAGAAGAGGGAAAAGAAAAGGAGAAAAGAATTTGGGATAATAGAAAAGGGGAGGGAAATTTCAGAAGTGGGAAATGATCTCAACAACATGCTCCAACTGTGGCATTATAACATGTTGGAAAATGTTTAACAGGTAGCGTATGCTTGTCATTGATGGAAAGTACAACAATGAAGATGGCATGAGTATAGGAAGAATGTAACAGACGGGCATTAGAAGCAGTTTGGGAAGACACTGCAGGAATAATGTAATAGACGGGCTTCAGAAGCAGTTTGGGAAGACACTGCAGAGGATGGTTGTCATGCTTTATAGGCAGTATGTGCTTGTCATTGATGGTAGGATCAGAGTGTGCATCAATGGAAAAACAGGAACAACGTAAGCTTAGGAGGAATTAGTGCAGAGTCGAATGCAGTGCGTAGGTGTGCACCAGGGATGAGGTTAACTCATGGCTAAAGCTCAAGGGAGATAACGTACTTAGGATCACAGGCGGATCAAAGGTCGAGGCCTTTGACACTTAGAAATTCTTCCAAGTAAGGAGGATGCGTAAGATTGGAGGAGAAGCGTCAGTGACCATTGGATCCCATCTCGAATT
This sequence comes from Picea engelmannii, assembly GCA_009831015.1. Lineage (NCBI taxonomy): Eukaryota > Viridiplantae > Streptophyta > Pinopsida > Pinales > Pinaceae > Picea > Picea engelmannii. The sequence goes on along the minus strand of ML786234.1, from coordinate 209,949 downwards.
CCCGATGACTGTCAGATCTCAATATAGACAAGAGGAGTGCACAGATATGGAGGATAGATCTCGGGCGTTAGATCCGAGCGCAGGGTTCGACCACTGTTGGATCGAGGAGAACCTGCACGTTCTTTAAAGTGCAAGGAGTAGAGGGCTCACAAAATCCCGAAAGAAGGAGGACTGTCCATCTTCAAGCAGGACATGTGGGGATAGATCGTCAATTCGTTGACTAGAGAGTCAAAGGAACGATGTTCCCTAACCTCTCGAAATCGCGATATCTGAAATCATGATTTAATCTCAGCCGTCAGATTAAGGTTGAATCTAGACTGTTGATTCCAGTCCATGTCGGAGTTTCGGGGACCGAGAGTTGGAGATGTCAAGTAATATCATCCACAGAAATCCCGATTTCGTGATATGCAAAATCGCGACTTAATCGCAGTCGTTGAATCAAGATCAGATCTGGATCGTTGATCCAACTCCATATCGGAGTTTTGCGAATCACGACATGGAGAGGGAAAAGAAACAATGCAACAAGAATTGCGAAATCATGATTTAATCGCAGCCATTGAATCAAGGTCTGATCTAGACCATCGATCTCAGTCCATTTCGGAGTTTCGCAGATCGAGAGTTGAAGATGTCAAAGAATAATAACCACAGGAATCCCGAAATCGCGATATGCGATATTGTGATTTAATCGCAGCCGTCATATGAATATGCGATCTGGACCGTTGATACAAATCCATTACGGAGTTTCGTGGATCGGGACTTTGAAGTGACAAAAACATTGAACGTCAAGAGTGTCGAAATCGCGATGTGTGAAATCTCGACTGAATCTGAACCATCAGATCAAGATGTGATCTGGACCGTCGATCCGACTCATGTCAGCATACCACGTCAGCTAGGAACACGTGGCACAACCAGGTAATGACAAGTGTCAGACTGATTCAATATTTCAGGCACATGTAAGTCACGAATCAGAGTGACACGTGGCAGTATTCAACACGTGTCAATCCACGTGTGACGTCAGAAGATTTACACCACTTGGGAGTTTCAGAAATCGGGAGATGGGTAAATGTCGGAGGACGAGGAGGGGCTAAAGTGAACGAGCCTTGTCGCACGGTCAGGTGGAGAACGATACAAAAGGTGACACAACAGGAGTGGGTTCCTTCGTCAATACCCCACCATTCCGGACCCCCCCCGTATTAAAGGTAGAAAGGCAAGGGGGGTCCGG
>ML786234.1:178564-197096 GCA_009831015.1 Picea engelmannii | reverse complement strand
CACGTGGTAGAGGATCCCAGAGAGTCGGAGTTCGGCATATCGGGAATTTCAAGGACATGATCCCTTGCAATACGAAACCGCGATGCGCGAGTTTCCGACACCATCATAGGCCGTTGATCCAAGGGACACGTGGCAAGAGATCCTGAAGAGTCGGGAATCGGGGAATCGAAGATCCCGAGGGCAAGAGAAACAGGACTTCGAAAGTCTCGAAATCCCGAGAGCAAATCTAAGCCGTCCGGTTGGAGAGGGACACGTGTCACGAGATCGTCCGTCTCGGAGATCCGGGGTACCAGGCATCGGGGCCACTCAAGTCTCGAAACAACGATAAGATCTGGACCGTCCATCGGCGGAACAGGTGTTAGAGATCAAGCGCCATCGGCATTTGACACATCGGGAAATCAGAATTCCCGAGGACAAGAGACACGGGACGGGATAAGTCGCGAAATCCCGAGGAAAGGATCTCAACCGTTGATCTTGGTAGGACGCGTGGCAGGAGATCTGGGTGAGTCGGCATTTGGAACATCGGGTTTTCCAAAGGCAAGAAACTCTTGCATACAGGAATCGCGATCCACGATTTCCCGACGCGATCATAACCGCTAACCTGAGGGACACGTGTCCAAGGATCCTGGAGAGATCAGGGTTCGGCATTTCGAGATTCTCGGTGACAAGAAACTTACGACAGGAGGAGTCGCGAAATCCTGAAATGCGACGGTCCCACAGTCATAGCACTCCAGTGGAGGACATGTGTCACTCCATGCCATCATAGGGAGTGGGGACCATAGGCGCCAGAACAAGGGACAGGTGTCGGAAGACCAAGCTTGGCTGCGAGTCAACGCCAAGTGGCATCGGGGATCGGAGGATCGGAATTTGCGAAGGCCTGTGCATCGCGACATCATAAACCCCGAAACCCAGATGGGTAGCTATAGAGCTGCGGACATATGGTAGCAGGTCCTATGGACCGGGAACTGAACCAAGAGAGCTAATGCGTAGGGAGCGCGTCGGAATTCGGAGGATCACGAGTCTTGAGGGTGAATGAATTTTGACACCAGAAACCCCAAATCCCGATATTGAACCAAGGATTGGCATTTCGCTAATGCAGGTTTCTGGAGATTTCTCATTTGTGGGAGATTAACCCCGAAATTTTTAATTTACGATAGTGGGTGTGTTACAAATGCAGTGCGTAGGTGTGCACCAGGGATGAGGTTAACTCATGGCTAAAGCTCAAGGGAGATAGCATACTTAGGATCACAGGCGGATCAAAGGTCGAGGCCTTTGACACTTAGAAATTCTTCCAAGTAAGGAGGATGCGTAAGCTTGGAGGAGAAGCATCAGTGATCGTTGGATCCCATCCCGAATTCCTGATGATCGTCAGATCTCAATATAGACAAGAGCAGCGTGCAGATATGGAGGATAGATCTCGGGCGTTAGATCTGAGCACAGGGTCCGACCACCATTGGATCGAGGAGAACCTGCACATTCTTTAAAGTGAAAGGAGTAGAGAGCTCACAAAATCTCGAAAGAAGGAGGACCATCCATCTTCAGGCAGGACACGTGGGGATAGATCGTCAGTTCACTGACTGGAGAGTCAAAGGAACGATGTTCCCTAACCTCTTGAAATCGCGATATCTGAAATCGTGATTTAATCTCAGCCGTCAGATTAAGGTTGAATCTGGACTGTTGATTCCATTCCATGTCAGAGTTTCGGGGATCGAGAGTTGGAGATGTCAAGTAATATCATCCACAGAAATCTCGATTTCGTGATATGAAAAATCGCGACTTAATCGCAGCCGTTGAATCAAGATCAGATCTGGACCATTGATCCAACTCCATATCGGAGTTTCGCGAATCGTGACATGGAGAGGGAAAAGAAACAATGCAACAAGAATTGCGAAATCGCGATTTAATCACAGCCATTGAATCAAGGTCTGATCTAGACCATCGATCTCAGTCCATTTTGGAGTTTCGCGGATTGAGAGTTGAAGATGTCAAAGAATAATAACCACAGGAATCCCGAAATCGAGATATGCGATATTGTGATTTAATCGCATCCATCAGATCAAGATGTGATCTGGACCGTTGATACGACTCCATTATGGAGTTTCATGGATCGGGACTTTGAAGTGACAAAAACGCTGAATGTCAAGAGTGTCGAAATCGCGATGTGTGAAATCCTGACTGAATCTGAACCATCAGATCAAGATGTGATCTAGACCGTTGATCCGACTCACGTCAGCATACCACGTCAGCTAGGAACACGTGGCACAACCAGGTAATGACAAGTGTCAGATTGATTCAACATTTCAGGCACATGTAAGTCACGAATTAGAGTGACACGTGGTAGTATTCAACAGGTGTCAATCCACGTGTGACGTCAGCAGATTTACACCACTTCAGAGTTTCAGAAATCGGGAGATGGATAGATGTCGGAGGACGAGGAGGGGCTAAAGGGAACGAGCCTTGTCGCACGGTCAGGTGGAGAACGATACAAAAGGTGACACAACAGGAGTGGGGTCCTTCGTCAATACCCCACCATTCCGGACCCCCCCCCCCCCCTCCACTTAAAGGTAGAATGGCAGGGGGGCTCCAGAATCCAATCCCGACCGTAGATCTGGGAGCACAGATTCTGGCCATCCAGATTTGCTCGCTGCATATCCAAAAGGTGCATTTGCACCCCAAACTTAGGAAGGCATAAGATCGACTGTGCCAAAGAAGATGAGGAGTCTCAACTTCCAGAGAGGTTGAGAAATCTCAGCAGAACACCCAGTGATGCTGGACGCATGGTGGAAAACGACCAGAGAAGCTGAAAAGTCACGATGATGATCAGACAGAGCACTCAAGTAAAAGAGGAATTTGGCACGGAGTGTGCATGCAGAGGCATTGCGAATATTGCATGCACAAGGATCACAGGTACTATAAGAATGATGAACAAAGAAGAGATGGGGGTTGTTGTCATGGTGGAGGATTCAAGTGTGAGCAAGGAGGCAGAGCGCAGGAGTAGAAATGCATGGTAGAGGAAGGTTGCATCAAAAGGATATGGTGCAGAGAGTATAAAAGGATGAAGAATAGAAAGTGCAAATGGCATGCAGAAGACACTGATGCAGACAGGGCAGAGCAGCGTAACAGAACAACAACAGGGCTGGTAAGCCATTGAATTATTTTATATTGCTGTAGAGTTTCATTAACAAAGAATTTATTAACCAGGGTGGTTGGGAGGTGCTAGGGAGGACTGGTGTCCTCAAAGGTTCAAGTGGGTGCTTGAACACAGGGAGTTGGTGCTTCCTTCTAGTTGGTGCTAGAGAAACCAGGGAGTTGGTGCTTCCTTCTAGTTGGTGCTAGAGAAACCAGGGGGTTGGTGCTTCCTTCTAGTGGGTGCTAGAGAAAACAGAGAGTCGGTGCTCTCAGTAAGTTGCAGCTTGCAAAAACAGAGGTTGTAGCCTCACAATGAGTTGGTGCTCATATGTATGATAATGTAAAGTATGCAAATAATACTTATCATATAAAGAAAAGGAGGTTTTTACCCTGTATGGGTTTCCTCGGGAACTATCTGTCTCTGTCTTTCTCATATATGTGACTGATGCTGAATGTGCCTTTGTTTATTTCACTGCATTATTGTGATCATCATTGTGTGCCTTGTAAAGATTTTAAAAGAAGCATAATTGTTTAAGCACGGTAACAACTGATTCACCCCCCCCTCTCAGTTGTCCAACATAACCCCCTGCAGGTTGTCAAGAATCCAAAATCTCTCATGACCAGGTGCTTCCGCCCATTGGGCTATGGAGTCAGAGTAAGAATATACAAACTGAACAAAAATAAAATTATGTACAATGAGAATGAAAAAGTATTAGGAGAAGAAACCTTTCAAATGTTTCCCGTTGACAGGAAACATCAATATTTTTCCTTTCATGTCTTGGATCATATAGGATTTAAAGCCCAATATCTTCTCGATGACATATGGTCTGATCCAGGGTGCTTCGAACTTTGTATGCATGGACAACTTATCCTTGGAATTGTTCTAAAGTAGCACCAATTCTCCCTGATGGAAGTTCTTCATAGTTATGCTTTGATCAAAATATCTCTTGATGCTCTGTTGCCTCTGAGAAGTTCGATTCAGATCTTTGCTTCGCTCTTCTTCCAACTTCAAAAACTGATTGATTCTCTTCTGGATGGGTGAACTGTCTTCTATATCATCGTTATTAACCACAGAGATCAATGCATTGAGATCAAGGCTAATTGACATTTTCCCCTGTTTCCCATAAACTGATAGATATGGAGACATCCCTGTGTTATCCTTCAGGATTGTTCTTCTTTCCCATAATGCTTTCGTCAGCTTCAGATGCCAATTCCTCTGGTTGCTATCAATGATTTTCTTCAGTATCTGCACAATTGTTTTGTTTTTGGATTCAACAAGGCCATTACCTTGTGGATAATAATTCGATAATTGACCCATGATGATTTTGTATTATTAGCAAAACTCCGTGAATTTTGACCTGATGAAGATCAAACCATTGTTTGTGATAAATTTATCAGGGACACCAAATCTCGACAGAATGTTGTCTTTGAGGAATTTAATCAGTTCTTCAACATCAACCTTCTTTAGCACCACCACTTCCGGCTATTTTATGAAATAATCGGTAGTTGTCAAAATGTGCACATGCCCCTTGCTAGATTTTGGATTAATCATCCCAACAACATCAATTCCCCATTGGGAAAATGGTTGTTCTACAACAATCGGCTGTAAAGGCATCCCAAATTTCTTCATTTTTCCCAAAAATTATTGGCATGACAAAAATTTCCTTATTGTGGCATACAAATCTCTGAAGATTGATGGCGAGTAAAATCCTACTCTAATTATTTTGTGGGTTATTGCAGTAGGTGAAAAGTGTCCACCACATATTCCCTCATGGAATTATTTGATTAGTTCTTGGGCTTGATTTTCATCGATGCATATTAGCAGTATACCATCAAAATTTCTTCTGAACAGTATGTCAACAATCAACACTTATTGGTTCTCCTTCATCTTCAGTGTCCTTTGATCCTTGGGATTCATTGCAACAAGAAATTTCCCGGACCTTAAGTAGAATATAATATCTGCATACCATTCTGAATCAACTAATGTTTCTTCAACTGAGATTGAAATCATCCCATCGACCGAGTCCCCATTCGTCATGAGCTTGCATAAACCTTGTCCCTTGATTGCCTTTAAAGGTTTAATCTTGATATCATATTCTTGTATTTTTTCCAACCAGTTGGCCCATTTTCCTTCTCTCAACTGTTGATTTAGAAGCATCTTCACTGGTGATGAGGGAACATAAGCTATAACATGGGAGTTTAATATATAAGTCTGAAAGTGTGCTATTTCTTTTATAAGAGCCAAGGATTTCTTCTCAAGTTTTGAATACCTCAAATCATAGCTGTGTAGGGTTTTGCTCATAAAAATTATCAAGATTTCTTCTCCATTGTTATTTTTTTGAGTGAGAATAGATGCAACAAATGCCTCTGTAGAAAATGAATAGATAATGAAGTCTCTTTGGAAGTCTGGATTGATGAGGACAAGATCGATGGTGATTTCTCCTTTGATATTGTTGAACTCTTCTTGAGTATCTGTTTTCCACTCGAATCTCTACTCCTTTTTCAACAACAGATTGATCAGATTTACGATGCTTGCGTAGTCAAGAACAAATCTTCACACAAAATTGATTTTTCTGAAGAATGACTAGACTCCCTTCTTGGATGCCGGTGGGTTGAGATCATTTATTTCTTTAACTCTTTCTGGATCTATTTAAATCCCTTCCTTGCATACAATATGGCCCAACAAATTGCCTTGAGTCACAACGAACAAGCATTTCTTTGGATTCAAAGAAACGTCATATAATATACATCTTTCAAAAACCTTTATTAAATGATGGATATGGTCCCCCCTTTTGTTTGAATGAACCATCAAGTCATCTTGATAGTATACCATAAACTTTCCTATCAAACTTGTTGAACACATGATCCATGACCCTTTGGAATGTGGCTCCAACATTCTTCAAACCGAAGGGAATTCTATCATATGCATATGTCTCACATGGTGTGATAAATGTTGTCTTTGCTCTATCTTCCTTAGCCACCAAGACCTAGTTATATCCATAGAAACCATCCAACATGGACATGCAGTCTGATCCAGTAACTTGCTGTAGTAGAAACTCCATGTTAGGCACATGAAAATTATCTTTTATGCTTTCTTTGTTAAGGTCTTTGAAGTCAACACACATCTGGATATTCCCGATCTTTCTCCTTAAAATCACTGGATTTGAAATCCAGTCTGAATTTATGATGGGATAAATTATCCCTTCCTTCTTCAACTTCTCCAATTCGATTTTTACCAGAAGTTTCATCTTGGGATTCATCATCCTTATTTTTTGTTTCATTGGTTTTGCTTCTTCCCTCAAAGGAATGATATGTTGGAATATCGTTTTATCATAGGCTTTCAAATAATCATAGGTCCAAGAGAACACATCAATATATTATTTGAATAAGGAAACATATTTATCAACCTCTTCAGTGGTGCAATCAACTCCCAAGTTGACATATTTCAGGGACTTTTCCATTCCAATATTGACTTTTCTTGTTTCTTGCACTTTTCGAATTAAAACTTCTTCAAAGAGATTCTTGGCATGATCGTCTTTTGTAAACAAAGATTCATCCTGTATACCGGATTTTGGAACGACATATGAGCTATCATCTTCTTCTTCATTATCATTTAACAAAAAAAATTCCAACTGTTCATCGTTCTCAAATACTTGTAAGTACTCAACATTATCGGGCACGGATGGTCGAAAAGCTCTTTCTACCTGGAAAGACATTTTTCTTTGGACATCATATGGGTTTGATTATGAGGCTGCCAAGGCTAGTGAATCGACCTTTTGATTCTTGTCCCTTGGAATGAAATCAACGTTGAAGGATCTGAAAGATTCCATCAGTTCGTTAACTCTTTTGAAATACAACTTAAGTCTTTCCTTTTTTATTTTGTACCTTTGGGTAACCTGATTGATGACCAAATCTGAGTCTCCAGTCACAATGAGATGTTCTATTTTCATTTCTTGTGCAAGGATCATCCCCTAGATTAGAGCTTCATACTTTTCCTCATTATTTGTGCATGAAAAATCTAGTATCACAGCGTGGGGATGCATAGTCTTAATTGGACTAAAAAGAACAATTCCAACTCCGTTCCTAGATTTAGAATAGGCTCCATCGAATGACATCCTCTAGTGGCCTTCAAACAAACATTATTGGCTTCCCAATCCTTGAACTCGCTCTAGGATTTCGTTATGCTCCATGTCCAGGATAACATAGTTTCCAATCCTGACATTTACATAATATTCCATTAATTCATTATCCTTCTTCTTGAAGGAGAAGGGTTTTCTGGGTTCACAGGGTACTTTAATTATCTCTCCCTCCTTTCCTAGTAGCATCATACAAATTCCGTCATTCATTATATATCCGCTGATCATGGATGTCCAATCTCTTCCAAGAAAAACTCCATATGATGGAGGAATATCTACCACAATAATATTAAAAACTGTAATAATATGGGGGGTTTTTGTAATCCAAGCATAAGAATCCTTGATTTCTCTGTACGCTGGCACTTTTCTAGAATCGATTGCATATATTCTCTCACCGGTTTAATAATACTTAGTGCAACTCATGCCCAATGCCTCTATGACTGCAAGCGACATTATATTATTTGTCGCGCTAGTGTCAACTAAGAAGTTATATAATGCAACATCGTGATTTTCAATTGAAATGTAGAAGGGTGGAATTTTACCTCCCAACTTGGAAGTTGACGAGCTTTGGTTCTGTTTTGGAATGGTAACAATAGCTTCAGCTCTTTCTGATGGATCATCCAACAACTTCAATATGTTCTGTCTTTGTTGAGAAATCTTTACCACTTTCGTAAAAGGAAGAGTTATCCTCAATTTACTTAGGTCCTCCACGACATTATACATCATTTGAGTGGAGCTTGATGCCAGGTGTTTCCTTTTGGTTCCATTTCCATCCGTCACTTTCTCATTCAAAAATTTTTCATTTGTTTTTTTTTTTCTTTTTCTTTTTGTTTTTCCTTGTCAAAGTCTCCTTTATTCTTTGGTCTATTTACAAACCCTCTTGTCTAGGCGACATTTTCTTGCGAGTTAGGATCATTGTCACCCTTTCCAAATATATACATGGATGTCTCACATCCGTCCATCTGCATAGTTTCATAGCTTTCATTAGGTAAGTAATAATTTTCTTGCTTGATTAATTTCTCATCATAGATATCATCCAGAACAACCGCGTTTGGAGTAGGCTGTCTGGGAACCCTTGGTCTTTGTGGGTTATCAATATACTCAAACCTCACTCTGTTTTCAGGGGGAGGGTTCATCCTTTTCTCGGGAATTGGAATTCTTGGGTTTGGCATGTAATTATCTCCCCTTCTTAGTCTAGTTATCTCGTTCTGCATCTGTTTGATGGTTCTATTCATATGTGCAATTTTAATTCTTTACTTTGTTTCCTGTGCTGCCATAGGGTCAACCTTTACATTAGGTATGGTTCCTTTAAAAAATCCTCCTCTCGCCATTTGATTCTGAGCCACTCGAGGTTTGAATTCTTCATTCTTTCTTGAGTTGGAAGCTCCTTGGTTATCAATATTTAATCCCCTCATTTTCCTCCAGTTTAATGTTGGGGTTGGCACCCATCTTAATCATAATTTCTTCCATCTCAGTGGCCTTAGTCATTTCGTCCTCCAAAGTATCCATTTGGGATGTTCTGATGGCATATTTTACATTTAGGGCATTGCATTCTTATAACAACTGAGAATGACTAGTTCATTTGGTCTTTTATCTTATGGAATTATACTCAAGGTCTTATTGAACCCAAGGTTAAAATATCATATCCTTTCATTTTTCCTCAACCAAATCTGGGTGAAGTTTGTGAGGAGGGTATGGTAAGCAATTGAAGGGGAAAACATAGTTAGGAACATAGCTTCGAGGTCGTTAAATGAGTGAATGGATCTAATGGGAAACATTGTATACCATTCATAAGCTCTTTCTGATAAGGTTTGCAGAAACAAAATCACCATGACATCGTCATATTCAACTCGGTGAAAGTCACAAACGTCAAGAAATAAGTGCAAATGCCTCTTTGCATCAATTTTTTCGTCTCCAGAAAATTAATTTAAGGTGTCCTTAGGGAGAACAAGGAGCTCATGTTGTTCACCTATAATATTAAGAGGGGAATCTCTTACCCTCCTTCTATTTCCAAAACCTAGGATTCCTTGATTTCTCGTGACATCTCTTCCACCTCGTTGTCTCTCCTCATGATGCTTGTCTTGGGGCTGTTCGTCTCTCACTGCCATGTTTGAGGAGGCTTTAGGGATAGAATTTTCACTTCTAAGGACAAAGAGTTGCTTAATTTTACTTCTAGCAATGGGTCCCTTGTATTTGTCCAGCTTCAATCTTGACCTTGTTCTTGTGTTTCTCTAGATAGCCTTTGATTTCTTTGATCTTGTCATTATTCTCTCCTATTTCTTTTGAGGATTTATCTTTATTCTTCTTGGACTAAGATCTTCTAGTACCTTTCTAACTCTTCTCGAGTCTGGGCTATTGTTATTACCAGATTATACAACTGGTGTAAAATTATTCGTTGATTAGTCAATCTAGTTTCTAAATGGGGCTGATTACCCTAGGGTAAAGTCATATATTCTTTCACAAACACTGAGGCAGGTTCCGAATATTCAGTTCATGTCCCTAGTATGGTCACCAAAAATGTTGACGCTTGAATCCGTTAGGACTAAAATGACAAACTCACGAGGATATAAATCCCACTGTGTTTTAATAGAGGTGGTACTTCTCTGTTCTGATTTTTGCGGGACTTGAGGTCTTCATAATGTGAGACTTTTATAGAAGTATGTTATGGTAAAAAGAAAATAAAAATAATATGAAAATGGAAAATGTTGTATTTTCTTTTAAGTAAAGTTCATGAGAGTGGACCAGGAACCACACACATTCACACATTTAAAGTAAATAAACAAAATTTCCTCACATCCATCATAGTAGGGATAAATATTTCTGATCACATAAAAAATAAAAGAAAATGATCCGCATGCATAAGATAAATTTGATAGAGTGATACATGGGAAGATCCAATAAATATAACAATAGATAAACCTCAAATACTTTATATTCATAAAATTGGGTTACAAAGTACAATCAAGATTGTTCCCAAAATAAATCTCTTGGAATTTCTAAAAAATATATAGTTCATTACATATTCTTTGAAATTTAAATGCATTTTTCATAAAGACTGGGATTGGGGCTCCCACAGACCATAAATAATATATATATATATATATATATATATATATATATATATATATAAGAATGAAGTTTGTATAAGGAAGAAAATGGGTGGAAGAAGACATCAAGACCTGGTAAGAAGAAAAAGGAAATTATCAGTCTTCGGTTAAAAATTTTCATTTAAAGAGGTGGAGAAACTGGATGAAGAAATCGATAAAGAAATAAGGATGTGATCAGTATGAACTTACTATGATGGTATATCCTCCTTGTCACTTGATTTTTGATGTCCTTTTATTGCTTTCATCGACAGTTACAAGAACCATCTCAACTGCCTTTTCCCTTCATCGGTCAGTTTGTCGATAGATTTTTTAAACCACTCTTCGATATAGCTTCTCATTGGTGCCATGTTGATTTCATGCTGGATTTTTGTATTGAAAATCTCGCCCTCCAAGTCCCTTATATCAAATGAAATATTACACAAAGATTCTTCAATATCTTGATTTTTTACTGAATAGTCCACTAGCCAGTTCTCCACGTCATCTTCATTATACTCAAGAATGCCATAGAACTTTTCAAATGAAAACCCTTTAAAGATATCGTCTATTCATCAAAGTCTTGCTTGGTTAGGAACAATGAGTTGAGAATCAATTTTGGGTCTTGGACCTCATTGGTGCTTCCAACTAGTTCTATTTCATTCAACCTTTTGAATAATTCTTCTCTCCTTGTTATGTCTTGGCTGCATGCTTGGACAATGATATTCAAGTTTTTAACCTTTTCCTTCCAGCATGCGTTCAATTATTTTATCCAGTTCGAAGAAGAGAGATCCTCCTCTCTTCTTCTCAACTCTGTCATATTGGTAACTTTAAAACCGAAGGGTACAACCATGTCAAGGTAAAAACCTTCTTCATTTTTAAAATCCACCTGTAAATATTCATGGAAGGCATGTGCCCTCGTTCCAAAAGAGACCACGTTCTATGAAATCTCCCAAGCCTCTGTAATTAATTCCATTATTTTCTTAATGTTCTTCTCCACATAGCCTCTGGCTGATGTGAGCAAGCTTGAAGATCCTTTCATTTTTTCTGCAGGTGTGGAAGGCCCAATCATTGCTAAAGGACTAGAAAGTACTGGAAGAGGCATTAAATCTTCTTCCAATTCTTTGATTCTTTCCTTTAACTTAACGTTCTCTGCTTCAAGGCCTCCAACAGAATTGTCTAGAGAATCTCCAGTTGCTCGATGAATTTGGGAAACTTGGGAAGGCCGCATATTCCGTAGGTTAACCTATGAATGAGATTTCCCCTTTTTATTATTTACATCTCTTTTCTCAATAATCAAATTTTTGGACTCGCTGTAAAAAACAACACTCTGAAATACAAAAAGACTCTTCTTCATCGAAGGTCTCGGTCTCAATTATTTCCATCAGAGGATTCTGGTGAGCCGTGTCCTCTGGATGATCAATGTTGGGGAACAATTTTTCGATGTCAATCTCGAGTTCCATATCCTTGAGGGAGAGGTCGCGGATATCTCTTTTGGCTCAAGGTCTCTCCTCTTCTTGCACAATGTTTTTTCTTTTCTTCCTCAAGGGAGGTTTATGGGAACTTTGAATTTTTCTCGAAGGAGGCTTCTTATCTCCTCCTTTTCTTGAATAAATGTGGGTCACTTTCTTAATTTGATGGGTCATTGGAGCACTGCTCTGAGATGTTGTACTCCTTGGAGTGAAAGTTGGGGATTGGGCACTCTTCTCACCGAGACCTTTTCCTTTATGTTTTTACGACTCATTGGTGTTGAGTATTGTTTCCAGGTCGCCAGTGTCATGAGAAGGAGTGTCCGAGTCATTATTTTCGTCTTCATTTAGAATAACATTAATAAAATAATTGTTGAAGCCAATTGCCAATAGATGTTCTACAAAAAATCTACTAGGGTCGAACCCTTTTACCATTTCAACATATTTTAGATTCAGGACGTGGAAATGGCCTGCACATACACCAATATTGTTCATATTTCTGAATATGAAGTCCCCAACTTTCCAAGGCAGAGGTATGAATTGTTTTTTTCTCTTTTCATGGAAAAAAATGAAACCAGTAGTTGTATTGCCTTGCTATTTCAGTAACAAACATTTTTTCAGATATGTGGCATGGAAGGAAGGAAGGATTTTCCTTGGAACCAAAAATTCTTATGACATTGTAATTCTCCATTTGTTCCAGTGTCCCCTTCCTATCCAGAAACTTACATTCCTGGTCAGACATCTGGGGAGTGTCCTTTCCAAAATCCTTTAAAAACTGAGACAAAATCATTAAAAACTTCATAAAAATGTTGGGAGGCTTTGCGCCTCCACAATGTTTGATACCAGAAGGTTACTAGGTCGAATTCATAGTTTACCTTCTTACACACAGATAATCTTGAAAACTGACAGCAATGTGCTATCGCGAAAACCAAATAAGATGACATAAATAATTTCTTCTCCTTCTTGTATTGTGACAATTGGGAAGATATTTCAATGGAAATCAACTTTCCCCAATCGAAGATGGCCCGTTCCTTGATCGTAAAGTATAAAAAGTAAATAATGATGCGTGAAATGTTGGCTGTAGTTTCTTGTCCTGTTATCCTCGTGAAAATCCAAGCAATTTCCCAGAAAATATTTTTGAATGAGTTAACCTGCAATCTCGTGATGTCCTCGGGGAAGGCATCTGGGTTCTCCAAAAACTCAGGTAAGATGTCCAATCCATTATCATTCTTCTTTAAGAATTCTATGCAATCTTTGCCTTTGAAGGTAAGCGTTGGCTCGGGAAGTCTCAACATCTTACGAAATACCTAGGGCAACAAAGAAATAGGGGAATGATCCCACAATTGAATGATTTGCTGGCTTGGAATATATCTCTCGGTGCACCAGGCGACCAACCCCTTACAATCAAATATTTCCAGGACACAACTTGCGTGCACAATTCTAGACATCCAAATTACTTCCTTCTCGGAAGAAGGGGATGAGTAGTAAGTGTTGGAGTTGCTTCACACACACCTAGGATTTATTTTTCCTAAGTTTTTTCCTTTTTTATTAGTTATAATTAGTCATTATCCAGTCTCCTATAATTTAGGGGAGAATATTCCACCTCGAGAATATTCTCTTTCAGTTTGACTAGTTGAGTTGAGTTTAGATGTTGCATTGGTTTTGTCACCATGCAACATTGGGATCATCACCATGATAATTTGACCTTGCCTTGGTATCATCACTAGAGTGGTGCATTAGCCTTGATCCTCATTCAGTTAACTGAAGACTAGTTGAATAGTTAACTCAACTAGGTGACAATTCACTCCCGTAACTACTTGAGAGACTAGACTAAGTGGCAGTTCACTCATGTAACTACTGGTGTGTGTCCAGATCACTCTAGACCACCACTATGGTGCATTTTTTATCCTCCAGTCGAACTCATTGATTTATACAGAGTATATCATGTGTAAATTATTTATTATTCACAATGGTTAATGAAAATTCTTTCATTCTTTCTCTTCTTCTTCTTCTTTCTCCAATTCTCTCTGCAAATGTGTGTATTATTCTTTAGCTAGATCTATTCTGTGCATGTTCAACACATTTACATGGTATCATATCCAACAGACTGCTAAGAAAAATCTACACCAAATTTTTTTGCAGGTACAAAAGATTGAAGACAACGGAATGATGGATTCCCAAAAAGAATTCATTCTTACACCTTACAACTATTTTGCATGGAAGAAGAAAACAACCATACATCTCCGAACCATAGGGTTGTACAGGTTAACCTTGAATACAAATACAAAACCTACATCATCCATAGAAAAATCCAAGTATTTAAATCGCATGGATGAGGCACTTAGAACAATTTGCAGTCTTATTTTTCCCGATATCCTTTTTCACATATCTTCCTATAAGACTCCCAATGAATCCTGGACCATCTTGGAAGGGATATTTGGAAAACAAGATGAGACGAGGGGACACATACTGGAGGTAGAGCTGCTCACATTGGATCCAAAAATCTTCGACAATATCCAATATTTCTTTACAAAATTCAAGGATTTACTGTCACAACTCAAATCTTGTGGGGTTGACATATCGAAGGAGGAGAAACAAATGGTTCTCACCATTCTCTCCAAGCTTGGTCCTGAATTATTTGTATTCATATCTACATTCCATACTGTCATATTCTCCTCTGGAGCCACCTGGAAGATTCCTTCTCTTGAGGACTTTATCTAATCCCTGACACAAGAGAAAACCAAGCTCATCAACATGGGCCAAATCAAAGGCCCAAAGGTGCATGCACTCACTGTGAAATATGGCATCCAAAAATATCAGAAATATAAATATAAATACAAAAGGAAATCTCATGCACATCCAAAGAAGGAAGGGTACATAAAACCCTTCACCGATGCCTCCAGATCCAAAGGAGTAAAGGGAAGAAAAGGGGAGAAATGTAGGTACTGTCACAAAGGATTCCATCCATAATACACATGCATGCAAAATCAAATAGATTTGATGTCTCAAATACTTCAACAAAACAAAATTGGATATCACATCCTCGAGGGTGCAAAGAAGAAGAAGGCAGAAGATCTGAATTCCAAGAAAGGCAATTCTAGCCATGCCTTGATTGCAATCAACTCCTCTCCCGATGCTTGGATCGTAGATTCAGGAGCATCACATCACATGGCTGCCTCAGAAGAATTCTATTCTTCATTGGATGCATGCAAAGGTCCTCCTATTTTGATGGGGGACAACTCTTCTGTCGAAGTCACAGGAAAAGGAAGGATTGAACTCACTAATGGAAGCTTCGAGATTGTGCTGCACGTTCCCAAACTTTCTGTCAACCTTCTCTCTGTGTATCAGATGAAAAATTCCAGAACTGAAAAGAAATTCATCTTCACACCAAATTTCATGGACATATACAACATGCAAACCAACTCCAGGGTTGCAACCGATGAGGTAAATCATCAGTCTAGATTGTATACATTTTCTGAATTCATTGAACCTGATTCTGCTTTACTTCTTACTCATGTTGATGAAAGTAGTAGGATATGGCACGAAAGGTCTAGACATTTGAATTTCAGATACATGCAACAACTTAGAAAACACAAATTAGTTGATGGTCTACCATACATCCATTTCTCCAAGGGAGTATGTGAGGGATGTGTTCTCAGAAAACACCATCAAGAGAAATTCGACAAAGGAAAGTCTCAGCGAGCTTCCGCACCTTTAGATATGATCCACAGTGACCTTATGGGTATTTTTACGCATCCATCCATAAAAAAGTGAGGTTTTTTCTCATTTTTGTTGATGATTTCTCACGTTTTATTTGGATCTACTTTCTCAGGCAAAAATCCAAGGTCTTTCAACACCTCAAATATTTCAAAGTCTTGGTTGAGACACAGTCTGGAAAGAAGATCAAAGTCCTCTGAATTGATAATGGGGGAGAGTATATAAATAATTAGATCCATAATATTTTCCATGAGGCAAGGATCCAGTTGCAACACACAGTTCCCTATACTCCGCAACAAAATGAAGTTGTTGAGCGAAAAAACATATCTCAAAAGGAGATGGCATCTTGCATGCTGCATGCAAAGTCACTACCACATAGACTATGGTCCGAAGCACTTAATTGTCAAACATACATCCAAAACATATCTCCTCATAGATATATCAAGGATAAGACTCCCTACAAGGCTTGGAGCGGCCTCAAACCGGAAGTGACCCACTTTCGCATTTTTGGTTCACGTGCATGGGCCCAAATTCCCTCTAAAAAGAGGAAGGCACTTGATCCACAGAGCACTGAGTGAATTTTTGTTGGATACCCCGACGGTGTGAAATGATATCATCTTATTGATCTTTCCTCAGACCGGCTCATCATTGAGCATAATGTCCAATTCGTGGAAAGTGTCTCGCATGTACCTCAACAGCCGCATGCAGACACCTTCACTCTTTCACCTATCCGAGATGATGAGAATGCACATGTCGACTCTTCTTCAGACGAGAGTTCTGATTCATAGTACTCAGATGATTCATATTCAGAGTCAGTACAGTTGGATTCAGAGTCAAAGCATCCAGATGCAGTTGTAGAGCCAGAGCAGAGGCCCAAGTGGACACAGACTACTCTTCAGGTTGTAGGGGATCTCGTTGGTGATCCAGCCGATACTAGAAGGACTCGATCTGATTTCGAGGAGCCTCCTGTTGCACTCACTTCCACTGAAACATTTCCCTCTAGGCATATTTTCTTGGTTCAGTCTTCAGATTCATAGTCTTATGGCGAGGCTGTTGGAAATCCCTTTTGGGAATCCGCCATGCAGGAGGAGTACAACTCCCTTCTCGAGAACCAGACTTGGGATATGGTTCCCCTTCCTTATGGGAGGAAACTTGTCAGATGCAGATGGGTCTACAGGACCAAGAGATCAATGGATGGATAGATCAACAGATACAAATCTAGGCTTGTCGCCAAAGGATTTCAGCAGGTTCATGGTATTGACTATGATAATACCTTTTCTCCAGTAGCGAAGATGGATTCCATACGATTGGCACTTTCCATTGAGGCAGCCAAGGGATGGGAAGTCCATCAGATGGACGTGAATAATGCATTTCTTTACAGTGATCTCTCCGAGAATATCTACATGGAGCAGCCCCAAAGATTTATGTAGGACTCATCTTTGGTTTGTCGACTGAAAAATTTACTTTATGGCCTCAAGTAGGCTCCGAGGGCATGGCATGCCAAGATGGATTCCTACTTGTTGTCATAGAACTTTTCACGTTGTAAATCATACCTGAATGTTTACATGCTCAGGATGGTTGATTCACTTCTACTTTTAGTTCTGTATGTTGATGATTTGTTGATCACCAGGTGCTCGAATTCAACGATTGCTGCAATCAAGATGATTCTACATGATAGGTTTTTGATGAAGGACATGGGTCTTCTACACTTATTCCTTGGACTCAAGATCAGTCAGGATGCATTAGGCATCAAATTGTCTCAGGCCAAGTGTTAGGACCACACAATGCACCTTTTTGCCTATACTTTTTGCCACTATTATACTCTTGATCACCCATATTTAAACTCATACTATCACTTTAGCTGATCATTCCAAAGGTATACAACGTCCTTTCTCATTACTATATGTTTAATCTATTTTGCATAATATTTCACATCACTCTCGTACTTGACCATTGATTAGAAATGCATAAGTGTTCAAAACTGTAGATTAGCATCCAAGGTCCCTGTTGCTGAAACATAGAACTGATGCTGAAACACAGAGCTGTTGTACAGTCCGAGGTCGCAGATGCTGAAACACTGAGCTGCTGTACAGTCCAAGGTCGCAGATGCTGAAACAAAGAACTGTTACACAGTCCGGAGTCGCAGATGCTGAAACACGGAGCTGTTACACAGTCCAGAGCTGCAGATGCTGAAACACAGAGGACCACCAGGACCGACGATGCTGAAACAAAAGGAAGCCGTTACAGTCAGCGGTCAACAGCACCAACCGTTGCTCCCACATAAGAATGCCAACACAGTCAAGAGCGCAATTCACGTGGCTGAAACAACCCGCGAATTGCGATGCTGAAACAACATCAGCAACAACGAGAAGAAGTTGTTACACCAGCTGTAACAACAATACCTCATTCAGCTCCTGTAATAGAATTCGGTTGTGCGAGACTAGGAAATCCTATTCTGGTTTAGAAAGTAGATCCAACTAAAGATAGGACTCAGATACGCATTGTAATTTTTGATCATTTGTATCGAAGGGGTTTTCTCTTTAATAGAGAGGAAATCATCATTCGAGGGATCCAAGTTTTTATGTATTGAAAAGCCTCAGAGAGAGGGACGTACTTCATTTCCAGATTGTAATATGATATTTTGACAGATGAATAAAAGACTGCTTTGAGTATCCTTCTCTAGCTTTTTCCGTTTCAGGGGAATCTTGTGAGAAGGGAGGGCCCACCTTCATCACAAGATTCACCCGTTAGTTTTAGAAGTGTGTTAGTTTAATCTCTGTTTATGATTTGATTATCTCTTGTTTGCTGAAACACTACTGTTAATGAATTCCGCTTTGCTGAAACACTACTGAACTCTGTCTTAGTTTATTGAATGAAATTCGTAATTCTTTTTATCAGCAATCTTGTGTGATGATGTTATGGTGCTAGCCAGAGATTGGGTAAAGGGTTCCTGCTCAGAAAGGAAGGGATCAGAACGTCCAGTGCTCTGTAGATTTCGATT
>ML786234.1:122795-174757 GCA_009831015.1 Picea engelmannii | reverse complement strand
TTAGGAATTTTTTCTGATATGCTTAATGACTCTATGGAAATTTTTATGGATGACTTTACTCCTTATGGTGTTTCTTTTCAGGAAGCACTGGAAAACCTTGAAAAGGTACTTAAACGATGCATACAAGCTCAACTTTCCTTAAGCACAGAAAAATGCCATATGATGATGAGTGAAGGAATAGTGCTTGGACATTTTATCTCATCTCAAGGAATTCAGGTAGACCCATCCAAAATACAAGTAATTAAGGACCTTCCTACTCCCAAAACTCAAACAGAGGTAAGAAGCTTTCTAGGGCATGCTGGGTACTACAAAAGATTTATTAAGAACTTTTCCAAAATAGCTTCTCCCCTGTTTGTTTTACTGATGAAAAATGCTGAATTCAAATGGACTAATTTTTCTCAAGAAGCATTTAATACACTTAAGCATCAGTTATCTACAACCCCTATCCTTAGAGGACCTGATTGGACACTTCCCTTTCACATATCCTCTGATGCTTTAGATACTTCTATAGGAGCTGTTTTGGGACAGGAAGAAGATCATTTCCCCTATGCTATATATTTCATCAGCAAGAATATGACCCCTGCTGAACTCAATTATACAGTCACTGAGAAGGAATTCTTAGCAGTTATTTATGCAATCAATAAATTTAGACATTACATTACTGGCTATTCTACTTTTTTCCATACTGATCACTCAGCTATCAAGTACTTAATGAATAAACCTATCACAAATGCTAGAGTCACCAGATGGCTGCTGTTATTGCAAGAATTTGATATTACAATTATAGATAGACCAGGAAAAGAGAATGTAGTTGCTGATTTCCTTTCTCGATTGACACTTAATGATGATACTCTAGTGGATGATTCCTTTCCTGATGAATATCTATTTGCAGTTTCTGCTCACTCACCTTGGTATGCAGATATTGCTAATTACTTGGTTGCAGGGAAGTTACCATCACACCTCTCCTACCGAGAGAAGAAAAGTATTATTCATCAAAGTGCTCGGTATAGCTGGATAAATGGGCACCTTTTCCATACAGGAGCTGATCAAGAAATTAGAAGGTGTATTCGAGAAGATGAGGTATATGATCTATTGAAAGCTTGTCATGATGGCCCATGTGGAGGGCATTTTGCTGATAAAAGAACAACATATAAAATTCTCAGGATGGGGTACTATTGGCCCTCACTCTTCAAAGATGCAAAGAAATATATCAAGGCCTGTGATAGTTGCCAAAGAGTAGGCCAACCTAATCATAGAGATGAAATTCCATTAAACCCCCAGGTAGTACTTGAAACATTTGAAAGATGGGCCTTAGACTTCATAGGACCCATCAACCCTCCATCCAATCAAAAATTTTATATACTGGTCTGCATAGACTACATGACTAAATGGGTGGAAGCCAAGGCACTCCACAGAGTGACTGAAGAAGCAGTTATAGATTTATTATTCAAAGACATCTTCACCAGATTTGGAATGCCAAGAGAACTAGTTACAGATGGAGGACCTCCTTTCTCTTCTCATGGGTTGAAAGCCACCTTTCAGAAATATCATATTCAACAGAGAATGACTACAACATACCACCCCCAAGAAAATGGACAGGTGGGAAGCACAAACAAAGTAATAGAAGCCATTCTCACAAAAACAGTGAAGGAAAGTAGAAAGGATTGGTCCTACAGGCTCCTTGAAGCACTATGGGCCTACAGAACTACCTGGAGAAATACTACAAGATTCTCTCCCTATGAATTAGTCTATGGAAAGAGTGTTGTTTTTCCTGTGGAATTTGAGATAAAAACCTTAAGGACTGCTATAGATGTCAACCTTGATTTAACTGATGCCCAGACAACCAGGTTGCAACATCTTAATGAACTAGAAGAGAAAAGATTAGATGCCATTCAGCAAACAACCATAATTCAACAACAAAGATCAAAATGGCATGACAAAAATATTAAGAGCAAGCAGTTCCAAAAAGGTAATTGGGCACTACTGTATGATTCCCGGTTCAAAGAATTTCAAGGGAAACTGCGTACAAGATGGCTTGGCCCTTACGAAATAGACACAGTTTTCCCCAATGGAACAGTAAGGCTCCTCACAATCGATGACTCCAGAACTTCGTTACTTGTAAATGGTCATAGGCTCCGTCTGTACCAACAACCTATTTCTAAAGAAGATTTTAAGGCCACATGCATGGCAGACGCTCATTTGCTTTTCCTTGAGGGGGTTTCTACCCCTAATAACAATTAATTCTTTTTTATTAATTTTTCTTTAGTATTAGATTAGATTAGATTTTGTTTACTAATAATCCCTGTCAAGAAATACCATGCTACAGTCGATTTTTGCAGATCTCCGATCGAAGCATAGCCACTAGGAGAGGACGATCCTACTTCAAAGAGACAAACTTTTACGATGCTAAAACACCACTGTTCAGAACTGTTGACTTCCACGATGCTGAAACACCACTGTTCAACACTTTTCATTCTTTCCACTCCCAAAACACTACAGTCCGCCATCTCCTCACCATCCTTCATCGACGAAACAACACCGTCCAGCTATTGTTTCGCCTTTTCTTTTCCGTTGCTGAAACACCACTGTCAACAACCCTTCATCATTTTTCCCCGATGCTGAAACACCACTGTTCAACACCTTCATCATTCTCCTCGATGCTGAAACACCACTATTCAGCACTTTCATCATTTCTTCCGATGCTGAAACACCACTGTTCAACACTTTCATCATTTCCCCCGATGCTGAAACACCACTGTTCAACACTTTCATCATTTCTTCCGATGCTAAAACACCACCGTTCATCACTTTTGACTTTCTTCTGATGCTGAAACACCATTGCCCAACAGTTCTTCATCTAACAATCGTTTCGTCTCTCTCTGTTGCTGAAACACCAGTTTTTCAACATCCTCCGTCAACAAGCTTTTACGCCCTTAGATTATAGTTCGTCCTTCTAGTCAGCAAACCTTCGACACAATTCATCTATTTAGATCAAAAGTCTCCGCCACGACCGGACTACCAAGGACAGGCATAATATTTTGTTTGTAGAACAAATCAAAAGGTAAGGCGAGGTATGTAAATTTTATGTAATTCGGTTAGACTATAGTTAATGGGAAAGATCCTATCTCATTATGACCACTCAAGTGCAATCATTACTAACCGCACTTGACGGGAGGGGAAGTACACGTCAAATCCACGATACCATCATTTCACCCGATCTCACCGCTGCCATCCCCAATTCACCACCTTTTCGCACATTTAGCCACTATTCCTGCATATAGTCCCTCGGAAAACTCACTTTGTACCAGAGCTGATACACAAACTCTCGACGCTGTATCTTACTAAGCTAGTAGCCATGGGAGGATCTGTCATAAGGAATGAGCCCGCCACCACAGTGCTGCTCGAACACTATCCAGCAGCGTATCAAATCTTCCAGCAGGCGGGATGGCTTGATTACTTCCGCAGACTTCAAGGATATAATGAACAACAAATCCTACAGTTCACCCGAAATCTTCAGGAGAACCATTCTGTTGTCGCAGGCATCCGAATATCTGTAACAGAAGAAGACATAACAACAGTCTCAGGCCTCCCTAGGGACGACACTTGTGTGTTCAGTCGGAAGCATATCATCAGGGATGTCCAGCAGAGCTTCTTCCTGCCTGAGGAAAGAATTGTATTGAAGGGTAGAGGCGTTCAGCTTAGTTCACTGCCACCCCCGTGGCCGGAGGTCGCCAGATTCATCAAGCACTACCTGACCTGCGAAGGTCGCTATCAGGTAGTCTATCAGCACGACATCCTTTTGCTTTCTCATTTAAGGCATAACAGACGGGTCAATCTTCCCTATTATTTGCTGGGCTGTTTGAAGAATATGGAACATTACTGTCGAAAGGCAAAAGACCCAACCCTGTCACTTACCCACCACCGTCTTGTTCAATTACTCATCAACAGGGGTTTTAACCAACAAAGTCGTCCACTAGATAACCCACCCATAAACCCTCAACCAGCTGCCGAAATTCCCCAGGAGCAGCAACAACAAAACCCCCCAGACTTCCCCGAAGTACCCAATATCTCGCCCACAGAACCAACCAGTCCAGTCAATTCCCCTACCCCACCAAATCCACCACATACCCTACCAGAGTCATCCACTTCCGCCCTTCATATTCTCAGTGATGACTCTGAACCATAAAATGTCGCCTGCCCCATCATTAACTAAAGACCTCCACGAAAATGAAAACAGATTGCCCCCTTTCCACCCTTCTTGCGCAAAAAGAGAACAAAAGCCTCAATGAGGCAACCCTTTATGACCACTACCCTAGATCCCCCACCAATTTGACTAACACCCCGTCCACCTCCAACCTTTCCAATCCCGGGATCTTTGCCTATTCCAGCCATAGGCACTGAAACACAAGAACCAGATGCCCAGGATACTGTAACACCATCTGTCTCAAATAAAGTAGCTGAAACACAAGAACCAGCTACTCACTCAGTGGCTGAAACACAAGAACCAACCGCTGATATGGAGTTACAGGAACCAGATGCCCAGACATCATTTGTTTCAAATGAAGTGGCTGAAACACAAGAACTAGCCACTGACTTCGAAATTGAATTACAGGAATTAGAGGCCCAGAATGCTACAACACCACCTTCCTCAAGCCAAGTAGCTGAAAAACCAGCTACCCATTCAGTGGCTGCAACACAAGAACCAACCACTGACATAGAAATTGATATACATGAATTAGAGACCCCGGGTGCTCTGGCTGAAACACAAGAACCAACCGCTGACATTGACATTGAAATGCATGAATCAGAAGTCGAAGGTGCTGAAACACTACTCTTCTTCCACCAAGAGGCTGAAACACAAGCATCAACTGCCATTCCTGTAGCTGCTCCACAAGAACCAGCTAAGGAGGCTATGAATGCAACATAAGAACCAATCATCTCTCAATCCAAACCAACAATGGCCGATGTCTTGGAAGAAAATGAGTTTTTAAAGTCTCAGTTGGAAGCATATCAGCAAGAATTAGCCAGGGCAAGGGAAGCATATGAAAAAGAATTAAATCTGTACACCTTAGCTCAAACAACAACCTTGCCAGAGGAGACTACAAAGAGCTCGTACAAAGATTATATGTGTTGCCAATGTGGAGATATTTACTATCAAGCAGGCTATAAGGTAATTCAAGTCCCAGTGCCAGGAACAACTCCTATTCCTTCACCTTTTGTAGCCAAGGAAGAACCTGCTGCAACACAAGAACCAGCAGGCCCTCCTAAGCTCAAGACTGAACCTGCTGTAACACAAGAACCAGCAGGCCCTCCCAAGCTTAAAGTTGAGCCCTACACTGCAACAAAAGAAGCTCCTACCTTTGTCAGCAAGGCTGTACAAACAGTGCCTATGGAGGAATTTTCACCTCCCAACCAGATCAATCTCTCCACTTCCAGGGAACAATCTACTCAGACCTTATCTCATCCCACTACTTCCAACGCTGAAACACAGACTCGACTATGGGATGAGCAGGCAGAAATACAAAAATGGAAGAAAGAGTATGCTGAAACACAAGCCAAAAAACTGCTAGTGCACAAACAAATCTGGATAAATCAGATCTTCTCAAATTGGGAAGCTCTAGAGAAGACACGTGAGGAAGCTTGTGAGCTTAAGAAGAAGAACAAAGAGTTGAAAAGCAGATTGGTCCTGATTTTTGATTTGGTGCAGAAGCTACTGGCCACAAGGAAGCCATCTTGCAACTACTCCTTATTCCTGATGGAGAGACTCACATTCTTTCAGATCAAATCCATTCTAGAAGGTAAACCCCATGCATTCATACAGTCAGCAGATTTTATCAAAACTTTTGTAGTTGCCTCTACCAGGGATCAGCACCTCCTCTGTGAGGCATACTTTCATAATGAGGCTATTCCAGAAAACAGGTTGCTAAACATAAATCCCCTTGTTGGGGATGTTCAAATTCGAGCATTTACCTCCTTTCTCCTCAATCAAATCATTTGGAAAGATGAATTTTTGGCTGCCAAGCACAATGAAGATAATCGCCTCCTCTGGATTAGACCAGAACCACAGAGGGCAGCTACCTTTATCTCACAATATTATGAGTTCTTAAAACAACCAGAGGTGAATGAACATGTTCAGCAGCTACAATCAGAAGTGCTCCAGGATTGTGAACACATCATCAGATCCATAGAGATTCCTACCCTCCAAGCCAATAACCTGTTTTGGCAGCAATCCTCGGAGAAGAGACAACAGCACAATCCTTTTGGTCCTGCCAACTTAGAAGTAGCAATTTCCAGGATAACCAACTACATCCAGTGTGTTAGACATTGTGCTGAAAATTGGATAGGGTACCGGCTTTATTTTTCCATTCTCTGGTTGCTAATAGAAAGGTATCAAGTCAGTTATAAGCTGCCTAAGAAGGCAGAGATAACAGCATGACAAAGATTACAGCAGGTCCAAGGGTTCAGAACGCCAACGAACAACACCTCCCAGAGTTACAGCTTGATTAACTTACATGATCAGAGTCGATATCAAGACTCTGATTTAGAGTGAGTTGCCTGAGGACATGCAACACCTTGAGTTGGGGGGGATGTTAGGACCACACAATGCACCTTTTTGCCTATACTTTTTTCCACTATTATACTCTTGATCACCCATATTTAAACTCATACTATCACTTTAGATGATCATTCCAAAGGTATACAACGTCCTTTCTCATTACTATACGTTTAATCTGTTTTGCATAATATTTTACATCACTCTCGTACTTGACCTTTGATTAGAAATGCATAAGTGTTCAAAACTGCAGATTAGCATCCAAGGTCGCTGTTGCTGAAACACAAAACTGATGCTAAAACACAGAGCTGCTGTACAGTTCGAGGTCGCAGATGCTGAAACATTGAGCTGCTGTACAGTCCGAGGTCACAGATGCCGAAACAAAGAGCTGTTACACAGTCCGGAGTCGCAGATGCTGAAACACGGAGCTGTTACACAATCCAGAGCTGCAGATGCTGAAACACAGAGGACTGCCAGGACCGACGATGCTAAAACACAAGGAAGCCGTTACAGTCAGCGGTCAACAGCACCAACTGTTGCTCCCACATAAGAATGCCAACACAGTCAAGAGCACAATTCACGTGGCTGAAACAGCCCGCGAATTGCGATGCTGAAACAACATCAGCAGCAACAAGAAGAAGCTGTTACACCAGCTATAACAACAATACCTCATTCAGCTCCTGTAATAGCATTCGGTTGCGCGAGACTAGGACATCCTATTCTGATTTAGAAAGTAGATCCAACTAAAGATAGGACTCAGATACGCATTGTAATTTTTGATCAATTGTATCGAAGGGGTTTTCTCTTTAATAGAGAGGAAATCATCATTCGAGGGATCCAAGTTTTTATGTATTGAAAAGCTTCAGAGAGAGGGACGTACTTCATTTCCAGATTGTAATATGATATTTTGACAGATGAATAAAATACTGCTTTGAGTATCCTTCTCTAGCTTTTTCCGTTTCAGAGGAATCTTGTGAGAAGGGAGGGCCCACCTTCAACACAAGATTCACCCGTTAGTTTTATAAGTGTGTTAGTTTAATCTCTGTTTATGATTTGATTCTCTCTTGTTTGCTGAAACACTACTGTTAATGAATTCCGCTTTGCTGAAACACTACTGAACTCTATCTTAGTTTATTGAATGAAATTCGTAATTCTTTTTATCAGCAATCTTGTGTGATGATGTTATGGTGCTAGCCAGAGATTGGGTAAAGGGTTCCTGCTCAGAAAGGAAGGGATCAGAACGTCCAGTGCTCTGTAGATTTCGATTCCTTTTGCAAAGTGTGCTAGCCAGAGATTGGGTTAAGGGTTCCTGCTCAGAAAGGAAGGAATCAAAACATCCTACCCTCTGTAGACTTCATTTATTTCTGCAAGTGTGCTAGCCAGAAACTGGGTTAAGGGTTCCTGCTCAGAAAGGAAGGGATCAGAACATCCTGTTCTCTGTAGATTTCCATTACTGTTGCAAGTGTGCTAGCCAGATATTAGGTTAAGGGTTCCTGCTCAGAAAGGAAGGAATCAGAACATCCTGCCCTCTGTAGACTTCATTTATCTCTGCAAGAGTGCTAGCCAGAAACTGGGTTAAGGGTTCCTGCTTAGAAAGGAAGGAATCAGACTGTCCTGTTCTCTGTAGATCTCAATTACTTTTCACTAGTGTGCTAATCAGAAATAGGGCTAAACGTTCCTTCTTAGAAAGGAAGGAATTAGATGGCCTTGTTCTCTGCTAGATAGAGTTAATTTCCTCTGCATTACTGTTTTCATGAAAGAGTGTTAATCAGAAACAAGCACTGAAGTCTCTGTTTGAGAATAAGGGTCCTGTTCTCTGGTTGCAGAATAGCTGTTCTTTCCTGTTGCAAGTGTTATTTTTAAATGTAATCCAGGATTCTTTAGATTAATTTCTCAATCTGCAATAGGTAGGTGGATTTCCTGTGATTTAATTAGAACTTCAGTTCATGCAAGGCAAGTGTGATTAATATAGTTTCTTTTACTACAACTGTAAGTTGCTTTTGGAATTGAGCATATATAGTGCGTGGTTATCTTTGAAATAAAAGACTTCCCTGGGTTGATAATTTATGTATCACTTGGTTGTTTGAGTCAATTAAGAAATTATAGTGACCAACAACAAGTATGCACGAGATCTCCTTGAGAGATTTCACATGACAGACTACAAGTCTGCTCCTACTCCTTTCCTATCAGGAGTCAAACTTGAGGATGGATGGGAGACTCCACTGGTTGACAACACACTGTACAAACAACTAGTGGGGAGTTTGTTGTATCTCACACACTCCAGACCAGTCCTCTCATATGTAGTTGGCACAGTTTCCAGGTTCATGCAGGAGCCATATGAGCTACATTGGAAGGATACAAAGTGTATCCTTTGATACGTTCAGGGCACCATCACCTTTGGGATTCATTATGCAACAGACTCTACATTAGATCTCATCGGATTTACTAATTCCGATTGGGCTGGCGATAGCACTGATCGCAAGTCCACATCTGGTTACTCACTCAGTCTTGGTTCCAAGCCTATCTGTTGGTCGAGAAAGAAGCAAGTTGCCATTGCTCTATCTTCAGCAGAGGCAGAGTACAGAGGGTTAGTTAACATAACCATTCAGGCTATGTGGCTACAAAATTTTCTCACTGAGTTGGACATTCAGTTTCATTAGCCGATCGTCATCTGGTGTGACAACCGGAGCACTCTGAAGTTCTGCAAAGATCTAGTTCAGAGGCAACAGAAAAAGCACATCAAGATCCACATGCACTACATCCAGGACTTAGTACATGAGAGGATCATCAACCTACAGTTCTGTCCTTCAGCAGAACAGATGATAGACATATTCACCAAGACCTTCACTGAGAAGAAGTTCCATTCTCTGTGAGGTCGTCTTAGAGTGAAGGACACAGTTGCCTAGCAACTGTAGTTCTTATTTTTATATACATTGTACCTTGAGTGGGGGTTTTTCCCATGAGGTTTTCCCTCTTTCCTTACTTTATTTTCAGTGTATCTTTTGTACTTGGGTACCTAACATGGCCTCATTGCCGGGACCCAATCTTTATTTTCACCATAGTGATGTTCAGGGGGGGTGTTGGAGTTACTTCACACACACCTAGGATTTCTTTTTCCTAAGGTTTTTCCTTGTTTATTAGTTATAATTAGTCATTATCCAGTATCTTATAATTTAGGGGAGAATATTCCACCTCAAGAATATTCTCTTTCAGTTTGACTAGTTGAGTTGAGTTTAGATGCTGCATTGGTTTTGTCACCTTGCAACATTGGGATCATCACCATGCTAATTCGAACTTGCCTTGGTATCATCACCAGAGTGACGCATTAGCCTTGATTCCATGAGTTAAATCCTCACTAGTCTTTGTTCAATCAGTTAACTAAAGACTAGTTAACTCAACTAGGTGACAGTTCACTCCCGTAACTGCCTGAGAGACTAGACTAGGTGGAATTTCACTCCCGTAACTACTGGTGTGTGTCCAGATCACTCTAGAACACCACTATGGCACATTGGTTATCCTTCGGTCGAACTCATTTAGTTATACAAAGTATATCATGTGTAAATCATTCATTATTCATAACGGTTAATGAAAATTCTTTCATTCTTTCTGTGTGGAGATTCTTCTTCTTTCTCCAATTCTCTCTACAAATCTGTGTATTATTGTTTAGCTAAATCTATTCTGTGTAGGTTCAACACATTTACAGTAAGAATATGCTATGGACCATTGAAATCTTTGGTCCTCATGCCTGAAAATGTTCAATGTATCTCCGCAGAACTATTGTCCAGTTGCTTCCATAAGTTGATGAAAATGTTCCTTTGCTCCAGATAATGTTTAAAATGAATGCTTGAGAGGGATACTATAATCCTCCGTAAATTTTGGTTTAATGCATTTACAAACCTGCATGATGAGTTGTTAGCATTCAAAGCATACTAAATGCACATTGGGAAGAGTGCGAGGGTGGTGGGGACGAACGAGAGTGAAATAGGATTTGAGACTTTTATGAACCCGTGAACCCGTGAATGAAGAAGGTTCAAAATCAACTAAGTATAGGATAGCATGATGATCAGACAGTCTCATTGTAGGAGGAATGAGACTTGGAAGTTCGGGGATTTCGGGGGTCAACATGTAGATCGCAGAACTTTTGGATGCAAAATGTATATGACGAAACATGGGGTATGAGAGTTTGACCCTGCCAACCCGTGATCGCAAAAACAACTAAGTATAGAATAACATGGCAGTCGTTCAAACTCGTGATGTGAGGGTATGGATGGAGATGAGGATCTTCAAGTCTGCCAACCCAGGAACCCACCGTTCTTAAGAAAATGACTAAGTATAAAACTAGAAAGGGAAAAAAGAAGGGAAAAAAGAAAAAGAAAAAGAAAACGGGTAAGTATAGAAGAGGGAAAATAAAAGGAGAAAATAATTTGAGAAAATAGAAAAGGGGAGGGAAATTTCAGAAGAGGGAAATGATCTCAATAGGCATATACATTGACAAGTTAGAAGATTGCTTGGAAAAAGAAGGTTGTGGTGGCCCTACTCTCACTGGTATAGTCATCAATATTGTGCTTTATGCCGATGATATCATTCTTATGGCAAGGAGTCCCCATGATATTCAAAACCAAATAAGAATCCTCAAGGAGTTTTTTTCCAATATGGGTATGACTGTTAATATTGATAAGACTAAGGTCATGATTATTAAATCCAATAAGATCACTTATGATACCTTCGTATATGACAAAAAAAACTTGGAGGAAGTTGCTTCATAAAAATATCTTGGAATTGATATTCACCACAAGCTCAACTGGAATTATAACATTGAGAAAAGGATTATTGGGGGATGGAAAGATTATTATGGGATTGAAAACAATTGTAAATCAACTGATCTTTGGAGTTGGGATAAGAATACAATCCTCTTTAAGACTCTTGTTACATTTATTATTCTTTATGGATGTGAGGTCTGGGGCTATAGTATCTCTCGCGAATCCTGGAGAAATACAGAGAAATACAAAATAATTTTATAACCTATAATCTCAAAATTAAAGGAAATATGCCCTATCCCATCCTCCTCTTAGAAACAAGCCTATCTCCCATTGAGAACACGACTATGACTAGATACCTAATGTATAAGAACAAGTTAAACAACATGGAAGACAAGAGGCTTCCTAAAATTGCTTCAAATTCAAGTCGTAACCACCATCGACTTAAGCGAGGATGGCATAAAGATGCATGATCTTGGATAAACTATTGTGGAATCATGGAAGACACCATTTTTTAGAATAAAGATACTATTAAAAATATCATCAAATCAAAATTTAAGGAGAAAATGTGGTGTGATAAAGAGTTAGAGGAAAAAATAAAATTAATGTATTATAAGGATGTAATCAACCCTAATCTAGAAGATCAAAATTATCTATCTGTTTTGACAAGTGTAAAGAAAAAAATAAGCATTGCTAAGATAAGAACAAATTCTCACGAGCTCCATAGTGAAACTGGGCATTGGTCAATTCCTAAAATGTCATGGGATGAAAGAGTGTGTCTCCTTTGTGACACTAAGAAGGTTGAATATGAAAAGCACTTTCTCTTAGATTGTCCATCCTATACCTAGATTAGATCTCATTTTCAAAATATTTGTCACACTACCAACCTTCCTAACCTCTTAACTCAACAAAACTATGGTGATATTGAAAAGCTTCTCTTAATGCTTTTCAAGGAAAGAAACAAAATTCTAAAGAATCTCAAGTAATCACTTACCCTCTTAAGGTCCGATAGACCAATTCAGTCTTAGTGGACGTTAATCATCATCATCATCATAAAAACATATGAATGAAGTATTATGGTGTATTTCTAATTAATGATTTTTTAATATTTTTGTACACAAGATAGTAGAGTTTAAGGTCAATTTATCAAGCATACTCACCCCACAACCAATCAACTATTATATTAATAGGAAACCACTCCCTTGTAGTTGTCTCCCTTAACATAAATATTGAGGTATATTTTTGTATATATGTCATCGTGAACCAAACCTCTTGAACAATATGACATAGTAAGGGTAAAAAAACACACTTAGAAATATCATTATCTTTAGAAACTTTGGTAAGTCCTTTGACTCTTACAAAAGTAGTTGAGGTCCATAGTTTCCTATACTATATCATAAACAAATCTATGGGTGAATTTTGTTTTCCTTATCTTTATCAAAGAGATCATTGGTTATTCAAGCCTATGATATTTTAGGATGAAACTTAGTTATCGAACACTTGATTCTTCCTCCAAAGGACCTTTCATGATCCTATCCAATTAACTTCCCAAATATTGTCTTAGACCTTTTCCCGACCCTGTCCACTAACCCTCTTAAATATTAACTCAATTGTCTATGTGCTTGTGATCTGAAAAAGAGTCAACAATCAACTAAGTCATTGACTAGAGGAATTGGGCCAATGATAGTTCCTATTACAAATTTATTTAAGTGTGGTCATGTAAGTTTGGACATGCCCGTATCTCAATCAAGCAATTTCGACACTACAACCTAGTCACACTATTCTAACGTTTCTTTGCACGTAAACTATTCTTGGTGTATACTTTTTTCTCAGGAACACATACCTTTTCGTAGAGGACATCCCAATATATTGTCGCACTAAGAAGACCGACAATCATGATATATTGTCTTCATCTTTCTTTCTCTTCTTCTTCCCCAAAATTTATACTCTTGTGTAATTTAAGATATAGACAAACATGTTGTGTTGTGTTTCCTTAGTTGCGTTATTTACATGGTATACACATTGTATTGACATAAACTCCATTATATTCATATCTAGTTATAGTATTATTCATTTAATGAATTTCAGAGTTATGTTAAATATTTCTATATCTATCTAAGTTAGGTTAAATATTGTTTGTCACACTATAATCTAGTGACTATGTATGCATGTTGAACTTGTTGGCATTTGTAGGTGTGGTTGTCTTAGTCTAAATACTGTTTGTCACACTATAATCTAGTGACTATGTATGCATGTTGAACTTGTTGGCATTTGTTGGTGTGGTTGTCTTAGTCTACTAATGCATATGTTGGATTAAGTTGGTACTAAAGAATCCTTTCACGTGAAATTGTTGGATTTTATACATAGTTTATGGTAAGGCCCTCTCTCGATTAAAGAAATAAATACAAAACCAAATGGAACCTCTTGAGGCAAGAGTTCCTAGTCTTAATAGCAAGGTTTAGTGTGTGGATGGATAGTTGACTAATATTTCCATTTACTACAGACATTGAAATCCTCCATTGTAGATTTATACGTTACTATCCACATAAATCTCTCTAGAGTCAAACCAAACCAAATCAAGTGGAAGTAATGTTGAATCCATGTTCCTCGCTCAAAGTGGAAACCTATAATTTGGAGACTTTACCCTACAATAATTAGATGAATTCCACGTGAATCAATGATTAGATGAGACATTTTATTCCTTTTATAGAATGAAACAATTCATAGATGAAGGTAACTTCATGTTCACAAACATGCATGAAGAAGATTTATCGGGGTTAGAGAATCCATGTTAGTGAAAAATGATCCTCAACACCACATGATTCTAATTGTTATGGGAAAATTTCCAACAAGTTGTTAAAGACAAGCTCTAATTCATCAACCATTAGAACAGACAACAATGACAATCATAGTACATGAATACAAAATCCAACTATACAGTATATGCCTACATCTATGAATTTGACCACTATTATATTTGGCTCAAAGCCAAGGATTAACAAGAAAAGTTGGTAGACAAATTCATTAATGGGATTACCATGCAAATTCAAAAGGAATTTGATATTTTCAACATCTATGCTTGTAAATATGTCTATCAAAAGGCTAATTAGTGAAGGCTAATAATAGTCGAAAGAAGCCAAATAACATCACTGACACTAGTTTTGGTGAGGAAAATAAGACCAATTCAAAATATGGAGCAATTAAGGAGCCATTTAATGGGACTACACAATATAACATTGACTCCAAGTCACCCAAAGAGAGACAAAGTGTAGCAAGGAAGAAGAATGTTCCCTTATACATCTATTGTGAGCACATATTAGGACATTCCAATGATGAATGTT
Source organism: Picea engelmannii (assembly GCA_009831015.1). Classification (NCBI taxonomy): domain Eukaryota; kingdom Viridiplantae; phylum Streptophyta; class Pinopsida; order Pinales; family Pinaceae; genus Picea; species Picea engelmannii. The sequence goes on along the minus strand of ML786234.1, from coordinate 160,106 downwards.
GTAGATAACATCTAAAGAAGCACCATAAATAAAATTTTGGGCATTTATTTTATGATAATCATGCATACAAATCGTACAAAGTGCGAAAAACTACTCTCCTTTAATATTCATGTCAAGAAGGAGCTTGTAGCCATAGTGTTTGATATTGGTAGCCAACAAGACCTCATATCAAAAAGTGATAGTGGAGAAACATAAATTACTTATACTTGTGCAACTTGAACCATATTTATTCGGTTGGATCAATGGGTACATAGATTTTATAACATCTCGTTCTATTGAACACACTTATATTGATTTATTCTTTGAGGACACTTGCGTGCAAATGATCTGGTTATGGTACATTATGATTTTGTTTGGATTATGAGTTATATATGATGATGATGATGTATTGTGATTCAATGTTACTCATATATGTGTGTGTGTGTGTATTGATAGATATTATTGATGAGTTCTCCTGAGTGTGCAGGACACTTGACAACTTATGGATGCTGACGACATCAATGGTCTTCATTGGACTCCAGATTGAGTTAGGGAGTGGATTGTAGTTGTTCGAGTATTTCATTTTAAGCACATGTGATATATGATTGATTACAATATAATTTATGTATATGTATTATTGATGCTATTTTTTTTAGTGGATGCAGGATTGACGATGCTTGCTAATCCGACTCACATAAGGAGTAAAGGGGCCATGCACAAAAACCATAGATTTGAGGGAGAGGTGTGGCAACGTCCCTGTCACAACCTACTAGCACTCCTGTTGTGACCTGAACTGTAGGTTAACGATTACCTAGTTCGAGAGGTACACGATGTCGTCAGGGTAGACCGAGACAATCGCTCACAAGGAAATCTAAGGGGCGCTCAATAACGAAAAATTCTTATTCCTTAGAAGTCCTTAGTCTCTCACAAGGTCGGCTGAATGGAGTGTTGACTCCAAGGGTCAAAAAAAATTCCAAAACTAGTCAAATGCGAGTGGCACCCTTGGAGCACGAAGGTGTGTCTTGGAGGGCATGCCACGTAATTAAAATGTGAGTCAATAAATCTAGATGGCCTAGAGAACTTAATGAAATATTTAGACCTTTCTAGAACATGGAATTAATTAATCAGTAAATTATAAACTAGAAGCTTAACAGGAGACTAAGCCTAAGTTTACGATTAAATCTAAGTCTAATTTTAAATGAGAAACTAAATAAAAATATTAAATAAATTAAAAGAATTGAGATAAAGTCAAACTTTAGGAAAAAGAGTAATACGAATTAGAGGTTTGGTAAAATGCACATGTTTGCATGAAAATAATAAAGGGATTTTTAAAATAGAAAGAAATTAAAACATGAGAGAATATATGTATACATAGAGTAGCATCTTGAGTTAATCTCCCACAAATCCTAACTAAAATAAGCCTCCTAATATAACTCTAACTAAGATCTATATGGGGGGCACTCATTAAATGAGAATTTGGGGAACAAAGGGACACCTAAGAGAAAAAATATGAACACATTGGGAATGTGAGGGGAAATGACTTTTTAAATAAAATAAAAAGGGTAATTACTTGTGCAAATTGGGGAGAGTGAGACAAGTGTGTGCGTGAATAATCACTAATAAAATAATTAAAAAGTTGAATTACTTGTGCAAGTGGACAAGTGTCAATGAGAATTTACCTATAAAATAAATGGGATAGAAGGGGAATGGACATCACTTTGGATAATACTGTTATGCTGCCAAAATTTGGTTTGACTGTGTTTTACTTGTGACAATTGGGAATTCAAGCTTGAGAAGGAGTGGAAGATCTTCCTTGTGAGGCAAACTTGGAGCTATTGTTTTCTAGTTTCTTGTGTGTGGCCCCTTTGCGGCTCGGAGGCTAAGGAAGAAGAAGAGTACCCCTAACGTTGGCTGAGAAGTATCGGTGAAGTCTTAAGATTGGCACGCGAAGGAAGGAATACTACACAAGCTTCTAGTTAAAGAAAAACCTCCATCACCATCAAATTTTATGGTTACATTATTTTATCATTGTCACTATTTTTTTATTCAATGATACAATTTATGTAATGAGTATGGACTGAATTATTATTTAATTCTTAATGTAAAGATGGCTTCTGGATGGTTATTTATTTATTAATTATTACCGTACTCTGTTGTATGTTAATTACATTTTTACTGATTGACACAATAATTATTCGTTTAAATTATTACTTATTGTTTAGCACATCTCTTTTGATAACGAATTCTATTTAACTCTAGTAATCATAATGGGGTACACCGATAGCATTTTGGAATTCGATTCCTATCTCTAGGAGTTAATTTTAAATCCAGTCTCTAGTGAATATTCCTTTAAATATATAAATCTGCATACATAGACAATAATTACGATTAAACCAATAATTACGATTAAACCTGATGTCATAACATTAACATTATATCAAGTTTATTTTAGTTATATAATATTCCTTTCCAATTAATTAACACGATAACACTATCGTGTTAATAGTCATAAGAAATGGAATTTCATTATTGACGTAAGTTGTAACATAAATTAAGTTTATCTATCCATGAGGATACTATATTAATATTATTCAATCCAGATTATTGATAACAATTCAGATATGTTATGGACAATGAGATTATGTGATAAATTGTATTGATTTAAATTTTAACTAAGAATTTATAATGTATAATTGGGGTGATATCTTCTACCTTGGATTTAGTATGATTTTAAGTAGGATCTTGATGATGTTAGTTATTCAATTTCAATGATAAAATTTGATACTTGAGGATATTAGTTGAAATTTAATTAACTAAGTTAAGTGTAAAATTGTTGCAATTCTTTTGTTCTTATTATTTGTATGACTTCATGCTATGAAGCCTTCCTTCTTGAGTTGTTAAAATTGTAGTTTGGTAATGGTATCTCAACTGTGTCATGATGTTGATTGTAGTAACATTATGATGATGGAAATGAATAGACAAAATACATAAGGTTAATTCTGCAATAATGTAGTAACGATCTCTTCTTATTTTTAGATTCTTTTAAAAAATATATAAAATAAATTAAAATAAATAAATAAAGTTTATTGCTATCACAATATAGTCATTACTTGGTATAGTGTGTCGAGGATTGATATAGGTATGTTACAGATTTTCATGTCTAGCACCAATGGAAAGTAAGGCTTTATATATTAAAAAAGTATATAGATGAAGTGGAGTTTATTTTGTTTTTCCATTGGATGGGCAGGGTGTGATTTTTGGAAATTCATATCTTTTAGGTTGAGATGCAATCTACTAAATGATCCTAGACCAATACAAACTTTCCAAATATGGTAAGATTACTAGGTCACAATGTAGAAAGATCCAACACCCTTACAACTTCTTTCATCCACTAAAGCCTAGATACTAGTCAAAACCGTGTGATGGTTTTCCTTGTTAGTTATGGAATAAGGTAATGGGGAGAGAGTGACACTCTTTAATCAATTCTATGACCTTGGGTGAGAAGAGTAGAAGTAGTTTGAAAAGTTACTATAATTATTCCAAGTTATTCTATGAACTATATATAATGACTCCAAGACACACAACCATTGACTTGCAATTGGGAGTTATTCTATTGAATGATATATTGCACATAACTTCATCGTTGAAAAATGAGAAGATCAAATTCAGGGTGAAGTCAAGAGTTCTTGAATTAGTGTCACATTTAAACTACCTTATTGGTCTATAGGTTCACCATTATTTCAATTTCAAAGAAGGATGCTACATGGAAAACGTGTATGGATTATTGAATCTTGAATAGAATCATCATCAAGACATAATATGCATGATTATGCAACAATGGCTTATTATATTAGCATTAAGAAGCCATATATTTCGATAAGATCAATCTGAATTTTGGTTATGATCATATATATATCAAGCCAGTGGATACATGGAAGACAACATTCAAAATGTAGCGATGATTGTTTAAACGATTAATAATATCATGTTGATTTTTATAGATTCATGCATGTATTCTCACATGACCCTAGGTGTTGGGCATGTGGGAATCGTTGTGGGAATCACATCACACTTTTAGTTTGGTGAAAACCCCCTTGTATTTGAGTGGGGGATACATGGGTTTGATGATGCGCTTTGTGGGATTGTGTTGGGGCTTCACACCCACAAGGAAAACCTAATTTGATGTTGACTTGTGGAGGGGATTCTATGTTGACCCCTAGGAATTGTATATAAAGGAGAGAGGTCATTGTGACATTAAATATCATGTAGAATGTGTGGAGACATGATGAAACTAGCATAAGTGAGTTTGCACTTGTGCTAGGGGGCTTGGTGATCTCAACAAAGGGAAAGCCTGCCAAGTGGTGAATCTGGCCCTGAAGAGAGAAGCAAAGAAGGTCACACGTGTGGAGCGATTTTTTCATACAATATGTAGTTTGTAAGAGGATGAAGCACATATATATTTGGTTTGTAGAAGGACGAATCATGTATAGGGTATACACATATTATAGTGGAGAAAACAATGTATATGCATGGGTTTCCAGTAAGGTGAATCACACATTTTATTTTCTGGGCATGTATAGGTTCATAGAGGATGACATGTGACGACAACAGGTTGTACAAGTGGTCTACAACAGATTCACGTGCATAGGAGATTCCCAGGGATATTGCTGAGGTTTGGTTTTCTGATTTGTATGGTTATTGGAGAACAAGATTGTTCTCAATTTTGGTGACTTTGGAGGACAAGGTTGTCCTTAGATTTTGGTGATATTGTATTGGTTGGGACATATGGTTTTTCCCTCAGGATTCCTGATGTTAACAATATTACAAAACTAAAATTGTGTCTCATGTATATTGATGATTCATCTTTGATCTTTGTGTTTCCACTGCATACGTTTTCAGTCAATAATTTTAGTGTAAAGTTGTTTAGTGATAATAACCAGGGTTTTACTGTTAGATCAATAGGAAACAATTTTCATATCTGAAATTTGTCACATAGAGTTGCATGTGAAAATTGACATGGTATCAGAGATTAGGATATGAAGAGAAGGAGATCATCCTGAGACACATCTTTGGTACAATATTGGAGGAGTGTTGTTCTCGTTCTTTTTCTTGTTCTTGTTTCGGGTAGGTCACAGGTGACAACTCAGAGGGAGCTACAATGATGGTTGAAGGTGGCAACAGGTTAGATGGTATTTGGTTTGAGATATGGAGCAAACCATCCAACCAAGGAGTTGTGGACTATTGCAACTTGGTGGTGTGAAAGGTTGGGAGTTCTGGTGGATTGGCGGAGAACCCAAATAAAAAAAGTATGTTGTGTGGTAGGTTTCCAACCCTATGGTTGGAATTCTAGTGGATTTTCATAGTGAGTTGTGATGGGTGCATCTTGGATACTTTGGGACGAATGAGATAGTTTCTTGTGTATCACAAGTTGATGATATAAAGTCTTCATTGGGACAGAGAGTTTCACATTGTTGAGGCATGACAATGTATGAGGTATTTGACCCAAGAGGATGAGGAAATTTGCAGAGATGAGTTGTGGAGGTCTAGAGTGGATTAGAATGAGTGTCCAATCGCAACTTGGGACTATTCATATGAGGACACAATATCGATGGATGTTTTCCTTGGAGGATTTCATGGTTCTTATTTAGTGAGAGTCATCAACACATGATAGGGACACACAATTTGTTCATGAGTTTCACAGTGTCTGACTCAGGCATGTATGGGGATCTTGGTAGGAGGACTAGGCATGTAGTACAAGGATATAGAGCTGTGGTATTTCGAATGGATTCAAGGGATTTTTGCAAGTGGAAAATGTGCTATGGTGCTAGGAGTGTGTTCTCAACCTCAAGGATTGATGATTAGGACTATGTAGTGTTGTTCTAGGATAGACAAATGTTATTAGATGTTGAGTTGGTCTTCCCAAGTTTTGGGAACCTTTTGTGCAGGGGATATGTGCACGAGAGATGTTACCAGGGGTTGATAGGATATAGACTGATTTTATCTAGGAGGAGACTTAGTTGGTGTCCAGGGAGGATACAAATGGTTTGAATGTCATGACTATGGTCATTTTTCTTCATAGTGTCCACACCATAGGGGAAGGGGAAGAATGTAGTAGACATCAACAACAGAGGTTGATGAGGTTGCAGACAATATTTAGAGGGATATATTGTTGGTCTCTACCCTTTAAGGTACAATCTCCAGTAGGGGGACTTAGTTGGTAGATAGAGGAACATTTTTCCATATGACAGGTGCTAGACACTTTCACAGAGATTGGCTTAGACTTGTGTGTGGAGCTTGGCATGAGAATCAAGAATGTAGTACAAGGATCTGGTATAGTATCATTCCGTTTGGAGTCAAGAGAGGTGCTGAGGGTGTCAAATGTGTTATGGGTGCCATAAATCACGAGGAGTGTTGTATCAATCTCAAAGATTGAGAGAAAGGGGTACCACATATTATTTTGAGTTAGACAAGCATTTTTTATTCCCATAGGATCTAGCTTCAGATCAACAATGGTTATTGGAGTTAGATAGGGCCATCCTATACGTTTTGTGACCATCAAGAGTAGAGAGACAAATAAGGAGGAGTAGGTAGCTCCACCAATGGTGAGGCAGGTGGGCCCACAAACAACATAGGTATAGAGGGGGAAGGTAGCTCCATGAGTGGTGAGGCAGGTGACCCCACCAATAGTACCTTCTTAGAGGGAGCTGGATTTCAGAGGGAGTCATCCCTCAGGATATAGTAGTGAGGATTAGTCTCCGAGGAATATGTAGAGGATAGTGGAAATGGAGTAGGTAGCTTCAAAGTTTGTGTGGACTCAGATGGAGTCATGAGAGTCAAAGGGAGTCCAACTTCAGAAGGAGTCAACAGAATTAGAGGGAGATTCAGTCACTCAGTGGGAGCCAACCTTCAGTTCTATATGAGAGAGAGGCATGTTCCAAGATCGTCAGGCAGGTGTCATGGGTTGATGAGGCCAGATAAGAGGTTCATAGCAAGGAGGATTCTAGAAGCAGGGTGTCTTCTAGGATGGGATCATGTCAAACAATAGGATTTGCTTCAATGACTAAGGATGCAATGAGTCAGGATGATTGGAGAGAAGTATTTGCATCGATGATAGAGGGAGAAACCAATCAAGCTGAATGGAGAGAAATGATGGTAGCAGATCCAGGATGGGAGACAAAGCTACTTTTAGATGATGATGGAGGATGGAATGCCTCCCTCACTAAGAGGGAGTGTGTATGATTTTGTGTATATAGAGGCATTTCCACTTGTGGAGTGTGGTGAGAATACCTTCCTTGCTAAGAGGGGATGTTTATTTTTGTAGCTTCGGACATGTATTCTCACATGACCCTAGGTGTTGGGAAGGTTGGAATCATCGTGGGAACCACACCACACTTTCAGTTTGGTGAAAACCCCCTTGGATTTGAGTGGGGGATTCATGGGTTTGATGATGGGACTTATGGGCTTGTGTTGGGGCTTCACACCCACAAGGAAAACCTAATTTGATGTTGACTTTTGGAGGGGATTCTATGTTAACCCTTAGGACTTGTATATAAAGGAGAGAGGTCATTATGACATTACATATCATATAGAATGTGTGAATACATGATGGAGCTATCATAAGTGAGTTTTCACTTATGCTACGGGGCTTGGTGATCTCAACAAAGAGAAAGTATGCAAGGTGGTGAATTTGGCCCTAGAGAGATAAGTGAAGAAGGTCGCATGTCTGGAGAAATTTTTTCGTACAATACATGGTTTGTAGGAGGAAAAAGCATGTATATACATGGATTGTAGAAGGATGAATCATGTATAGGGTATACACGGATTGCAGTGGATAAAACAACATATATATGCAAGTTTCCAGTAATTTGAATTACATATATGATTTTTTAGGCATGTACAAATCCATACGGGATGACAGGTGAAATAAACAAGCTGTACAAGTGGTCTACAACATATTTGTGTCCATAGGATATTCCCAGGGATATTGTTGGCCCTCGACCAAGTTTTGAAGAAATCTTGGTCAGGTTTGACCACTTTTTGGACTTCGACGCAGTGATCGAGGAAGGAGCTGTTAGAATATAGAAGATGGTGTGCTCATTTCACCATTGACGATACCCTCATCACCCAACCATAGGCCGAAGCCACCCTCCGAGCACCTTAACCTTGACTGAGAATTCCTCCGGAAGCAAACCCTAGGCTAGATAGCCAAACAAAGGGTAGCACATCTTTCCCCAAGGATAACGTATCACAAAAGTTGATCAGATAGTCCAAACCCTCGCCAATAGATAGTCCAAGCCAACACTGAAAATAGTTACTGCTGCAGCTGCACCTGCAATCCTCCTCCACACGTGTGCACCAAACTGGGAACTACAATTTTGAGATGTTGTCAAATGAGAACTGGCGCCCTGTATTTATACTGGTTCTGCCAGATTTGTTGGGTCCGACTTCCCTTCTGGATATGTGTCTGTTCAGTATATTATTATTATTTCTGGCCGACTTCTTCTCTTGGAGGCTAATAACCTGATATAAATTATCTTCTTGAGACGACAAGGCTTCTAGGGTTATTAGCCAACTCATTAGGGTTTGTCTTACTTCCCAGAGTCTTCTATTCTCATCAGGTTCACACATGGAGGTAAATACCTCCCTCAGCTACCATAATATTAACACTCCCTCCTAGCTAGAGAGGTATTTACAGGTAATGGACTTCAGCACAAAACATACCATTTACCAGGTAGCATCAATATAGTCATCTAGACTATTTCATGACTAGATCATGAGCATCACCATCACCATCACCATCACCATCACCATCAACTGCATCATCTCTCGAAACCATACTTCATCTGAGTAATTAGACATGATGCTGGATAAGTCACTCACACCATAGAGTGATACAAGAGCCACTCTTATAATCTAGAGGAGTAAATGCTCTGAACCAATTTCTGTCTGGAAAATCTCCATTCATCATTCGTCTGGATGGTGATTACAAAAATAGAACACAACTGTGTCTTATTCATAGTAGTACATAACTACAATCCAGTGGTACACTACCACACCAAGTAACACACAAGTACTTGATCATCAACATAATGGTTGTGAACAGTGGAACATATCCACCACAGTAGTCTTCATCTACTGTCATACAGTCTTCATAACAAACATCTGATAGAAATCTTCATAAAAACAATGTTATGATATATACTGAATTATTTGGTCCAATCTTTCATTCACATCTGTGAGCTCTTGAAATAATATCTGCCTCACGAACAATGGAGCACATCCACCACAATAGTCTATATCTACTGTCTTCATAACAAACATCTGATAGAAACCTGCACAGAAACAATGTTATGATATAAATTGAATTATTTGGGCCAATCTTTCACTCACATCTGTGAGCTCTGAAAGAATATCTTCCTCAAAATGGTGAAACATATTCACCACAGTAGTATATCTCTACTGTCTGGAGACAAGTAGTCTCCATAACAATCATCTGATGCCATCCTGCACAGAAAAATATTGTTAAACATAAACTAAATCATCTGGGCCAATATTTCACTCATGTCTGTGAGATATGAAAGAATATCTTCCCTCATCATCAATGGGCTATCTGCCCTATTCTTCACAAACAAGGAAGAAGGATTGTCTCTGATTTATGATCCTGGACCATTTCTCACCCTGGGCCATTCTTCCTACACTAATCAAAGTGCACCCTGGATAGAATGTATAAACCCTAAGAAATGTTTGGACCATTCCCCACCCTGGGCCATTCCTCCTACACTAATTAAAGTGCACCCTGGAGAGAATGTATAAACCCTAAAGAATGACTGTCTCTGATTGCTGAGCCTGGACTATTCCCCACCCTGGGCCATTCCTCCTACACTTATCAAAGTGCACCCTGGAGAGAATGTATAACCCTAAGGAATAACTGTCCGGACCATTCCCCACCTTGGGCCATTCCTCCTACACTTATTAAAGTTCACCCTAGAGAGAACGTGTAACCCTAAGGAATGTCTGTCTTGCATCAACCTCCAAAACGGACCATTCTTCCAAACTGCTCACAACTGTGAACTTTGAAAGAATGACTGCCCAGCGAGGCAGACCATTCTACTTGACCACTACTCAGAGTGACTTTCAAGAATAATGAATGTCCTAGACCACTCCCCATGTTAACTACAATGGGAAGTCACTGTCTATGATACATCAACAATCAGTCTGCCTCCCATGTTAACTACAATGGGAAGTCACTGTTCGTCAGAAATCGCAATACACTTTCCGAACAGGAAAGCATCTGTCCAATCTAGACTATTTTTCAATTACAAAGATAAATAATATTTTCAATGCTCTCTTCTAACTTGGACAACCATTTATTCATTTTCCAATAAGAAGGAAGTTGTTTCCACGATCTCTAGATTGAGTATGCAAACTCTTTCATCTTGGATAGAAGCTTTACTAAAATGTCTGCTTATCTGCTCATCTGTGGAGATATGTATTGAATAAAACATTTTCTCCTTTCTGGACTTCATCATGGATAATGTAATGCTTGTACTTTAGTCTGGAACACTGTGAAGGCTTAATGTAGATCTGAACAATAGAGTATATCATAGTTGGAGAACTGGAACATATCCATGTGGCGCTTCTTTTGTCATCATGAGATCTGATCTGTTGAGTAGTCATCTTGATGTTATAGGAAATCTTCACCACGCTTCTGATGTGCACTGGAGGTTCTCCACCAAGTTGTCTTCTTCTTATCTGCATACCAGAGTCTCTTTCTAGTATGCCTCAAAGTCTTGAGATTGCTCTTTATACACTCTTTATTCAATTTCTCTGGAGAACATTCTTTGCATTCATCTGATGTAGAACTCCAACTCATGGATGTTGCGGATGATATAATGACTTATATAGAGATAAGTCTAGTGTACTGGAACAAGAAATCATCATAGTCTTCTCCCTCCATATGAGAGAACCTCTGGTTCTGGATCTCGCAATGATTTCATTCATAAGTCTTCTATACACTGTTCTTCATCACAACTTTCAGTTCTTCTGCTTGATTGCTTTCATATCAGGCTTGGTAATCTTGTGATTATTGATGTAATGACTGGTTGTTCTGGCTTTTCTTTCTTTCTTGGAATCTTCATGTTCTTCTTCATGTTTTTCATTATCTCTTGGATTCATGGAGATTCCATGTTCTAGAGATTCCACTTCTTCCTTTCATCATAGGATCATAGATCTGGATGGACAACCAAGAATACTTTAAGGCTTTTCTTCGAAGAGGTCTTCTTCTGTGGTTGAGCTGAACACGTACTGTCTTTCATGGCTACTACCATGGATATATACATTTCACCATCTTCAATGGATCATAGGATTAGCTCCCTCATAATCCTTGCTTCATGTAAGAGTGCATATAATCGGCTCCCTCCGTCTGATAGAGTCCATACTTCCATCTGCATCCTTATTGTCTTCTGCAATATATAATTGGCTCTCTCTGTCTAATAGAGTCCACGCTTCCGTCTTGTTGTCTTCTACAAAATGTCATAAGTCTTTTTCCAATTTCCTCTCGATTTCTGACTTCTTTCTGTCTTTGCTTCTTCTAGGTTTCTTCATGATTGATTTGGATTAATAGCTTCCACATGATTTGTATCTCATCTTTTCATGTGTATTATCTGATGATATCTCTTTTCATCTTGTTTTTTCTTTCATAGGTATAGTTCCTTTTGGAACACATTATTTTCCAAGAGATAGATATACAAGATATGTACAAAGACGATGCAAACAAGAAATGTATAAGGAATAAGAAGAGTGTTGTTACCTTTTAGAAGAAGAAGTCTCTTCCATCCTGCTTAGTATTCTTTGCAGGTTCCTTTTCTTCAACAATCGATGCTTCGTGTTTCTCCTTCCTTTTCTTTAGCTCGGGACACTGATTCCTGTAGTGACCGTAGCATTGTATTTCTGAAATGTCTTTCTCTTGATTTGGCTTCCTCCTTGAACCAAACTTCCTTTTGTTCCTGAAGTTCTTGAATCTTTTTGTGAAGGCTTGATCATCGTACTTCTTTTGGGGTTTCTCTTTTGCATTGATCCTTGATTCTTCTTGAGCACAACAAGTCCAAAGTTCTTCAAATTTCGGGTACTCCTTCCTTGTGTTCATGCTTGCGGAAAATGCATCCCATGTCTTGGGAAGACCATTGAATACTATGTTCACCAATTCCTTTTCTGAAGTGATCTCTTCAATAGATTGTAGTTGATATCTTAACTGGGAGATACTTACAAAGTATGATGTTATGCTGTCGTCATCATTCATCTTCATGTCACAGAACTCATTCTTCAGACTCATAACTTGTCCAATGTTTCTGACTGAGAAGAGATTTGTTAGGGCATCATACATCTTCTTCAATGAGTCAAGATGGGAGATGTAGGGTATCAAGTGGTATTTTATGGAATCCACTATGATACTCATGGCATTGATGTCAACATCTTTGAACTTCTCCATAGCTGCAACATTCTGCGGTTCCTTCTCTTCTCCTTCTTTAAACTCTGGCTTCACAATCTTTCCTTTCACAATATCCAGCACTTTATTCTTAGCAAGGATGAGGTCAATCCTTGTCTTCCATGCTATGAAGTTAGAGGCTCCATCTAGCTTGTTCTCAGAATTCATAGAGTTCATCATGGCTTGCTTGACTTGGTCAATCCCTAGATTTGACCAGAAATTCAAACTTCACGTCTTGGATTTCTGAGAGTACCAAGAGATGTGCTGGGTTAGGGCGCACTGATCTATCTGGAGATTAGGTCAATCTCATCACTTAAGGTGCATTGAAAAGAGGTTTAGGGTTTCTGCAACTACTTCTGCTAGTAACCCTAGCTACAGTGATTTTGGAAACTGCTCCTGCTAGTAACCCTAGCGGCAGTTCCTCAACGAGCTCAATATCTAGCGGCTATGTTTCCTTCCAGTGTTTTAGGCTGACTGAAGGGGTGTGGGCCCATAACCTGTTAGAATATAGAAGATGGTGTGCTCGTTTTACCATTGACGATACCCTTGTCACCCAACCATAGGCCGAAGCCACCCTCCGAGCACCTTAACCTTGACTGAGAATTCCTCCGAAAGCAAACCCTAGGCTAGATAGCCAAACAAAGGGTAGCACATCTTTCCCCAAGGATAGTGCATCACAAAAGATGATCAGATAGTCCAAACCCTCGCCAATAGATAGTCCAAGCCAACACTGAAAATAGCTGCTACTGCAGCTGCAGTCCTTCTCCACACGTGCGCACCAAACTGGAGCTACAGTGCACACCAAACTGGGAATTGCAATTCTAAGATACTGTCAAATGAGAACTGGTGCCCTGTATTTATACTGGTTCTGCCAGATTTGTTGGGGCCGACTTCTCCTTCTGGATATGTGTCTGTTGAATATATTATTATTATTTCTGGCCAACTTCTTCTCTTGGAGGCTAATAACCTAATATAAATTATCTTCTTGAGTCGACAAGGCTTCTAGGGTTATTAGCCAACTCATTAGGGTTTCTCTTGCTTCCCAGAGTCTTCTATTCTCGTCAGGCTCACACGTGGAGGTAAATACCTCCCGCAGCTACCATATTATTAACAGGAGGGCCCAGGCGAAGCAGAGATCGCAGATCTCACTTGTTTTGTGGGCTTTGTGGACCCAACATGGGGTTCTTATGGTTTTGTAACGGGTTATGGGATGTTGGCCCATGGGTTTACCCATTATTAGGCCTTTTTGTAAATGTAAAAGTATAAATAAGTAAGAATTTAATGTAGAAAGGAGTCGATAGCTTGCAAGGCTAAGTGCAAGTAGTTTTGGTTTTCTTAGTGCAACAAACTGTGTATGTAAGGCTATGTGCTTGATAGAGGAGTTGGCTTTGTGCCTTGACCTGATTTTGGGAAGGCAGATTTGGTGCTTAGTGCACAGATCACTTGTCCAGTGCGAAGCTTGGCTCTGTGGTTTAGTGCATAGGAGCAAACAAATGTAAGACATTGAAGACTAATAAAGAAGAAGAAGTCATTGGTGGACGTATCCCCACACTGGGGTGAACCACGTATATCATGTGTTGATGGTTTTCTTTGTGCTATGATGTTTATGCTAAGAATCTTCTTAGTGCATTGATTGTTATATATGATAGATAGATCTATGAATTCTTAGTTCTTTATTTATGTTGAAGATGCTATATCTAATTTATGATGCTAAGTGCGATGTGCATTTTGTCATTGTTATTGCGTCGATCTATTTTTAGGGTTTGTTCTGCGATGTGAATGAAGTTGATAAGCCAATGCATGTTATCTTCTAAGTACTTTGCGAATTTTTATAATCACATATCTGTGTCCCAACTTGGTTACAGACACTTGAGTCCTGTAACTCCCCTGCCTCTAGCTCGGGTGAGACTTCGACTGCTTCATAGGTGTTGTTGAAAGGGCCAATAGTTAGGGTTTTGTTGGTGTGCTATTGAAGCATTGAACCCTGGGTCTGCCCCTGTGCCAACAAATGGTTCCGTTGTCAGGACCTGAAACTGTGATTACTGGGAACTGAAGTAAAGAAAAGAGAAGCTCTATACGTAGATCTGCTGCTGTAGTGCGCAGTAGTTTACTTGATTTGTGAAGCTCTGTGCTAAGAAAGAAACTTGATCTGAATAAAAGAGGTAAGATGTGGAAAGAGGTAAAGCTTTCTGCTTTGATAGACTAAGATAAGTGGAAATATTTATTTCGAAAGCATGAATTTAAGTATGTTTAATAGATTCTGTCCTATTCTGAAAGATAGGGCGTAGTTGGAAGAGAGAGTTGATCTAAATACTAGAAATAAAGAAAGATATGTTATTCCTATGCATAGAAAGAATTTTTGGACTAACAAGTGGATGCAGGAACCTAGAAATATTTTTTGCAGAATGTAGGTCCAGCACTGTGATCCTAGTGCGCAGTACAAGAGGAAGAGAGGATTAACCCTATGTTATAACTACAAAATATCGATACATCTTACTAAGAAATGCCTTGGTATAGGTCCTATTTGTTTTTGTTGTAAATTTGTTGGTCATGAGGTTGAGTATTTTCCAAGAATGATTGCTAAAGTTGAACAAATGAACATGAGATAAGAGAACTATGAAGGAATTCAAGGGAATAAGAGCATGTTAAAGAATCATCAAGGTATTATCACATGCTAATTTGCATTAATTTTTCCCAAATCATCTGGTCCTTGTGCTATCTTTCCACTCAGATTTTAAATTTTTTCACTAGCTTCGTCAAGCTCCCATCACCTAAATCCTTCACTCGACTGATCATCCAAAATAGTCATGTCCTCCATGAGTAAAAAATTTGGCAAATATCCCAAACCTATATCTAGCCTAAATGCTTATCTAAATCCCTTAGTTCCATCACTTCATTCATTTTTTACCCTTATTATCATATTCCCGTTGAAAATAAAAAATATTCCTTTTATTAAGCACCCTTATCCTATCCACAAAGTCCCGTGATAAGCCTTATATGCCCAAAGTCCTTAGAAAATAGAAAAAACGTTTATTATTATTAATATAAATATTTTTATATTTTTATATTTATATTAATATTTGATCCAATATTTAATTTATGGAACCACGTCAAATCATGGGCACGAATCTCAATTTATAATATGGAAAATTCAAAGGGTGGATGGAGGGTGCACATACCTATCGGGCATAGAATTAATGTGGGGATTAATTATGTGAAGGCGGGCCAATATATAAACCGGTGGTTTTTGGTTGGGGAGACGTGTCCTTACGTGGTGTATATCAGGGGTAACAATAGTATGGATTAAACCACTCCAGCCCAAGCCCGATATAATAAATGAAACCATTTATCATATAGTTTATGTGTGGCATATTTTCTAGGAATGCATTTCAATAATAATTATGAATTTCAAATAAATGAGATTCTTCCTCACGGTGAAAAGGTTTTACAGAGGTAAAATTTAAGTTTTACAAATTAAAGAGATTAATGTTTAGTTCCATGGAAAAAAATTAAATGGGACGATGCACGCGAAAGGAAGACTTGGATAATTCTTTATCCAAAGGTTTTACAGAAGTAAAAGAAGAAGATCAAAATTATTTTACCAAATATGGTAAACAAGACATGGTTTTCAAAACCATGGGAAACAAACTAGTAAATGGTTTTCACAGTGAAATGGTAAATTGGGAAAAACAAGACATGGTTTTCAAAAACATGGGAAGCAAGCAATAAAATAAATTATGGAAATTTTATTTTAAAGGATAAAAAATATTTGAGAATTATTTTTATTCAAATATATTATTCCCAAATATTTAAGGAAAATATGGATAAATAAAATTAGATTTGGAAAAAGCACAAGTGACATTTCAAAGAGGATGTGGCAGTTTCCGCAACAGTTGAGACTTACAGGACAATTTCTAGATGAACCAGAATGATTTTTAAAAATTCAAAGGAGGTTATTGTCAAGAACAAACCCTAGAACATTAACCTTGTTCATTTTTTACACAAGTGTCACAGATTGCGATATTCGAGGGAATCTTGGAGCTATATTTTTCTGTTATGATTTCCTGTTCGAGACATGTTTTTGTGACACATATTCTAGCCAACTGGAGACGATCTTCAAGAAACTGAGAGAGGTTTTTCTTCAGAACGAGTTTATATACAAAAACCATTCTCATATTTTACACTATTATTATGGTTTGATAATTACAGGTGGTGTTTTGAAGCTTATTTTTTCTCCTAAAAAATAGGAGATCAGTTAAACGTGTCATGTTCTATTTGTATCTATTTCTATTTTGGGGAAGAAGATGAAACGTTTCAGTTCAACTATTGTAATCGGTTTCTAATTGAAAGGAACTCGAAATTGTATAAATGATAAAGGTTCTAAATGAATTAATGTTGGTAGGAGTGCAAGGGCACCTTTTTGTTGTTTCTGAGCTCAATTGTAATTTTCTGGAGTTGAATTGAATACACATGCAGAAGCTTTTGAAGTCTCTATGAAAATATGCTAATGGTGGTGATATGAGTTTTGTCTCCTTTCATTGTATGTATTTGATGTGTTCTTTTATTCCATTTACATTTTTGTCTGTTTAAATTGGAGAGTTAAAGGCCTAGAATTCGTCTTGTGATGCTCTCGGCTTAAGCAATTTAATCTGTGTGTATTTCTTCTTAACTAATTTAGAATTCATTTTAGTAATTCTCTGTTGCAATTATTTGTTTTCTCCTTCTTCCTACACTCTACGTAAACTCAATTTACAACTCAGATTCATTGCCTCATTTATCTTTTGTCCTCTGGAGAGTTCTACCGGCCAGTCAGTGTTTTCATTCACTTTCAGAATTTCGACTCCATAGCCCTGAGTGTCCCTCCCCTTCCTTGCCAACAACTTTATAAAAAAACCCCAAGACAAAATAAATCTAGCCACCGATTTCCAAAGATATATCAAGTGACACGAGAGATCCCTCTCTGAGTTGAGCAGGCTAGTGCCCATCTCTAAAGTAGGTTGAAACAGTTACCTCTATCGTTTGTCTATCAGTCGGAAAAAATTTACAGAGTGATAACATTTTGGCGTCGTTTCTAGGGTCAAAATTGAAAATTTTTCCCTGCGAAAGAACGACATGGTTGAGTTCTAAGGTCTGAGAGCAACAGACACTTAGGCACATATTGGCTGTATTCCTACTCTGGTGACTCCAAACATCAAAAAATCAGTTTGAAGGTGATTCCAATGGTAAAAGAATCCAAAAATTTTAATTTTAATTGGCGACTCCACTCTCAATGTAGAATCCAGCTTCCAAAACATCATTGGCGACTCCACTATCCGAAGATGAGTTCAATATCTGCAAGGTATGCTCCAATGAATCACTCTCATATTCCTGGCTTTCCAAATTGTATTCCTCACATAGATTGGAAAAAATATTTGCCTAAATTTGAAGATGGGAAAGGAAATGATGCTGCCTTGCACTTGATTAGATTTCACATGCACATATGTAAACTAGGGGTTGAATTTCATGAGGATTGTTTGATGAAAATGTTTATGGCTACTTGAGAGGGGAAATCAATATTATGGTATGCATGTTTAAAACCAGGCAGATTATACTCTCTTAAGGATTTCCACATAACATTATTTAAGAATTATGGAGAATCTAATCCTTCATTCTTGGTGTTTGAAGATTGTTGTGAATTTTGTGAACATTTCATTAAGTACCTTGAAATTGTTTTGGCGATGAAGAGTGTATGAATGATGAAATCATAGAATGCCTTTATGAATATTCATACCAACAACAAATAGTATCCTCTCCTTTGGTTGAAGGTGAAGCTGATCAATAAATTGTTGCTGAAAGTCATTTTCCTTCTCCTGAACTTGATGAAGATATTCAACAAGATTTCCAGCAAGACAAAGTGTTTCAAAGTTGTCTTTCTTCCCCTGTGAACGATGTGGTTGTTCAAATTCTAAGTGGCCTAGACATGGATGAGGATTCTGAAACTACATCTATGGAGACTTCAAGCAGTGAACAAAAAAATTACATAGAGTTTCAGGAAAGCAACAAAACAATGTATGCCATTTTTCAATCAGAAATACAGAAAGATAATGAAGAGGCAGTGGTTTTATTTGATTCATTTGAAAATCATGGTTTTGAAAATGCATCCATGGGAAATCTAGACTATAAAATAGTGCATGATGTTATCTTTTCACATTTGCAAGAAGATTATGAGAATGAACTTATTTCCATTCATTCATTTGAAAGTCAAAATGTCAGTCCTCAAGCAAATTTCTAGAAGTTTAATAAAACCAAGTCAGAATTGTTTGATGAACAAGAGGATAGCCTTGATGAACATAATATGGATTTCATATTTGAATATGTTCAAGAATGTATGAATGATTTTCTTGATATGCATGGAAGAGTAGACAAACCTATTGCTTCCATTTCATTTGAAAATGTTCTCAAAACAAAAGAAATAGAGCAAGAACAACAAACACTTATGAAAGAGGCTTGTCTTTCTGTTTTTGCTCATCAAGAAGAAATGATTTTTCATGGTTTTCAAGATCCTGTGGCCATACTATTACAACCATCAGTGAAGGAGGAGTTTGTTTCATTCATAAGCTCATATTTTGGATTCAATTTTTGTTTTTAGCTGCCATCTATTACATTTGTCTTCCTTCTTAAGAAAGATGTGAGCAGAGAAAAATCAGGAAGCCAATTGCTTTATTAGATGCATTGGCACTTTAGCATCACTTGATTGAGTATTCATTTCAACATTTTTAGAGTATATAGGAGTGTGCAAATAATCTTGTTGGTCAACCATTTTTCAGTTTGGATTTCCAGTAATGTGTACAGTCAGATTTTAGAGTTGTATTCAGTTTTCAGTATCTAGTTGAGAGAAATGTGCAGAGTTTGGTTTTTAGTAGACACTAGTGACAGGTTAGAGCAGGGTACAAACACATGTTTTGGGAGCAGCCCAATGGATCAGGCACCGGGTCTATGAGTTCTTTTATACCTCACCGGGAGGATAACATCCCCATTTGGAGCCTATGTTATCACATGCTAATTTGCATTAATTTTTCCCAAAGCATCTTTTGATTGTGCTATCTTTCCACTCATATTTTAAACTTTTTCACCAGCTTCGTCAAGCTCCCATCACCTAAATCCTTCACTCGACTGATCATCCAAAATAGTCATGTTCTCCATGAGTAAAAAATTTAGCAAATATCCCAAACATATATCTAGCCTAAATGCTTATCTAAATCCCTCAGTTCCATCACTTCATTCATTTTTTACCCTTATTATCATATTCTTGTTGAAAATTAAAAATATTCCTTTTATTAAGCACCGTTATCCTATCCACAAAGTCGTGTGATAAGCCTTATATGCCCAAAGTCCTTAGAAAATAGAAAAATGGTTTCTTATTATTAATATAAATATTTATATTAATATTTGATCCAATATTTAATTTATGGCATCTTGTCAAATCATGGGCACTAACCTCAATTTATAATATGGAAAATTCAAAGGGTGGATGGAGGGCACACATACCTATTGGGCATAGAATTAACGCGAAGATTAATTATGTGAAGGTGGGCCAATATATATTTTCCAGGAATGCATTTCAATAATAATTATGGAATTTCCAATAAATGAGATTCTTCCTCATGGTGAAAAGGTTTTATAGAGGTAAAATTTAAGTTTTACAAATTAAAGAGATTAATGTTTAGTTCCATGGAAAAGAATTAAATGGGAATATTCACGTGAAAGGAAGACTTGGATAATTCTTTATCCAAAGGTTTTACAGAAGTAAAAGAAGAAGATCAAATTTATTTTACCAAATATGGTAAACAAGATATGGCTTTCAAAACCATGGGAAACAAACCAATAAATGGTTTTCACAGTGAAATGGTAAATTGGGAAAAACAAGACATGGTTTTCAAAACCATGAGAAGCAAGCAATAAATCATTTTTCAAAACCATGGGCATGAATTAAATTATGGAAATTTAATTTTAAAGGATAAAAAATATTTGGCAATTATTTTTATTCAAATATATTATTCCCAAATATTTAAGGAAAATATGGATAAATAAAATTAGATTTGGAAAAACTTGCACAAATGACATTTCAAAGAGGATGTGGCAGTCAGTTTTCGCAGCAGTTGAGACTTACAAGATGATTTATGGATGAACCAGAATGAGTTTTAAAAATTCAAAGGAGTTTATTGTCAAGCACAGACCCTAGAACATTAACCTTGTTCATTTTTTACACAAATGTCACGGATTGGGAGATTCGAGGAAATCTTGGAGCCATATTTTTCTGTTATGATTTCTTGTTAGAGACATGTTTTTGTGACACATATTCTAGCCAGTTGGAGATAAATTTCAAGAAAATGAGAGAGGTTTTTCTTCAGAACGAGCTTATATAAAAAAACCATTCTAAGATTTTACACTGTTATTACGGTTTGATAATAATAGGTGGTGTTTTGAAGCCTATTGTTTCTCCTAAAAAACAAGAGATCAGTTAAACGTGTCATGTTCTATTTGTAACTATTTCTATTTTGGTGAAGAAGCTGAAACGTTTCAGTTCAACTATTGTAATCGGTTTCTAATTGAAAGGAACTCGAAATTGTATAAATGATAGAGGTTCTGAATGAATTAATGTTGGCAGAAGTGCAAGGGCACCCTTTTGTTGTTTCCGAACTCAATTGTAATTTTCTGGAGTTGAACTGAATACACATGCAAAAGATTTTGAAGTCTCTATGAAAATATTCTAATGGTGGTGATATGAGTTTTGTCTCCTTTCATTGTATGTATTTCCTATGTTCTTTTATTCCATTTACATTTTCGTATGTTTAAATTGGAGAGTTAAAGGCCCATAATTCGTCTTGTGAAGCTCCCAGCTTAAGCAATTTAAACTGTGTGTATTTCTTCTTAACTAATTCAGAATTCATTTTAGTAATGCTCTGATGTAGTTAGTTGTTTTCTCCTTTTTCCTACACTCTGCTTAAACTCAATTTACAACTCAGATTCATTTCCTCATTTATTCTTTATCCTCTAGAGAGTTCTACCTGCTAGTCATTGTTTTCATTCACTTTCATAATTTCGACTCCATAGCCTTGAGTGTCCCTCCCCTTCCTCGCCCAAAAATTTATAAAAAACCCCCAAAACAAACTAATATAGCCACCGATTTCCAAAGATATATCAAGTGACATGAGCGACTCGCAGGGATGATTTTAGGGGCTAAATTTCGCTCATGGGCTAATTTTCCATGTTTTTTCAAAAGACAAGATTCGCTATTTTAAAAACGATTCGCCCAAATTCTATAGGATAAAATTATTTTACCTTAAAAATCGCCAAAGTTTTATAAAAACTATATAAAATACTTAGAAATTTGAATATGTTTACAAAAAAATTGCCAAACATTTATAGTTGACATATGAAAGATTAGTAAGATTCGCCAAAATTTCTACATTTTAAAATAAATTTCCATCATTAAAATCATCCCTACGAGAGAGCCCTCTCTAATTTGAGCAGGCTAGTTCCCAGCTCTAAAGTAGGTTGAAATAGTTACCTTTGTCATTTGTCTATCAGCCGGACAAAATTTACAGAGTGCTAAAACAAGGGAAAGAATCAGAGAAAGTTCAGAATACATTAGAAAAGTTGAAAGAAATGATGGATGATCACAAAGATGTCAGTTTACCAGAGATCTTGAAAGAAAAACAAAGCATAGGTACAATAATATGAGACTTTGACATAGACTGTGTCTTGGATGAGGAAACACAAGTGAATATTATGATAGAAAGCACTTGGTAAATTTTGGGAAAGCCCACTATAGTATCTTCATTGGGAAGAATAGGTTTATTCAAAGGAAAGATTATAACCTTATGTGGAAGAATTACTAATGTAGCTGTTATTATTCATGGAACATCGACTGAAGAGGAATTTGAAGTCATTAAGTTTGTTGAAAACAACACCCCTTTCCCTCTTTTGTTAGGAAAGACTTGGATTAAGAAGGATCATATTAGAAGGAAAGCAGAGGAAGAAGCTATAGAAAATAAAAAGAAAGAACTAAGGGATTTCATAGCTAGGAAAATAGATCGATTGATAGAAGAAAGAGAAGTTAAGTCGAAGCAGCAGGAGGCAAGAGAATTAGCTGTCGAAATTGGAATAGCGCAAGAAGGATTAAGGGACCTATCCATGCAAGAAGAAAGTATATCCACCTAGGAAGTGGTAAGGGAAGGGATATTAACTTCAAACCCATTTGAAGTACGTCAGCACTACGAAGTCACTACGATAGGAGAAACTAAGAATAAGAATGGAAAGAGGAATCGAGAAACATTTAGAGAGACTCAGATCACAGGAAAGAAGGCAAGGAAGCTCAGTAAGAAGAAAGCCAAGTTGGAAAATCTACAAGGAGTTACAGAGAAGACTTCGCAGGAGGCATGTTTGCAGGCTCTGAACCTTGCTGGAACAACAAGACCGCGTAGAATGGGACCTCGCCTCGACGAAGCTATATGATCGTTGGAGGCACCCTGACCGTTAGAACGATGCTCCATAACGACTAAGAAACGTATTTATGGGCGAATAGACCATGTTTGGGACATTGAGACCGTGCCATAATGGAAAAATTCACATTAATGGAAGCATTTCTCCTCGTTAGAAGAATCCATTACAATGCTCGCTTATTTAACCCGTCGGACGCTGCACCAGGACCACTTTTTTCCATCTTGTATTAATGTTGCTAATAGAGGACTGATTGTGTGTCGAGATGTGATTTCAGAACCTAGACATCGCTATCTGCTTGTTTACCCTGCCTATCCATTTTCATACCCCGACTTATCCATTTAAAAGTGAGAATGTCGAGCGAACAGACTGAGTTAGAGAAATCCGTCAAAGAGGTCCTTAAGAAGTTTATGGCTGGCAAAGATATGTCTGAATGTGTTCAAGCATCGTCAACTAGGGGAATGCAGGCTTCCCCTTTGACTACACGATGTTCTATCCGTGCTAACCCCGCAACTGACAAACGAAGTAAGAATCACGACGATCTGTCTAATGCGAAGCAGACCCTGTCGATATTACTAGATTATATCCTACCTTTGTCTAGAATGGTTAACCGCAATAACATCCCACAGGACTATGAGTACACTTTGATCATCGTGTACATCCCGAAGGGGATACGTGTAGTTGGAAGCTAGTTGGGATAGATCCCATCCCTGAAGAACAATGACTTTAACCTTATAGACAGAAAGAACTATGCCATGCTCACCCCTCATAGATAATTAATGAAGACTAGAGGGAAGAAGGCTTCCATCGTCACCCAGTCGTGGATAAAAGACCTCGCGCAGTCCACTATACTCAACGTGAAGAAGATTCCTCATTTTGGCTGACATCAAGAAGTTAACGCTTGTGTTAAACTCCTCTTGTCATGATATCACGGTGGATACTTGTGGCTCGATAGGTGGATTAATGTGGATCTTACACTGATCCACCTGATCAGAGGATTGAGCATGCAGGGACCTGAGCCTTAGCAGTTCTACCCAAGGAAGGCCTTAGACCGCTCCCTAGCACAATGCATAAAACAAGCATACGACAAAGTAGAAAAGGGAAAGTGAGGCTACAAGGTAGCCTCTATCTAGGATGGCACAATGCGCCTCGCTTTCCAACTCATAGATGGAAATATCGTCAGAAAAAACCGCCCCACATAGGTCACCGGGTTCGTGGTGGACCTCACAGGGAAATGCGTGGAGGGAATGCAAATGAATTGGGTGAGTTACCTCGTCAACGAGCTTGAGAAATATTGTTTCGAAGCACAGGATCATGGATACGAGTTCCACTTCAGCTGGCTACTCATGCTTATTGCATTTGTCACTTGGTAAATGCCTGAGGGAGAAACTTTCCAGAAATTGAACCATCAGAGCCATTGGCAACTAGATTTTCTACATTATGGTATACAAATGACATGTTGAAGCAATGGCAGTCGAACGCAGTGTTCCATGCCTACTATCAGCAACTGATGGTTGCCATAGATTCATTCACGTGCATGACACCGCACACCTTGCACCAGTACAGAACAATCGCTAAGTTCCATGCAGATCGACATTTCATATATATCACTGTGTGCAAGGATGAGAGCAAGGAAGAATTACAGTTCTATTACAAGATGACCGAAAAAGACATGGAGGAGATCACCAAGGAATGGTCGGAGGAGTTCCTTGTACCCATTGTATATGCAGAGCTCTTCGACATTGAAATTATAGGAAGCCCCTTGGTCACCTAGGTCGAGCATGTTGGACAGACTAGTGTGAAGGAGAAGAAGAAAAAAGAGGAACTCCAAGATGTAGAGACTGGTGAGGAAGACAACGCCTCTAAAGGAAATGGATCTGGCTCCCTAGGAGGAGGAGGAGACAAAGTAGATGGATAGGGAGGAGGGGATGAAGGAGAAAATAAAGGAGAAGGTGAATATACCTCGCCGAAATATCCCCCTTCCGAAATAATAACTCCGCAGAAGAGGAAGGTTTTTCTGCAGAAACCTTCGGCAAGAAAGAAGACCCGTGCAAGTAAGCCCCAGTTAGAGGCCACACTCATAGAAGATGATATCAGTCTAGTCCGCGGAGCGATGGAGGATGCATCTAAGAATATTTTGTAGAGATATGGAGTGAAGTAGGACGAACAATATGGTAGGATAGAAAAGGAATTGAGAAAAGTACAGGAAGCTATTTGCTCGGTCCGCACAGTCCCTACTGTGCCTTCCTCGTCAGAGATTGCAGAGATGGGAGATGATCCAACCCAACTTCGAAGATTTGTAGATGAAATAGACGCTTGACTTCAGCGAGTCCAAGAAGAGAAGGAAAATGCTACAAAAGCCTTGAAACAAGAAAAAGAGGAGATCTTGGAGAAATTACGAGTTGCGTGGTACTGTGTAACCGCTTATGAAAATGAGAAAGATGAGTTTCGG
Source organism: Picea engelmannii (assembly GCA_009831015.1). Lineage (NCBI taxonomy): Eukaryota > Viridiplantae > Streptophyta > Pinopsida > Pinales > Pinaceae > Picea > Picea engelmannii. The sequence continues at coordinate 134,709 of ML786234.1, read as the reverse complement.
GCAATTTTTAAGGAATACAAAGCGAAGATATATAGGGAAAAGGACCAATTTCTCACAGAGAAGACTGCAGTCAAAGAAGTGGTGAGTAGATAACTTCTCTCTGTGTCAGGTTTGGCACAGGAGGAACATGAGGCAGTTGAGGTTCAAGTGACGAAGTTCGCTGAGGCCATCCAACAGCTTCAAGCAAGGGTAACAGAGTTGGATATCCAAGTAGTACCAAGCACTCCGCAGCATGTACACGACCAGAGGGAGGAAGCCGCTAAGAGTGCATTCGGAAGGATCAGAGCCCTCACCTCAGAATGAAAACAAATGAGTGATAGAATCACGCAGACCTATGAATGCCTCATGGAATATACAGAGCTTAGGAAGTTGGAAGCACAGTTATAGGAGGCGCAACAACAGGCACTGATAGTTCAAGAGAAAAATGAAGTCACTCACTCACTGTAGTCGAGAGAATGAAGAGATCACATGAACAACGCGTGGTCCAACAACATATTACTTCCATCCAAGGAAGAGTAATGAAAGTCACACATAGGCTACAACCAGTGCAGGAGGGAGCCTGCATGGTGTTTGAAGAGATCGAAGGACAAGTTTCAAAACTGGACCAAGTGGTTGCGACAGTGGAACAATGCCTGGAAGGGCCTATTACAAAGAAAATGATCCAGGATTTCATTGAGCAGGAAGATGAGGCGAAGAAACAAGTCGAGTCATCTCGAGCTAAGCTCAAGGCCTTCGAAGCAGTGTTTCCCAGATATTAGTGACTCGGGACGAGTCATAGGTGAGTGTTGGGGGCCTATTGGCCCTCGACCAAGTTTTGAGGAAATCTTGGTCAGGTTTGAACACTTTTTGGACTTCGATGCAGTGATCGAGGAAGGAGCGTCCAGGCAGAGTGGAGATCATGGATATCACTTGTTTTGTGGGCTTTGTGGACCCAACATGGGGTTCTTAGGGTTTTGTAACGGGTTATGGGATGTCGGCCCATGGGTTTACCCATGATTAGGCCTTTTAGTAAATGTGAAAGTATAAATAAGTAAGAATGTAATGTAGAAAGGAGTTGATAGCTTGCAAGGCTAAGTGCAAGTAGGTCAGGTTACTTAGTGCAACAGATTGTGGACTTCGCTTTGTGCCTTGACCTGATTTTGGGAAGGTAGATCTAGTGCTCAGTGCGTAGTTCACCTGTCCAGTGCGAAGCTTGGCTCTGTGGCTTAGTGCATAGGAGTAGACGAATGTAAGAGATTGAAGACTAATAAAGAAGAAGAAGTCGTTGGTGGACATAGCCCCACACTGGGGTGAACCACATATATCATGTGTTGATGGTTTGCTTTGTGCTATGATGTTTATGCTATGATTATGCTTAGTGCATTGATTGTTATATATGATAGTTAGATCTATGAATGCTTAGTGCTTTATTTATGTTGAATATGCCAGATATAATTTATGATGCTAAGTGTGATGTGTATTTTGTCATTGTTACTGCGTCGATCTATTTTTAGGGTTTGTTCTGCGATGTGAATGAAGTTGATAAGCTAATGCATGTTATCTTCTAAGTACTTTGTGAAGTGTTATAATCACAGATCTGTGTCCCAGCTTGGTTACAGACACCTGAGTCTTGTAACCCCCCTGCCTCTACCTTGGGTGAGACTTCACCTGCTTCGCAGGTGTTGCCGAAAGGGCCAGTAGTTAGGGTTTTGTTGGTGCGTCGTTGAAGCGTTGAACCCTGGGTCTTCCCTCGTGCCAACATATATTGTTGAGGTTTGGTTTTCTGATTTGTATGGTTATTGGAGAAAACTGTTGTTCTTAGTTTTGGTGACTTTGGAGGATAAGTTTGTCCTTATATTTTGGTGATATTGTATTGGATGGGAGGGCTTCTTTTTCCCTCAGGATTTCTGATGTTGACAAGATTACAGAACTAAAATTGTGTCTCATGTATATTGATGATTCATCTCTAATATTTGTTTTTGTGCTACATATTTTTTCAGTCAATAATTTCAGTGTAAAATTGTTCAATGATAACAACTAGGGTTTTACTATTAGATCACTAGGAAGCAATTTTCATATTTGAAATTAGTCACATAGAGTTGCATGTGAAAATTGACATATCATTTGATCTTAATAGTTTCCCTATAACAATCATGAATATGATGAATGAAGTGGTACAATCATATGTCAATTCATTTTTGATTGATGTGTACTTAGACAACATATTGGTTTTGAGAAAAACTTAGGAGGAGCACTTGAAGTAGTTGGACCAAGTGTTTACAAAATTGTGATAAGAGAATTTACTTAGGATGTAATAGTACCCCATTTTTTACCCCTAAATTATAACATATTAAATCATGTATTATTTTTATGATATGGTTTATGTGATGGGATTTAGGCCATGTTGGCTAATTATAATGACATCATGATGTAAAAATGTGAAATTCATTATAAGAATTCCTAGTGTAGAGCTCACAGACAAGGTACAACTAGTGAATGCTTTTGAGTCCCCATGTGGGACAATATTATGGTGTGAATGCTTATGAGTGCCCACAGTGGGATAAAAATGCATACATGTTATTCATAAAAATAGAAAGATCAATAATGGCATATGCATAGTACACAAAGATTTACCCCGGAAACCCTTAACTGAGAAAACTAACAAACCTTAGAACCACACCTCTATATTATTCATTATTAACTTCACCATTCACAATACAATATATAGGTATTTCAGAACATCCAAAACCATAATCCCTTAACAGGGATCATATTACAATGGGCAGAAAAATAGGCCAAAAAGTAGACCAAAAACAATGGGCTTTGATACTAGGGGGTACCTATCTGTCCCCCCCTATGACCCCCTCGACACACCCGGTGCATAAAAACAACTTGTGGGTATAACCATGCAAAGAATATAACACAATACCAACATTCTCCCACAAAGTGGTACTAAACATCAATATGATTCATTTTAGAATGAGAAGTAGGGTTCTTTTCCATAAAGATTGCACTTTAAATGTCACAATGTAACCTTACAACTTGTTGTACAAACCCAATACTTGAACACATTCTCTGTAGCCATACAACTTCCTTACTTTCTTGATAGGATGCCATGTATTCATATTATGTAGTTGAGACTGTAACTACAACCTGTCTCTTACTCATCGAACTAATTGTTCCTCCAAATAGGTTAAACACATAACCACTTGTAGATATTTTATGATCCAAATCCCTAGCCCAACTAACACTTTCTTTGGTCTAGGTCTTCCTTGGTATCAAATTGCATATACTATAGTGCCACACAAATACCTAAAAACCCTCTTTACATTTGTCTAATGCTCCTTCCTTGGTTTTGACATATACCTTCTCAAATAACCAATGACACTAGAATAGGAAACAAGAGACATATAATATTCCTCTTCATGTGTCTTCATGAAATTGATCTGCAAATAAATTTACACCTACATAAATAGTGACCTTGACCAGTTTTCATTCTTTCATATTAAACCTCTATAATACTATCTCAACATGTTTCCTCTTATTCAACTAGAGTTTCATGTTTTCATGATCTCGTTTAACTTCCTTTACCAAAATAAAATTTGTAGTACCAAAATATTTCATATCAAATTTAGAATACAACTGAGTTTTGACATCCTTGATGATTTCCTTGTTGTTTCCAATCAACAACATATCATTGACATATACGACCACATAAATAAATTTATCATCAACTATCTTGGAATACACATAGTGATCAATTTTGCTTCTTGACAAACCAAGTACCAATATATAAGTATCAAACATATAAAACCACATTCTTGGATATTATTTTAATCCATACATGGAATTTTTCAGTTTGCAAACAATCTTTTTCTTTCCCTTCATGGAAAAACCTTCTAGTTATTTCATGTAGATTTCTTCTTCAAGATCCCCATGTAGGAATGTTGTCTTCACGTCCATTTTCTCTACTTCAAGATCAAAATCAATAGAAATAGACAAATTAAATCTAGTAGAAGTTAATTTAGCAACAGGAGAAAAAAATTCACCAAAATCAATTCCCTCCCCCTGGGAATATCCCTTTGTCACTAAGCAATCTTTTTACTTCTCCACTTTACCTTTTTCATTCAACTTCTTCTTAAACACCCATTTTCTACCAACTGGTTTTATCCAGCTCGAAACTCAACTAGATCCCAAGCCTCATTCTTATCCAAGTCAACCATTTCTTTAACCATGTTCTTCTTCCATAGTTTACTATCCTCTAAATCTACTGCCTCCCTAATAGTTATAGGATGTTCATCGGTAATATATAAAGAAAAACTAGCATGAAAATCGTCTCTAGTTGTCTTCTTTCTTGAACCTATCTCCTCAAAACTGGAGAATGAGGTTCTTCTTCTAATTCATCTTCTTCTATTGAGTTACATTATTCATCCTTCAAATCAAACTATATTACCTTTGTTTCTTTTTCCCTTGGTAGGACTTCTTTATTGGGAACATCTTTAACCTCTCTAAAAACAACATCCCAACTATAAACATTCTTCCATCTTACTCCTATTTTCCTTTGGAACATTGTTGATCTAAAATATTTTTTTACGGTATAAAGGTCAACCTCATGAGGATATGAATCCCCCTATGTTTTTAGAGTGGTGGTACTCCTCTCTTTCTAATGAACTTATAAAAAAAATAAAAACAAGATTTGAAAAGGACCAGACTTTGTAAAATATAACATTCACATTCAAAATAATACCTAAGATTGGGACCATGTATCTTTAAAAGAAGAACCATATATATACAATATTCACAATGTATATAAACTAAATGAATACGATAAATGAGAAGTTGAAATTTCCATCACAACATTCATCAAGACAGTAAACAATATCCACAATAAAGAGATAAGAAATATGGACTGCATAAATAAGAGAACTTTAAATGATGATTCCATTAGGCACCAAAAATATTATGATGGATAAAACTTTTGGAAACTCAAGCTTCAGATCAAAGTCTTTGAGAATACAATAATGTAGTGTCCCAAGTAGTTCTCTTGGAGTCTCAAAAAATAATAAAAGTCTTTAAATACAAAGTAAATGTATTTAAATAAAAAATATGCATTTTCCCTTCAAAGAGGACTGGGATTGGGCTCCCGAGAACCATAAAATGAAAAGACCTGGAAGATAAGAGGAAAACAATCAAGGGTCAACCTTGTTTTCATAGGATACTAGGAAATAGAAGGAAAGATGACAAATGATTGTAGAATAAAACAAACAAAAGAGGGGGAAAAGGTTGCTGCTTGAATCACTCTCATGGAAAGTTCTAGTAACCCTTCACTTGGTTGTAGCAATTTATTTTAAAGGTGCATGTTGTGGTTGAGGTGGCATAACCATTGCAACTACTTATTTTTTTTTGTTTCAGTAATTATGATTAGTGCCTTTTTCAACCACTCCTCAATATACTCCCTTAAAGGTGCTACAATAATTGCATGTTTAGTTTTAATTTCAAATAATTGATTTTCAAATTCCCTTGGATCCATCTCCAACTAATGAAATGTGTCATCAACTTCACCATTCTTATTGATACACTGAACTAACCATTTTTCAACTTCCTCTTCAGGAAATTCTATTTTTTGGTAAATTAATTTTCCCAGACAACGTTTAATGAATCAAGTTGTCCCATTAAAGATTCTTTTGATAAAATCATGGTATCCATAAATAAATTGGGACCATGAAGTTCCTTTGTAAGATCCACAAGTTTAAGAAACAAATCACTCTTTTTATTTCTCAAGACATCAGCTTCATTTATCATTTCTTTTAATTCTTAAATTCTTGTTAGCCAACATGCATTAACCTGCTTCATCGGGTAAATCAAAGGAAGTTTTTGTTCTTTTCTATGAGCTTCACTTAAGATCGAAACTTTAGATGAAAATGTATTCACAACTTATCTGAAAAATCCTTCATCATTTTCCAATTCCTTTTGTAGGCATTCCTTGAAATTTTGTATTATGGATGAAAAACTAGCAATACTTTGGGAAAGCTCCCAAATTTATTGGATTATATAAATTATCTTCTGTATGACATCACCAACATAATTTTTTATAACTTGTAATAATCTTGATGATCCTTTATATTTTCTACTGCTTTCTAGGGAATTCTTTGTTAAGTACCTAAGTAGATATACAAATATAATCACCAAAAATACTGAATACACAATAAATCGATAGATAAATATAGAAGAAACCACACTTTTACTATAAGAAAACCCTTGAGGTAGGGAAACACCATACACTTGATCCTATTATGGAAGGGATCCTCTCTTGTTCACTTGCCTCTTCAAGGGGTAATCCTCCTATTGAGCTACCAGTCACAATAGAATACTTCTCTTCATATACCATTACATTGCTTGAACCCCTTTATATAGTGCTACCATCACGTAAGAACATTCTAGAGGAGGAATCTTCTAGAAGAAGAACTTTATAAGAAGTGTTCTTACATTTATTATATCTAACTACCCACTTATTAAATCTAACTACCATAGTAAGCCTTATTTAATAATATAGTGGACCTAGTCCACCTTACATTGAATGGCCTCCACTACCTCTCTAGCTACCTAACATTCTCTAACACAAGTGTATGTTGGATTGAATTCAAAGGTTCAGGAAACAATGGTCCTGGTATCAAGGAAACTTATAACTCTTTTATCCTCCTTTTCAATTCTGATTTTTCTTTTTCCATATTATCAATAGATTGTTTCAAAGATTCTCCAGTTGTTCCATGGAATTTTGCAATTTTTAATGGTGCAACTCCATCAAAGTCAATTGAAGGTTTCAATATCTCAAATGCCCTTTTATTTTTAGTATTGACTTTTTCCAATGACAATTTATTAGTCTTATGTCTGTAGGCTTCGTGGTGCAAAGTAACAGACTCAAATATTTTAGGATCCTGGGTAATCATAGCATCAACAATTTCCCTAATTTCCAATAATCTTTGTGCACACCAACTAGGTTCTTCAATGATCTTGTCTATGTCCATTGCACGTGGACTCTCCTAGAATTCATGTATGCTTAACCTTGTTGTTGATGTACTCCTTTTTATTTTGACATAAATATATGCAATATGATATTTTTCAAGACTTTTTATAGGTGGGTATTTATCTCCATCGTCATACGACCCTCCAATCGATTCTTTTCTTGTCTCCATTCCACTGGTTCTATTCTTTTTTCTAAATGGAGTAATCCTTTGGGATGGTGTTGGGGAATTAGGGTTCTGATTCGTCACTTCCCTATCGTGTTTTCTGTGACCTTCATTGGTGCTATTGATTCCTCCCATGTCATTTGAAACTTGGTATGCCGTTATTTCATGGAGATCTATATTATCTTTGCCACCCTCCTGAAATTGTTTAACTTTAGCGAAATGTGAAGAGTACCCTAACAATTCCATATGCGTAACAAATTTGTTATCTGTGTAAAAAGCCTCAACCAATTTACCTTCCTTTAAGCCCAACTTTTCTTGATGTCCTGCCAATTCATCAAGGTGGGTTCATTGCTTCAAAGTAAATGCCCCAATTTTCCATGGTAGGGGTATGAATTGTTTTTTCTTCTTATCATGGAAGAAATGGGCCCAAGTATTGTATTGTATGCATATTTCCTCGACAAAGATTTTATCTGATACATAGAATGGTAAAATAAAAGGCTTTTCCACGCTACCAAACAATCTAATAACATAAAATTCTTCATACATTTCATAAGCTCCTTTCTCAGAGAGAAAGATAGTTTCTTCCAGGGATAGTATCGATGTATTGTGACCAAAAATCAACTTTTTAAATTCTAAAATGAAGTTGTTAAGAACTGGGTAGAAATTGTGTTGAGCTTTATGCCTATACATGACCAAATACCATGCATAAACTAGCTCCAACTTAAAATCAACATTTTTTTTTCCTTGGCAAGTCTTCAAACACATGGCTATAAGCGATGGAGAAAAATAGGTAAGAAGTCATATAAACATTTCAAGTCTTTTTAAGGTTATTCAATTGGAAATCAATTTAATTTGAAATGAGATAAACCCAATTAATAATGGTTTTTTTATGCAAATCATAGTGTAGGGAATATATAACATTTCTTGGTATAAACACAACAGATTCCAGACCGATTCTATGTACAATATTTTAATGAAGTTACCTCAATCCTGGAAGCACCAGGGTTACTGGTTGGGTTCTCCAAATATTTTCTTAGAAACATATCTCCTCATTTATGCTTCTTCATAAATTCATTGACCTCTTCATTTTTGAATCACAAGGTAGGTGTAGGGAGTCGTATCATTTTGGAGAATGTTGAAGGAGATGAAGAGATGGATTGATGTCCTTGCAATCAAATTATTCTCTTCTTATAAATGAACTTGTCTGGACACCATTGAACAATCTCTTTGAAGTATGTCACTTCCGGAACACAACCTGCTAGTGTTATTCCTGAGGTCCAAATTAAGTCCATTTTCTTCTCGGTTGGAGAAAGAGTCTTGTAGTAATTATATTCTCTGGACCACTGAAACTCTTGATCCTCATGCCCAAGTGTGTTTAGTGTATCTCCACAATACAATTTATTTTTCTTACTTGACATTTTTTTCTACTTTTGACAAAAGGTGGTGCTACTGTCGATATTACAGCTAGGCATATTTGATTTTAATTAATTTTACCACATATTGTCCTGATAACTCAATCAATCATAAATATTTCTTTTAATATTGTCGTCTTACATGATATTTGTATTTATAACAAGCTTTAATGAATGTTTTGTGAATTTAATAACGACATTGTGCTTACACAAGTGGTAGCTGATGTGGCGTGGATAATAAATGTGATGGGAAGAGATGATGTGATGCCACGACAGATGAAAAATGTTAAGTATGAGAGTGCAAAATGAGAAATGGGAAGTGAAAGTCTTATAACAAAAAAATGTAGACTTGTAGACCTACGGATGTGGATATGAGGAAAGGTAAGGTGGTATTCATCGAGATTGAAAATATGGTTAAGTATTGAAAAATGTTGTTTTGTGGTTCAAATAAGTAAAAGGTGAGTTTTGGAGAATGCGAACTTGCGGACCTAGGGACTAGAAAAAGGTTATCGTATAGTGAGTAACTCCACATCCAATTTTTATGAAAATTGACTAAGTGTTGAAAACGTGACTTCAGATGAATTTGGACTTATGGATCTATGGACCTGGGGACCTGGGGACTCAAGGAAAAAGGTTAATGAGCGATATGTATCTCCACATACACATTCCAAGAAAATGACTAAGTGTAAAAGGGTGAAAGCAGATCGTGGAGGACACGAAGGTACGAGGTGCAAACTGTATAATGCTCGAATTTGGACCTATAGACATGTAGCCTCAATAATTTTTCTACCCCCACTCCACATCACTTTGAAAATTGGCTAATTGTTGGAAACAATTTTTTTATGAAAGAAAAAGAGAATAAAGGAAAACAAACAAAAGAAAAGTCAAGGAAAATCCTATGGGTGGTTAAATGAAAACACTAAGTTGAGCACAAATGCAGTTCAACATCTAGATCCACCTGTGGGACAGGGACCTCCCACGGGTTATTGAGAACCCATAATCTCTTTCCATTGGGCCAAATGGTGTCAAAGAAAATAAGAAAGAAATAAACTAAGAGTATATACAAAGAGCACCAAGAAAGACTGTGTACAAAGAAAATTTTGACTAAGGTGGAGTCAACAAAAAAAGTTCTTCAAATCTTTCCCATTGGCAAACAATGGTTGAATTATTCCCTTCATTTCCTTGAGCAAGTATGAATAATAACCAATTACTCTTTCAATTTGATATGGACCAATCCAAAGAGCTTCAAATTTGGTGTGGAATGATGGTTTTTCTTTTTTTTTGTTCCAAAACAAAACTAACTGATCCTTTTGAAAATCCTTTGAAGTTGTGCTTTTATCAAAATATTTCTTGAGTACTTCTTTCCTTTTATCTATTATCAGTATTTCTTGCTTGTTCCCTCTGTTCTTCTAGTTGCAGGATCTCATTATATCTTTTATGTATTGACAATTGTTCTTTGTTTTACTCACCATATAAGATCAATATCAAAGCATTCAATTCAACATGCAATGGTAATATTGCTTCCATCCCATATACCAAAGTATACAAAGAACACTTTGTACTATCTTTTGGAGTTAGACGACTTGCCTAGAGTGCATCTATCAACTTGTTATGCCAATTCTTATGGTTATCTTCAATAGTTTTCTTGATGATTTGAATCAACATTTTATTTGTTGATTATGCTAATCCATTTCCATGAGGACAATAATTAGATGATTTCCCCATGATTATTCCATATTCACCACATAATTTTGTGAATTTTGATCCGATAAAAATTGAACCATTATCTGTTATAAATTTTTTTGGTACACCAAACTTGGACATGATATTTTCTTTCAGGAAATGAATTAGTTGTTCCAAATCTACATTTCTTAGAGCCAAATCTTCTTGCCACTTTGTAAAATAGTCGGTTGTAGTGATAATATATGAATGGCCTTTGCTTGATTTAGGATTTATTGGACTAATCACATCTAAACCCCATTGAGAAAATGGTTGCTCCACCATCACTGTCTGTAATGACATTGCAACTTTATGTTTCCTAAAAACGTTTGACATGGGATACACTTATGAACAAATTCATAAGAATCTTTGAACACAGTTGGCCAATAAAAACCAACTCAATTGATTTTGTGGGCTATTACAACTGGTGAAAAATGTCCTCCATAAACCCCATTGCGAAATTCTCGAATCACTTCCTTAGATTTTAAATGATCCAGACATATTAATAATGCACCATCAAAATTTCATCTGAACAATACCTCAAATACTAGAACATAATGATCTTTTTCATTTTCAAAGTTCTCTCTTTTGAGAACATTTCGAGAGGAAATTAACAAGATTTTAAATAAAATATTATATTTTTATACCATTCATAATTCTCCAAACTTGTTCTTGGGACTATAAAACCAAATCCATTGGGAGGAGAAATGTTTAAAGCTTCAATCCTTGTCATGGATTTACACAAACCTCGACCTTTTACAACTTTTAAAGGTTTTATTTCTAAGTCATATTCTTGAAGTTTGTCCAACCAGTTTGCCCATATTCCTTCCTTGAGTTGTTGATTCAAAAGAATTTTGACCGGTGATTGAGGAACATAAACAATAACATGAGTTGAAATAACATATGTCCTGAATTGAGCAATGACTGTGACAAGATAAAGAGCTTGTTTTTCAATGATCGAATAAAACAAAGTTACCAACTTAACGAGAACTGTGACCTCAAAACGAGAACTTTGGCTCAAAAAACCCATATTTTTGCATAAAAAACATGAAACTCAACTCCCAAATCAAAAAGTGTTGTTACTAGTAGCACCATTTTTTCAAACGGGGTCAAAATTACAACATTTTCAAACATGGCATTCAAAACTCAAACAATAGCTCAAAAAAAACCTTAAAAGCAACACCTAAATAAAAAAATGATGTTACATAATTTTTTTTTTCAAAACTTTAAAATTTTAAAAAATTTGAAATCGTACTTTTAGTAGTTGGTACCATTAAAACCAAAACCTCAAAATCAACCATCAAATTAAAAAGTACTGCTACCGGTAGCACCCATTTTAAAATTGGGGTATTAAACTGACACTTTTTTTTAAAGTGGTAAAATAAATCATTATTATTGTAAACAAAATCATAAAATCAACCCTTAAATGCTTACTTTTAAAATCTTAGTTTATCACTCCAAGCAAAAGATAATAGGTAATGCCATGAAAACAATACATTTAAAAATATATATTCAAAACCCAAATTTGAAAAAAAAACCATAAAAAAGTGAAAAATAAAAAATAAAAAATTTAAAATTTTCACTGTAAAATAGTAATTTAATATATATATATATATA
>ML786234.1:89641-108930 GCA_009831015.1 Picea engelmannii | reverse complement strand
GACGTCATCCGACCGCAATGCTGACGTCATCATGTGCCACGTGTCACCCTTCCAGTGGTGACACGTGTCACCTTCCAATTGGTCAAACCGTACTCCAAAAAGCCCATAAATGCATGACACGTGTCACGCCCTGGAGCCGCCACGTGTCCTGTACGGTCCTGCCACGTCACTGTACGGCCGCCACGTCACTGTATGGACTGACACGTGTCTGTACGGACTGTACGGACAGGTACAGTCAGCATTCCAAAATTTTACCTGTTTGGCTCGGCGGACAGAATGCGATATCTTCCTCATCGGGACTCCGTTTGCGATAAAAATTATACCACCGGAATCAGGAAGACGAGACGGATGCAATGGTGCTGGTTTCGTCGAATTCCGAGCACTTTCATTTTTGAGCATTTTTCATGCCCTGACAGCCTGCTGAATCCGATTTCGGATCAGAAGCTATTGAGGAGCAGACGCTATCGGGTCATTTCTGGGAGCTTCGGACGTCCGTTTTGGTGCCGTTTTCTTTGCAGGGTTCTAGAGATCTCGAAGAATGTGACCAGATCAGTCTTGTATCCAATTGGCACTACTGCAATTTACGTTTGAGATTTTGAACAGAAATAAAGAAGCCTCCCCCACAGAGACAAAGGCCCAGAGACATAGGCAACATTGTGCCGAACTCCGTTATCAATCCTCGTGTTATGGTTTGCTATCTATTATTTCATTTCAGATATGCATATGTGTATATGGCTGTCATAATTCCTCTTCTTTCCTCATTCTTTCATTAAGTTTTCTCAAATGGTTAATTAACACATGCAAAATTAAAACTCAACCATAGTCATTAAAAGATCCGACGGATCACTGGTACAAAACCCAATCTTCAGATCTATTTTTTCCTTGTGGGATGAACCCTTCTATCTAGCAGGGCCCCGTGTGACGAGCTCTAGATAACCCATGGGGGTTCCTCGTGAGACACCAGTAATCTGACCCATGGAGGTTAGCTAAATTATGGTTTTTAACAAAACCCTCGTTCTCCTCTGCAGTTACAATATTTTTTCGTCACTCTTCCTTTGCTACCTCAGATATATCCATGAGTACCTACCAATAACCTTTCACAAGATAGATATTCAATGTGCTCAATAGGTGCTAATGGGAGTCGCTTGATCTCTTATTTATACTTCCCAAGTTCCTTCCTTTAGGGGCTACCTTGTAACAATTGTACCCCTTCTCCATATTCTAGGTCTAACCCACTTTCTTGTTGGAACTAACTTTTCCTTAATTAGTCAAATCATAAATTCTTTGTTTCAACTACTTTCCTTCATTAACATTTTGTTGCAACCACTTTCCCCATAATTAGGTTCTTGTTGCAACCACTTTGAATAAAAAATCTTCTTGGTGACCCTCTAGGGGCTTCTAGAATAATTGACTTCTTTGTTGACCTTCTAGGAGCTTCTAGATTATTCTTTGAGGGTCCTCCAACTTCACAAAGACATATCTCCTTAACCGTGAGGAACTACGTGGCATACCATATACCATTTGAAATGGAATGATGTGTACTATCCATCTATGATATTCTTGTTTGCAAATATAATGACATTCATATATTTATTCCTTGATCAACTATGGGTTCCATGACCATATATTCGAGGCTACCTGGATTTTCTACTAGACTTGCTTCAAGGGTTGAAATCAATGACAACCAACTCAATCTTTCAACAATATCCCCCTTTGGCTTTTATGGAAACACTATGATGCAACATTGATGACATGGCAACACTTATGCTCATTCTTCACCTTTGACCATTGCTCCGCATGCGATAATACCTCTGTTCTTTCTCTCCATTTCCATGCCCTTGATTACTCTCTCTCCACCTTTGACATCAATGGAGAAGGTTAACTTCCCTTTGGGGTTGCTCCCCCTGTTTCACTATCTTTTTTCTGTTTATGGTGCTTCCTCATGTAAATCCATGGCATATATGAAAAGCATTCAAAAATTCAGGGTGTGATAGAAATTACTCCAAGTTTCTGTTGAAGATACTCAAAGGTATCCCTTGGAAGAGGTTTGGTGAAGATATCTACAATTTTCTCTTTTGTCCCAATATACCCGACCTTGATATTTTTCTCTACAACCTGTTCCTGTAGAAAGTGAAACTTGATCGAAATATGTTTCATTTTAGAGTGCATCACTGGATTCTTTGAGATACTGATGGCATTGGTGTTATCACAAAATATCGGAATGGGCTCATCATATTCAACCTGTATATCCTTCAAAGTTTGTTTCATCCATAGAACTTGAGTAAAACATGTTGTTGCTGCAATATACTCTACTTCTATTGTAGACAAATATATTGATGATTGTTTCTTGCTCAAAAATGATATCATGAACTCACCCAAGTAGAAAGTTGCTCCACTTTTACTTCTTTTATCATTAATGCAACCTTCCTAATCTACATCTGTGTAGGAAAAAATATATAGATCATTCCTTTTTGGATACCATAATCCAAACTCTTCTGTACCTTTGATATATATGAATATCCTCTTTATTTCCATAACATATGATTCCTTTGGTGTTGCTTGAAACCTTGCAACCTATCCAATTGTTTTCATCACATCCAATCTAGAAGCTGTCACACATATTAAGCTGCCAATCATTGATATGTACTATCTATGGTCTGCATCCTTAGAATCCTCATCCTTAACTTACAACTAGTCTACATAGGAGTACTAACTCGTTTGCAATCTTCCATTCCAAACCTTTTTATCAATTATCTGATATACTTGGTTTGAGAGATGAAGATACCTTTGCCACTCTGACATATCTGTAGTCCCAAAAAGAAAGAAAACTCTCCAAGTAATGACATATCGAACTCATTCTGCATGTCTTTGGAAAATTTATGACTCATTTTGTCATCATTACTTCCAAAAATAATATCATCAACATAAACTTCAATTAACATGATACTATCTTGATTTACCTTTATGTAGATATTTTTGTCTGCATTTCCTTTCCTAAACCCTTGTTGTTGTAAGTATCTATCCATTCTTTAATAACATGCTTTGGGGGCTTGTTTGATACCATATAGTTCCTTCTTCAACCTACAAACATAATTTTCCTTTTCTGGGAACTAAAATAATACCGGCTGCTCGATGTATACTTCTTCTTATAACTCTCCATTTAGAAAGGCTGACTTTACATCCATTTAATACACCTTGATATTTCTGGAACAAACTTAATCTAGAATCAACCTGATTGCTTCCATTCCAGAAACTGGGGAAAATGTCTCTTCGAAATATATACCTTCAAACTGAGTATATCCTTTACATACCAATCTTTCTTTGTTCCTAGTAACTTGTCCATCCTTGTTCAATTTGTTTATGAAAACCCACTTTGTACCAATCACATTTTTGTTCTTCGGCCTTGGAACAAGTTCCCATGCTTCTCTATATAGTCCAATTATTCATTCATATCTTTGATCCAACATTCATTCTTGATGGATTCTTTAAAATTTCTTGGCTCAATTGTGTATAAAAGTGCTAGGTGTTGTTGTTCTGGTGAACGTATTCTTCTTCAAGTTTCGACTCCTGCATATTTATTCCCAATGATCTGTTCTAGTGGATGATTTTTTTTCACTCATATAATAGGTGTATTTGGAGGTGCCTGGAGATATTGTTCTTCTTGTTCTACCTCTAACTACTCTTCCTCTTCACTTGCTTCTTTATCTACTTCTTCTTCTTTCAATTCTTCTTCATGATCATATTCCACTGAATCTTTGCTTCCTTCTTTTGTCCTCCATCCATCGGTTTCATCAATCGTCACATTGATTCTTTCCATTATTTTGTTGAGTCTTACATTTAATAATTTGTATGCTTTTCTTTTTCTTAAGTACACAACCAATATGCCTTTATCAACTTGAGAGTCAAATTTTCCAATCTTTCCATCTTCTTTTTTGATATAACATTTTCTTCCAAACACTCTTAAATGATTCACATTTGTTGGTCTTCCTTTCCATGGCTCGTAGGGAGTTTTATCACTATTATTTCTAAGCATTCCTCTATTATGAATATGAACTATCGTATGTACTGCTTGTACCCAAAATACATCCTTTAACTTGGAATATTTCAACATGGTTATGGCCATTTCATGTACTGTTATGTTCTTCCTTTTGAAAAATCCATTTTTCTAAGGTGTCTTTGTTGTTGAGAACTGTCTCTTTATCCCATGTTTTCTACATAAATTTATGAATTCCTTTGATGTAAAATATCCTCCATTGTTTGATCTCAAACACTTGATTTTTGATTCCATATCAATTTCAACCATTTTCTTATATATCTTGAAATGTTCAAATTTCTCCGACTTCTTCCTGAGAAAGAAAATTGCAGTCATCCTGGTGTAGTCATCAACCAGTAGCATAAGTACTATTATCCATTCAATCCCTTTGTCCTTGTAGGTCCACATAGATCTGTATGTACAATCTCTAGCAGTTTTGTTGTAGAGTAATCCTTTGGTTGGAACTTGGTCCTGGTTTGTTTTCCTTGTAGACAATGCTTGTGTAGAGTATTTGTTGGATTTGAGATCTCAAGAATTTCTCTTACTACTTCCTTTCTGCCGATTTTGATGAGATTATCAAATTTTATGTGATTCATTATTCTGTGCCAGAGCCAACTTTCATCATCCTTTCCTAGGAAACATCTTTCCTTTCCAAATTCATTTAGTACATATATGTTGCTTGGAGCTATTACAGTTGTAGGCACCAAATTTCATGATCTTTCTTTCCTTATCTCACATTTTTTTGAGTCAAACATAAGTCTTTGTTCTTGATCACACATCTGACTTACACTTAGAAGATTGTGTTTCATGTCTTCAACTAGTAGAACATTTAATGCCCTAACATCCTTGTTTCCAAGATTGATTGTGCCTCTTCCTATAATTCTGGCTGAGTTGTCATTCCCAAATGAAATTGATCCATTTATTTCCTTCTTAATTGTTAGAAACGTGTAATTATCATCTGTCATGTACTTTGAGCAACCACTATAAACATACCATCCACGTTTCTTGTGTTTAGCTTGCAAGGCAAGCATGGATTCTTCAATGTTGAATTGATCCTGCTTCTTTATCCATATCCTTTGTGGTTCCTGTCTATGACTGTTGATATTATATTGTGATTCTCTAGGAGGAAAAATCAATCTACAATCTTTGGCCATGTGTCCAAAGTTGTTGCACTTGTAGCATTATACTTCAATGATCAAGGATTCAAATCTATTGTAGCTTTTGCTCTGTGCTTCATGACACCTTCTTGGATAACCATTTATTGTGTAGCCTTCATAGTTGTTTCTATTCTTTCCATTGGCTCTACAATTCATAAATTTATGCCCAAAATTATTACATTTATAACATAAACCAAGAAAAATAGTTTGATACCTTGGGGTGGAAGATCTTCTGAAAGGTTCTTCTCTTATGAATCCTTCTTCTTCTCAGAGTGTCTCAATTGCTGGATACTACTGATTCTGAATTATGAATCTTCTGGGTGGTGCAATGTCTCTATAATCTTCTTCTTGGTTCATCTTTCCTTCTTCCTTATTTTGAGAACCTCTGACTATTTCTGCATAGCGTCTTTTTTCTGTTGTCTTGGAGCTTGATCATTTCTCTGTTTGGTTATATCCTAGTCCATATTTGTCATGGTATGGTCTTTGACTACTAATGATCTCATCCAATACTTTGGTACTATTCTGCTGCATGTCCTTCTTCTAAAGATAATTTCTTAGAGTAACGATTTCTGCTTCCAAGGCTTTGATCATCTTGTCCTTTTCATCTAACTAACCTCTGAGTGCTTATTTAATTATTTTGTCTTCTTCTACTTGGATTTTTATCTTCACGATCATCTTCTTGACTTCTTAGGAGTTGGAATTCTGAGATCCTTCTTTCTTTTTTAGTTCTTCCTTGAGTGACTTGATTTTATGTCTTTCAATCCTTAGCTCTTCTAGTGCACTGATTAATTCTACTCTAAGATCGACTAATCCTTCTTCTTCAAAATATTCCTTCTTCTTCAAAATATTATACTGCCATGGAGAGTACTCTTTCTATATCACTTTCATTGTCTTCATCCCCATCTAATGATGAACTATTTTTCTGGGTGCAGAGACTTTTCTTGAAGAATTTATGTTTGTCTCTTCTACCCTTTTAATTTTTCTTTTTCTTTTTAGAGGCTTCTTCTTCATCACTTTACTTATTCTTATGAGGAAATTTAGAAAATGGAATCATACCTTTGTATCTGTTGATTCCTCTTTTCAACTTTTTGATGAAGTTTTCCATTTCTTCATCTTCCTCTAAGTCATTGTTGTAGCTACAATCTGACTTTGGATTTTTCTTGATTTTCTTATTTGTATTCTTATATGCCTTGAATGTTGCTTCCTTCGTCACTGGATTATCTTTCTCTATCCTCATATCATAAGCTGTGAGCATTCCATGTAGCTCGTTCATGCTTATTGTAGCTAAATTTGTTTTTTCTTCTAGGGATGAAATCTTCGGGTCATATCTCATAGGTAGAGACCTCAACACCTTTTGAACAATGAATCGTTCCTTCATTTATTCTCCCAAAACTTTAATGACATTGACTATCTCATCAACTCGTAGAAAGTAGGTGACAATGTTTTCATCTTCCTTCATCTTCAATTGTTTGAACTTGGCTCTAAAGGATTGAATTTTGGCTCCCTTGACTTCGACATCACCTTTGTAGATATTTTGAAGTTTGTCCCACACTTCCTTTGTGGAACCACAGTGTATAAATTTGACATATACTGATTCAGTTAGATCATTTAGAATAACATTTATATCCCATGAATTTGTATCTTCAAGTCTCTTTCCATATTTATCTATTGGGGGAGTAGTTGGAGCTTTGTATCCATCTACTACTGCTCTCCAAACATCAAATCCCTATGAATGTACATATGTTTTCATCCTTTTTCTCCAGAAGGCATAGTTCTGTCCATCAAACTATGGTACTCCAATCTTAGTGTATTCCATGATCTCCTTCTATTGGTTAGATTGTCTCTTGAAGGGCCTTCTCTGATACCAATTGTTGGAATACTAAGAGGGGGGATGAATCAGTATGGTAACTTTTATTACTTTTAACCACAATATGCATTTTTTAACTTTATGAGTAGTTCATCAATAATATTCAAAACATCATGAGAAGTATAAATAAACAATGAACAATGAACAACCACACAAGTACACAGTACAACTGAAATTTACGTGGAAACCCAATGTGGGAGAAAACCACATAATGATTTTCTTATAAGTGAGAAGAAATACATTCATGGGAAGCACCAACTTCCTTTTTTTCCAGATACAACTGGAAGGAGGCTACAACCCCCTAGTTTCTCAGGTTCCAAACTGAAGGAAGCTACAACTCACTTAGTTTTTCAGCACCAACCGGAAAGAGGCTACAACCCCCTTTCCTTGCCCCATCCTTCCACCATGAAATATAATTGGACGCCAACTGTCAGTACCACAAACTCTGCCAATCCTGTCATTGCAAAACATGTCCTTGTAAAACATGTCACTGTAGACCTGTCACTGTAAAACCTGTCACTGTAGACCTATCACTGTAAAACCTGTCATTATAGAGCTGTCACTATGAAACCTATCACTTTAAAACCTGTCATGTTGACCTCATCAAACAACTAGATCTGATCATATAAATCTCATACCCATAATCAAAAGAGTACATCTCAAACCAACATCACCAATACATATCTCAAACATGTAAAAAGAATACCACCATACATAAACCAAATACCATGAAGTATCACATCACCCAAGTGTCATATCCTAACTTTTATGTGGCCTCAACCTATACCATTATCTTCAATAATGCATCTCAACCAAAAACCCTCATACATGTACCAAATGACTCATAATATACCTCAACAAAATACTCAAGGGTATGTGCCAAATAAAACCCACAAATGCACTAGCTGTGTACCTCAATAGATCTTCCCCATACAACATGTACCATACAACCAAAAATAACTCAAGGTCTATGTCCTAGCTCACAAGATCAAACCTCAAGAAATTATCCATATCCAACTTCAAAAAAAACACACAAAACATACATTTCACTTCTGTATATGACTATGTTGTACCTGAACACTATCACACATTCCTGTAGCCTCTTCTTAACTTCTACAGTTTGGTACAAACCCCAATATTTATATTTGTTTTTCCCTCGTGAGACAAAGCCTTCTATCTTGTGGGACCTTTCGTGATGAGCTCTAGACAACCCATGGGGGTTCCTCGCAGAACACCAGTAATATGACCTGCGGGGGTAAGCTAAATTAGGGTTTTTAACAAAACCCTCACTCTCCTCTGCAATCACGATATTTTTCCGTCGCTCTTCCTTTGATACCTCAAATTTTCTCTACCTTAGATATGTCAATGAGTACCTACCAATAACCTTTCACAAGATAGATATTCAATGTGATTAATAGTTTTTAATGGGAGTCTCTTGATCTCTTATTTATACTTCCCAAGTGCCTTCCTCTAGGGGCTACCTTGTAACTATTTTACCCCTTCTTCATATTTTAGGGCTAACCCACTTTCTTTTTGCAACTAACTTTTTCTTAATTAGTCAAATCATAAATTATTTATTGCAACTACTTTCCTTAATTAAATTTTTTTTGCAACCAATTTCCCCATAATTAGGTTCTTGTTGCAACCACTTTGACTAAACAAAATTATTGATGACCTTCTAGGGGATTCTAGAATAATTTACTTCTTTGTTGACCTTCTAGGATATTCTATATTATTCTTTGAGGGTCCTCCAACTTCACAAAGCCATATCTCCTTAACTGTGATGAACTATGTGGCATAACATATATCACCAGAAATGACCTGACGTGTATTATCCATCTATGATAATATTTTTTACAAATATACTGATCTTCATGTCTTTATTCCTCGATCAACTGTGGGTTCCATGACCATACCTTCAGTGCTACCATAATTTTCTACCAGACTTGCTTCAAGGGTTGACATCAATGAAAACCAACTCAATCTTTCAACATAATGTTCATCTTCTATGTTTCTTGAACCTTTCTAGCAAAGGGTTCTTCTAGTGGTTTTGAAATTTTTGTTTGGTCATATCTCATAAAGAGGGATTCCAAACTGATATACTTCTTTCAAGAATGTTTATGACTCTTCTCATGGACTTCTCCTTGTAAATTATGATCTTCTACTGGAACAACTTTAGTTATGGGGTCATCATCTATAAGAAAATTTACCACATGCTCATCATTTTAAAAACTTGTAAATATTATTGATTATCTGGAATTGATGGTCAAAAAATATCCTTCACATGATAAGTTCATTGTCCTTGAAAATCCTCTATGTTAAACAAGGATGTAGATACTTCCAATGTATTGACCTTTTGATTCTTTTCTCTAGGAACAAAAGACACGTTGAAAGAGTTGAAAGAATCCATGAGCTCTGGCACTCTTTTTGCATAACATTTTAACTTCTTTTTTTTAACCTTGTATTTCTTATTGATGTGATTGATAATCAATTCTAAATAACCAGTGACCACAAAGTTTTCAACTTTCATTTGAAGGGTAATAATCATACCTTGAATTAGTGCTTCATATTCTACTTCATTATTTGTGCATCGAAATTCAAGTCTGATTACATGTGGGTGTATAACAACTTTAGGACTTTTAAAAATGATTCCTACTCCATTTAAAGACTTAGAACATGCACCATCAAAGGACATCTTCCAGTAAACTTGAAAAGAATTGTCAATTTTTCTGTTTTGGAATGCTGAGTTGCTCTGAGTAAAAAGCAACATAGTTTCCTGTTTCAGCATCAGGATGATTCCTCATCAATTCATTCTCCTTTTTTTTTTATGAAGGAAACATGTTTTACAAATTATCTGAGAACTCTAACCATTGTCCCATTCTTGTGAGGCAAAATCATACAATTTTCGTCATTCATTATATAGCCTCCAATCATCGAGCACCAATATCTACCTAGAAAAACTCCATATGTTGGAGGAAGAGATACCACTATAGTAGTAAATTTTTTTGTGATATGTGAAGCTGTAGTTATCCAAGAAAAAAAATATTTTATTTCCCCACAGGCTGGGACTTTTCTTGAGTCAATAGCATAAATGATTTCACTAGTCTCATAGTTCCTCATACATTCCATTCCAAGTGCTTGGATGAATGACAAAGGAATAATGTTGTTGGTAGCCCCACTATCAATCAAAAAATTCTTCAACACAACATCATGATCCTTTATGGTGATATAGAATGGTGAAAATTTTCCTCTTGGTTTAGCTGATGAATATCTTTGTTTTTTCTTCGAATTAATAAATGCAACCTCCATTCATGTATCTAGATCGTCAAGTATTCTTAAAATGTTTTCCCTTTGTTGCGGTATCTTGACCACACCCATAAAAGGTAAAGTGATTATGAGTTTAGATAAATCATCTATTACATTATATGTCATTGGTTGTAGAGTCTTAGCCTGAATAGCAACAACTTTCTTCTTTGATGTTTCTTCTTGATTTTCTTTAGTCTTTTCCTTTTCTAGAGCTTCCTTTGATTTAAAGTTGTTGGCTTGTGTTATTTTCTGAACAACATTCTCTTGCTAAATATCAAACTCTTCTTGTTCATTGAAAATGTAGAAATATGATTCCCCTTTATCAGTCTATACCGATTCTAAACTTTCATCTTGGATAGCATTTGATTCTTGGTCAAGATAT
The DNA here is from genome assembly GCA_009831015.1 of Picea engelmannii. Taxonomy (NCBI): domain Eukaryota; kingdom Viridiplantae; phylum Streptophyta; class Pinopsida; order Pinales; family Pinaceae; genus Picea; species Picea engelmannii. The sequence goes on along the minus strand of ML786234.1, from coordinate 98,185 downwards.
TCAAAATCTTCTTCCTCAACAATTTATTCTAATGCAAGAGCATTGGGATTTGGTACTTGGGGTGCTCTTGGTCTATGTTCTTTATTTATACCATCATTTCTTATCTTATTCTCTTGGTTAGGAATTATTCTTTGTTCTTGAACAAGAAATCTTGGACTTTGATTTGCTGGAATGAATTTTTCATCCCTCCTTAATCTTACGATATCATTTTTCACTTGTCAAATAGTCCTATTCATTTGATCTATTTCCAATATTTCCTTTGTTTCTTGGGTCATAGCTGGGTCATTCCTTACATTTGGGATAACATTTCTGGAATATTTAGAGGGGGGTTGAATCAATATGAGCATAGTGATTACTTTTAATCACAATATAAAACATACAATAAATATCATGAGCATTCAATATATCATCAACACCATAATTCAATGCATAGACATCACATAAACACAGTACACCATAATTTTACGTGGAAACCCAATGCAGGAGAAAACCACATACTGATTTTATTATTTATCAAAGAGTACATTCATTGAAAGCACCAACTTCCTATTTCTCCATATACAATTGGAAGGAGGCTCCAACCCCCTATTTACAGGATGCAACCTGAAGGAAGCTCCAACTCCCTAATTTACTGGCTACAACCCCCTTTCCTTACCCCATCTAACCACCCTGAAATATAAATGTAGACCAATCTCTCACTACCTATGTCACTGATAACCTGTTGTTGTTGTTGTTTCTTATATTATTGTTGCTTCTACTGATATCGATATCTCATCAAGAATACAACCACATACCTCATACAAATATCCATAAGAGATTTCTCCAAATAAAATTCTTATGAATCAATAAGACATATTTTTTCCTGATTTCTTCAGAATACACACCATAACATACATAGGAAGACATACCTTCAACATGTAGATGACCTGAGTTTTAGATATCTAATATTCAACAATTTTTCCTCATAGGTTCGCGACACTATATACTTCCTTCTCATGGATGTCCACACTTTTCTTCATTGTATCCCGCATATGTATGTTCTTTTCCTCCTGAAAGTCGTGGATTTACAAAAAGGACCTGGATCTTCAAATCTTTCTCTGTACGCTCGGCTTCTAAAAAATTCATCCTCCACTGGACTTCCTTGACTTTGAATTACTGCCTCAGATCCACCAATTAGTATTCATAGAAGTGATCTTCAATTGACTCTTCACTGTGTTTTAATGAGGATCTCATGATGACATGCAACTGACATGCAACTTGTTAACTTCTAACACAACTTGTTAACTTCTATTTACAGTTACTTTAACATGCAACCGACATGCAACTTGTTAACTTCTTGTTCAAGAGATGACATAAATGAAAACCAATTTCAATGAAAAACAATCTTCAACATTCTCCCCCTTTGACATTTATGGAAACACTTAGACACAACAATGGAAACACTCATGCTCATGCTGGCTCCCCCTGTCTTCATGCCTATTCTCTTTGTTTCCATGCCTTTTTTTTTCTCTCCCCCTTTGACATCACTGGAAAAGGGTAACTTCTCCTTGGGGCTACTCCCCCTGTCTGTAAGCCTATGATCTCCTACTGATGTTTCTCTTCATGGTGTTTCCTCGTGTAAATATTTGATAAAAATAATTAAAGTCTTTATGATCACTATTTCTCTCCCCCTGTCTTATTGTGCCAACTTCCATGTAGATAACTGTGGGGCTAAAACTACTCCTCGTTTCTATCGGAGACACTCAAAATCCTCTCTCGGAAGAGGTTTGGTGAAGATATTTGCAATCTGTTGTTTTGTCCCAATGTAATCTACCTTGATTTTCTTCTATGTAACCTATTCCCATAGAAAGTGAGACTTGATCAGAGTATGTTTCATCTTGGAATGCATCACTAGATTCTTTGAGATACTTATAGCATTGGTATTATCAAAAAATATTATAATAGGCTCGTCATATTCCACCTGTATGTCTTGCAAAGTTTTCTTCATCGATAGAACCTGTGTACACCATGATATTGATGCAATATACTCTATTTCTACTATGGAAAATGATACTGAAGCCTGTTTCTTGCTCAACCAGGATACCAAACAATCACCCAAGTAGAAGGCTGCTCCACTTGTACTTCTTATGTCATCAACACTCCCTACCCAATCTTCATTTCTGTATGAAACTAGAGATAGGTCATTCCCTTTTGGATACCATAATCCATATTCTTCTATTCCTTTGAGATATTTGAATATTCTCTTTACTGCCATAAAATGTGTTTCCTTTAGTGCTTCTTGAAATATTGCAACCTGTCAAATTGCTTACATCACATCTGGTCTTGATGCTGTGACATAGAGTAAACTGCCAATCATTGATCTGTAGAGTCTCTGATCTACATCCTTGGATTTATCATCTTTGATCAATTTGAAACTAGTCTGCATGGGAGTACCTATGGGCTTGCAATCAAGTAATGAAATTTAGAATTCATTCTGCATGTCTTTAGCAAATTTCTGACTCATCCTGTCATCATCACTTCCAAAAATAATGTCATCAACATAAACTTCAATTATCAATATACTATCTGGATTAACCTTTATGTAGATATTATTGTTCTAATTTCCTTTCCTGAACCCTTTCTATTGCATATACATGTCCAATCTTGAATACAATGCTCTGTCCATATGTCATAAAACTGTCCATGATTCGGCTACTCAACTTCATACAATGATGACCCATTCTGAAGAATTCTTTGACTTTGTTGTAATTGATCGTTTTATATTCCTACTTCTCAAAATGTCTTCTCAATCTGTAAATCAAAATCTTCATGTCTAGAACAATCTGTACTGAATTTATCCTTGCCTGAATACATACATGGAATCCTATATAGAATCATGAATCTCTTTCTGAAAAGCGTACAAATGATATTCTTTGTAATTGTTAGCTGATACTTGAAAGTTTCTCCTCAAATGATAAATCTTTCATAATACATTCTGCACTTCTATCATCAAATCATTCTAAAACTGCAAACACTTCACACTGCTTGAACGATAGTTCCCTGATCTGTAGAGATGATCCTTAGACTCTCCCTCTTCAATATTCATATTTATTGGGAGTCTCCAAGTCTAATGGCTCAAAAAAATATCCGCTCTGATGTGGAGTAATCTTCCTCTTCATCATTTTCCTTTTCATCCTCTTCCTGATATTGAAATCTTTCTATTTTCCTATCGATTCATCATGATCTTTTACTGCTGCAAATCTTGAGAGTATGACTTCTGGTTGTCCTTCATTCATCTTTTCTTCTTTTACTTGTTCTTGTTTTCTTTTCCAAATATTCTTATATTTGATATTAGTGTTCTCTTTCATAGAGGTATCCATCATCTTCTATAATCACGAGCTGTATTTCCATATTTGTGGAATTTGTAGCATTCTACTTCATTGCTCAATGAACCAAAACTGTTTTGGTTTTTGTTTTATGCTTCATAATATTTTTCGGGATAACTATTATTTAAGTACCCTGCATAGTTTCTTCGGTTCTTGGCATAAGCTCTGCAATTTACAACTTTATGTCCAAAATTAGCATAATTAAAACAATGACCATAAAACAACCTTTGATACCTAGGAGTATATGATCTTCTTTCCAATGAAATCCTTCTAAAATCATCTTCTTGAGTCTTTTTTATTTATGGAATGTTCTTCTTTGGGGGATTGCATTCTTCCTTCTTGAAAAAATCCCTGACAATCTATGTATTTATTATTTTTTCTACTTCCTATTATGTTGTCCTAGAGCTTGGTCCTTTCTCATTCTTTACTTGACTGTATCCTAGTCCAGATCTGTCATTTGATGATATTTGACTGCCGATGATTTGATCCAATATTCTAGTTTTCTTTTGCTGCATATCTTTCTTCTGAAGATATTTCCTTAAAGAGACTATTTCTACTTCCAAGCTTCCAATCATTTTCTCCTTTTCTTCTAAATGACTTCTAGGTACTTCCTCAATTATTCTATCTTCTTTTATTTGAATTTTTAGACTCATGATCATCTGCTCAATTTCTTCAGAGTCAGAATTCTAAGATCACTCTTTCATTTTTAACTTTTCCTTGAGTGACTTTTCTTTATTTCTCTCTTTCCTAAGTTCTTCTAATGCACTGATTAGCTTTTCTTTGAGATCAACTTCTCCTCCTTCTTCTGAATCATATTCTACTTCCATGAAGAGTACTCTTTCTAAATCACTGACACAATCATTATCCTCCTCGTCTAATGAAGAGTTGTCCTCCTTTGAGTAGAAAAATTTCTTGAAGAATTTCCTTTTGTTTCTTCATCACTATATTTATTCTTATGAGGAAATTTAGAAGCAAAATGACCAATACCACCACAGTTAAAACATTTCAATGGAAACATACCTTCATACTTTTCATTTCCTTTCTTTAATTTCCTTACGAAGTTATCCATCTCTTCATCTTCGTCTAGATCATCACTACAACTACAACCTAGATTTAACTTTTTCTTTTTTTTCTTCTTTGTCTTCTTGGATTCCTTGAACACTCCTTCTTTTGTGAATGTGTTCTCCTGTTTTGTTCTCATTTCATAGGCTGTAGATATTCCATGTAACTCGTCCATGATTAATGTATCGAGATATGCTCTTTCTTCTAGGGATGATATTTTAGGATCAAATCTCATAGGAAGATACCTCGATATTTTTTGAACAACCACTGAGTCATCAAATTATACTCCCAATCCCTTAATAGTATCAACTATTTCATCAACTCGCAGAAGGTAGGTTGCAATGTCTTTATAATCCTTAATATTAAATTGTTCAAACTTAGCTTTGAAGATTTGAAGCTTAGCTCCCTTAACTTTGGCATCTCCTTCATAAATGTTTTGGAGTTTATCCCAAAGATCCTTTGCACTGTCACAATGCATAACCTTGATAAATAATGAATCAAATAGACTTCTCAAAATGGTACCTTTATCCTTTTAGTTGTTTTCACTTAGTTTATTTCCATATCTGTCAGTTGGGGGGGTGGCTGGTGTTGTATACTCATATACTATTGATTGAAAAACACCAAATCCCTGTGCCTATAAAAATGTTTTCATCCTTTTATTCCAAAAGGTATAGTTTTGACCATCAAACATTGGTGCTCCAATCTTAGCGTATTCCATGATCTCCTTCGAGTGGTTAGACTGCTTCCTGAAGGAATTGCTCTGATACCAATTGTTGGAATACCGAGAGGGGGGGGGTGAATCAATATGAGCATAATGAGTACTTTTCATCACAATATAGAACCTCCAATAAATATAATGAGTGTTCAATATATCATCAACACCATAATTCAATGCATAGACATCACATAAACACACTACACCATAATTTTACGTGGAAACCCAATGTAGGAGAAAACCATGGAATAATTTTCTTCAGCTACAACTGGTAGGAGGCTCCAACCCCTATTTACAGGCTACAAATTGAAGGAAGCTCCAACTCCCTAATTTACTAGATCCAATCGAAAGGAGGCTACAACCCCCTTTCCTTGTCCTATCCAACTAACCTGGAATATAAATGTAGGACAATCTGTCACTACCTTTGTCACTGATAAATTGTTGTTGTCGTTGGTTATGATACTTCTTCTATTGCTACTGATATCGATATCTCATAAAGACTACAACCATCATACCAAGATCCATAAGGGAGTTCTCCAAATAAAATGCTTATGAGTCAATACGACATATCTATTCCCAATTTATTCAGAATACATACCCTAACACACACATGAAGAAATACCTTCAACTTGTAGTTGACCTAAGTTTTAGATATCTGATCTTCAACAATTTTTCCTCACAGGTTAGTGACCCTATACACTTCCTTCTCATGGATGTTCGTTCTTTTTCTCAGTACATCCCACATATGTATGCGCTTTTCCTCTTGAAAGACATGGATTTACACAAAGGACATGTATCTTTAACTCTTTCTCCGTACACTCAACTCCTGCAAACTTATTCCTTCACTGGACTTCACTGAATTCGACTTACTACCTCAGATATTCCAATTCGTATTCACATAAGTGATATTCAATTGTCTCTTCATTGTGTTTTAATGAGGATCTGATGATGACATGCAATTGACATGCACATGCAACTGACATGCAAATTGTTAAATGTTGATGAAACTTGTTAACTTATGTTTACAATTACTTTAACATGAAACCAACATGTAGCTTGTTAACTTATGTTTACAACTCCTTTACCTTGACATGCAACTTGTTAACTTCCTATTCAAGAGTTGACATCAATGAAAACCAATTTAAATGACAATCAATCTTTCAATAATTAATATTTCAACAAACACATTGGAAAAATCCTCCACCAATTCCTTTTTTTTCAACATTCTTCAAGTTTGATTCTCCTTGATTTGTTTAATAAGGTTATCCATTTTCCTTTGAACCTTTCTGAGTATAATATCAGGATCAACATATGTTTCTATCATGATTTCCTCCATTTTATTGGTTTACTTATAGCTCCATTTAAGTCTTCTATTTGGGAAGCTTTGATAGCATATTTTACATTGGATGGCATAACATTCTTATAGATTCCAAGCATAACTGGGTTATTTGGTTTTTTCTCTTCTAGAATCTGGTTCAAACTCTTGAAAAATTATAAGTTGAAATATATGATTCTCTCTCCCTTTTTCAAATGGATTTGGGTAAATTATGTGAGCAATGCATGATATGCAATCGGGGGTACATAAATGGTCATGAACATAGTTTCCAAATCATCAAATGATGAAATTGACTGGGAAGGAAGGGAAAAGTATCATTTGCAGGCCAAACCTATCAACCTCTACAAAAAAAATCTCACCATTACATAATCATGTTCTATTAAATGTATTTCACACATAGACATCAATTGGTCCATATCTATCTTTGGGTCCATTACTTCGTCTGCATAAAATATTGGCAAGACTCCTTGTCAAAGAGTAGGTAATTGGTGTTGTTCCCCTAGAAGGTTGAGTGGGGTATTTATAACCCTCCTTCATTGGATTCTTAGACCTTTCTCCAACATCATAATTTTGAAGTTGTTTACTTTTACTTCTTGTTATTGGCCCTTTGTATGTTTCCAGTCTTTTTTTTTTTTTTTAATTTCTAGCTCTTTGTCTTTGTCTTCTCACTATTTCTCTTTCCTCTTCATGAGCAAGAGTTTCCCACAATATTTCTATTTCTTCTCATGGTTTTTTGGTTGTTATTGTTAATTTTCACAACTAATGGAATATGATCTATTGATTTCTAATACCAATTTGTAAATTTGGTTGATTTGGGTCAGGTTGAGTCATTAGATTCTAGTTTGCAAAACCAACCTTTTTCTCTACCCAATGTGGTTGCCAAAAATGTTGATCTAAAAGACTATTTTATGGTTTGAAGGTCAAACTCAAGAGGATATGAATCCCCCTGCATTTTTAGAGAGGTGGTACTCCTATTTTTCTATTGAACTTATAACAAAAAATATAAACAAAATTTGAGAAAGACTAGACTTTGTAAAAGCTAACATTCATATTCAAAATAATACCTAAGATTGTGACTAGGTATATTTAAAAGAAGAACCATATATACACAATATTCACAATGTATATAAACCAAATGAATATGATAAATGAGAAGTTGAATTTTCCATCACAACATTCATCAAGACAGTAAACAATATCCACAGTAAAGAGATCAGAGAGATGGACCACATAAATAAGAGAACTTTAAATGATCATTCCATTAGGCATCAAAAAGATTATGATGGATAGAACATTTGGAAACTCAAGCTTCATATCAAAGTCTTTGAGAATACAATAGTCTAGTATCCCAAGTAGTTCTCTTAGAGTCTCAAAAATTAATATAAGTCTTCAAATACAAAGTAAATATCTTTAAAGAAAAATTATTCATTCGCCCTTCAAAGAGGACTGGGATTGGGCTCGCGTGTACCATACAATGAAAAGACCTGGAAGATACGAGGAAAAAAATCAAGGGCAAGCTTGGTTTTCACAGGATACTAATAAATAGAAGGAAATACGACAAATGATTGTAGAAGAAAATAGAGAAAGAGGGGGACAAGGTTGCTTCTTGACTCACTGCGATGGAAAGTTCTAGTAACCCTTCACTTGATTGTAGAAGTTTATTTTAAAGGTCCATGTTGTGGTTGAGGTGGCATAACCGTTGCAACTTGTTGACGGGTGAAATTGACCGTCCGTCAACTGGGAGAGTGGAACTGGTCCGGGGTTGTCTAAATAACCCAAGCCGTTTGGTATGGACCACCCTGACGAGTTTAACGGCTCCGTTGGCCGCTCTAAGGTCTCGTAAGGAAACCAAAGAGAAAGTGATCTGAGCTAAATAATCTAAACTAAGGAAACTAGAAACTAATAAAAGAAACTAAAACAAAATAACCAACTAAATAAAAGAGATTAAACTAAACTAGAGGAAACTAGAAACTAATAAAACAAACTTAACTTAACTATACTAATCTAACTATGAATTACTAACTACTTATATATACAAGATACTAACTATGATTATAATAACTCAA
>ML786234.1:61012-72272 GCA_009831015.1 Picea engelmannii | reverse complement strand
GGCTCACTAGCTAGAAGCCAGAAATCAAAATAAGATCATACATGAATGAATGAGAAGAGGCCCTTGCCTTTCCTTTATACTTTTGGCTCCCCTTGTCCCTCCAAAGTGACTTTCATTTTATTAATATTTAATTAATTAATTAACCTTTTTACCTTTGAAAATCTCCTTATCTCTCCTTGTGGCTTCCTTGGCCACTGAAAGTCACTTCTAGCCATCCCATCCTGTAGTGTTTCTCCTCCCGATTCAAATGAGCTATTACACTGATAGGTTCCTCCAAGTAATGTGCCCAAAATGACCTCTTCACTGAATTCCATTGACTTATAGCTCAAAATAGTCAAAATCATGGAAATCGTCGGAATGCAACGAAACCAAAGCCAACCTATGTGGAATGGATCATAATGATGGAATATGATCATAAATGAAAGCTGGACCCCACAATGCCTCTCAAAAACCCCTGTACTCTCTATAGCATCCATCTGGCTATTCTGGTCATCATAAATCTCTGCCATGTGATGATGTCCCAAAGTGGGGACATTACAAATAATGTAGGTGAAAAACCATACAAATTCTCTATAAGGGTATTTTAATGAAGTTACCTCAATCCTGGAAGCACCAAGGTTACTAGTTGGGTTATCCAAACAATTTCTTATAACCTATCTCCTCCTTTATGTTGCTTTAGAAATTCATCATCCTCTTCATTTTTGAATTGCAAGGTAGGTGTAGGGAGACGTAGAAATTTGGAGAATGCTTAAGGAGCTAGAGAAATGGGTTGATTTCCTCACAATTGAATTATTCTCTTATTGTAAATGAACTTGTCTGCGCACCATTAAACAATATCTTTGAAGTCTATCACTTTGGGAACACAACTTGCCAGTGCTATTCCTTAGGTCCAAATTAAGTTTGTTTTCTTCTTGGCTGGAGAAAGAGTCTTGTAGTAATTGTATGATCTGGACCACTAGAAATCTTGATCTTCATTCCCAAGTGTGTTTACTGTATCTCCACAATATAGTTCCTTTTTCTTACTTGACATTCTTTTCTTCTTTTGACAAAAGGTGGTGCTACTGTCAATACTTACAACTTGGCATATTTTATTTTATTTAATTTTACCACATATTTTCCTGACAACTCAATCAATCATAAACCTTGCTTTTAATATTGTTGGACATGAGATTTGGATTTGAATTCAATAACGACATTGTGCTTACACAAGTGACAACTAATGTGGTGGGGATAATAAATGTGATGGGAAGTGGTGATGTGAAGTCGTGGAAGATAAAAAATGTTAAATATGAGAGTGAAAAATGAGGATTAAGAAGTGAAAATTGTATAACATGGAAAGGTAGACTTGCGGGCCTGCAAACCTATAGACGCAAATATGAGGAAAGGTTAGGAGGTCCACATAAGGATTGAAAATATGGTTAAGTATTGAAAAATGCCATTTTTCGGATCAAATAAGTAAAAGGTGAGTTTTGGAGAATGCGAACTTGCGGACCTAGGGACTAGAAAAAGGTTATTGTATAGTGAGCAGCTCCACATCCAATTTTTATGAAAATTGACTAAGTGTTGTAAAAGTGACTTTGGATGACTTCATACCTGCGAACTCAAGGAAAATGGTTAATGGGTGGTATGTAGCTCCACATCCACATTCCAAGAAAATGACTAAGTATAAAAGGTGAAAGAGCATTGTGGAGGACACAAAAGTAATAGGTGAAAAATGTATAATGCTCGAATGCAAACCTACGGAAATACATACCTATGGACATGCAAACTTAAGATTTTTTCTACCCCCACTCTGCATCACTTTGAAAATTGGCTAAATGTTGGAAAAAGTTTTTTGTGAAAGAAAAATAGAATAAAGGAAAACAAACAAAAGAAAAGTCAAGGAAAATCCTATGGGTGGCTAAATGAAAACAATAATTTGAACACAAATGTGGAGCAACAAACATGTACATAAGCATCACAACCAAAAACTTTGAGATGTTTAAGAGAGGGTTTTTACCCATCCATGCCTCATGTGTATTTTTGTCAACCAACACTAATAAGGGTGATTGTCTCCAAAGTCTCTACCTAGAATTCATGTCCCAACTTGTCACCATTGAGCATGCTCCTTTCATTTTCCATTAATGTCCTATTCATTATTTCTACAACTCCATTCTATTGAGGTGTGTATGGAGTAGTTGTTTGCCTTTCTATTCCACACTTCTTGCAGAGTTCCTTGAATTCAGTTGCACGTAACTCTCCACCGTTATATATCCTCAACATATTTATTTTCTTCTATGTATGATTCTCTACAAGAGCCTTAAACTCTTTGAATTTACCAAAAACCTCATATTTCTTTCGAAGAAAATAAATCCATGTGTTCCTTGAGAAATCATCTATGAATGAAACAAAATACATAGATTTACCTAATGATGGAACATTCATAGGTCCAAATACATTACTGTGTATCAACTCTAAGATTCCCTTTTCTCTTGTAGAACTAGATAAGAATCTTACCTAATTTTGTTTACCATATATGCAATGTTCTCATAAATCCAAATCTAGTGTGAAATCATACATACCTTCAACCATAGATATACCATGTAATGTTTGAAGGACATTCTCTCCAATATGTCCTAGTATTTTATGCCATAGAATTGTCTTTCCTCCAGAGACAATAAGGGTTTTGACTTCTTCATTTCCACCCTTAGGAAAAACAGAACGGTTACACCCATCAATGATAGTGCTTCCCAATAACTTGTACAAAGTTACATTCCAAACTCCTCTCATCAACAACGTTTGTCCTCAAACTATTTTGCATGTTTTGTTTTCAAATAAATTATGTATACCTGTATCACTCATATCACTTACAAATATTAAGCTTCTGGCCAGGTCTAGAATGTGGAAAACCCCAGGGAATTTTCTAATCCTTCCATCCTTGAGAAGCAAATTAACTCTTCCACATCCTTTGATTCTAATATTTGAGTTATATCCTAAGAAAAAATCACCTCCATTATACTTTTCATATTCAAAAACCCACTCCTTGTGAGGAGTCATATGAAAAGAAGCACCCGAGTCAATCAACCATCCATCATGATTTGAATGTGTACTTGTAGAAGACAGGTACACATCCCCTTATTCCTCTTAGGATGTCTTCCCTTATTTAGAAGGAACATCATCATATCCCTTCCCTTTATCAACATTTTTAGATCTACAGTTCTTCTTATAATGCCCATATTTACCACATTTCTAATGTTTCCTTAAATATTTTACTGGAGATTTAGATCCCCCCCCAAAGACTTATTTTTATTTCTATCTTGGGGACAACCTATTATAGATGAGGAATTCATTCTATGACTATCCATGGTTTTCCGCCCCATTTATTTTGATAGCAAGGATCAAACAACATCATCAAATGTTAATGTGGTTGTATTGCTCCCAATAGATACAACCAGCCTATCCCATGAATTTGGAACAACACAATAAAATAATGCACTTATCTTCATTAGAAATTTTAATGTTGATAGACAATAGTTGACTTACCAGAGTGTTAAAGGCATTTAAATGCTTTGTCATGGAGTCTCCATCATTCATCCTTAGTAGGAAAAACTTATTTTGAAGTAAACGCTTGTTTACCAGGGAGTTAGATTGATACAAATTCCATAACTTATCCCATAACTCCTTTTTTGTAGCTTCTCTCAAGACATTCAATAACATTGAATCTGAAAGAAACAATCAGATCATACTCTTTGCCTTCCTTTCCAACTTCTTCCAGTTTTACACTATTGTAACCGCAAGTGTAGAACCAGGATCCACATCAACCCACTGTTCTTTTGCTACAAGAAGTTCCTCCACCTTTAGCTTCCATAGATACAAAATTTGACTATTAAATTTCTCAATATTGATTCTACAAATGCTCTCCATTCTCTTTCAACACATAAATCACCACTATATATATCCCAATGAAACCGGGTTTATCACAAACCCAAGATAAAATTGAGCTATCAAAAAAGATCCAAAAACTTAGTAACAAAGGAATCCTCTTGAAGCCAATAATCTCACTCTAATACCAAATGTAAGTTTTAAACCTTTGAAGTGAAAAAATGCATACAAATTCTTAAGAAGAATGGAAAGAACAATAATGACATACACATAGTACATAGAGATTTAACCTGGAAACCCTTAACTAGGTAAACCAACAAACCTTAGATCCATACCTCTATCTTCTTCATAATTAACTTCACCATTCACAATACAATATATAGGTATTTCATGGCATCCAAAACTCTAATCTGTTAACCTGAATTATATTACAACCCTAATCCTTTAATCGAGATTATATTACAATGGGCCAAAAAATAAGGCAAAAAGAGGACAAGAAAACAACCCAAAAATAATGGGCTATGATACCATAGGGGCCTAGACATCCCCCTTGTGACCCCCCGATGCATATTAAAATCACATGGGGATAACCATGCAAATAATACAACACATTACCAACATTATGGTGTGGTTATTTTGTTTTCCATATGGTTCTTATGTTACACTAAGGTATATATAAAATGACATACATAATAATATAATACCCACCAAAAATCTTGCTTGAGGAGGAAACAAGGATATTGAGATACCTCAAGAGGGGAAGATGAACGAAGGTGCATGAGTGATTTTACATTGGCACTTGTTCTTTGGTGGATTAATACCATTTCTTACCCATTCTTCTTTAAAATATCTCACATCAATCTTTAAAGTGTGTGTGTGTGTATGTCCAAGTCTAATTTGTCATATCCTTTGGGAGAGAGTAGATCTTATGTAAGAAAAGGTCTCTTATTTTTTTTTTTTTTTTCAATATTCCACTCTCCATAAAACAACATTCTCTCTTATGATTCATCCTCTATCCCATTAGACTTCCTTTTGGATGGCTGTGAATAAAACCCATGTGAAAACATGGTTGTTATGCCTACAAATGGTAAGAGAACCCCAATGGATATGTGGTTGGTAAAATCCTATGGAAGTTGTGGATTTGTATCTAAGACTATGAGATGGAATGAGATGGTTTTGAGGGAAAAACTATGGTTGGAATGCCCACAACAGCTAACGAAAGCATCATTAATATTCAACCTTGTTTTTGTTGATCAATGTTTTGGAGCTAAGTGTTTTCTTACCAGGTTATTACCAAAAGGTAAAAAACAATATTGGACTCTTTATTCCTACCTAGAAGAGCACTATAAGGGAAGAATAATATCAAGGGATTGTTGAGTAGAGAAAGGGAATATCTTTCATTGTGTTAGTTGCAATAACTAACTTTCCTATAGCTATGGCTGACTATAATAGAGAAAATTCGAAGAAAAATGCTAAACTTTCCCTAAAATAGCCTATGTTATTATTTCTATAACCACCAAGTAGTTATAAGATGACTTACCCAATTAAAAAGGATGATTGGAGATGGTCTCTATCAATTATCCATGCTCCAATTGTCCTTTCTCCTACTTCATATTGAAAACCTACACACACGGGAACAAGAAACCTTCCTCAAGACTAATTAGTAGAAATGAAATGAAAACAAAGTAACTACCTTAACTAATTTAATCAGGAAAAAAGATTCCTCTAATAAACACTAAAAGGAGACTCAATACAACATAAATAACTCAATATTTAGGGGAGGGAAAGAACAAAGATATTCATTTTATTAATTAGAACAACAATACAAAAGATTGTACTTGATTATGTTGTTGGCACTATTCGTAACCACCTTCTGGATTCCTCCAATCCTGGGCCACTTCGGACTACAACATCTCTAGTGTTATTCTCCTTTTGTATATGAGGAATATCAATGGATATTAGGCCTCACTTATGCAAATGGGAAATGAATTTCAGGAAACAGGGGTTTCTCGGGAAATGTAGGTCATAAAAACATTGGGAATAATGGCTTGGTTGCTAGGGGATAGATTATTACTCTGGCATAATAGCAATGTGTGTACCTTCCTTCCACCCTTAGGTATATTTTTATACCATTTCAATATGGTTGCGACCATTTTTCTATGGTTTTTAGGGAGTTATGAAGTTAATTTTCCTGTAAAATTTGCTCAGGAGCAAGTAATTTTCATGTTTTTTATAATTTTTTTCATATTGAGATGAATTTTCACCTTCCTTGAGGGAAAGGAGTGGATACACGCACCTTTACTGAGTAATATCAATGAGTGGATTGTTTGGAAGGAAGTTTTGAAGTGTTTTTGGGGATCCCGTGCAACAAAATGGGGGATATGAAGGGGTAAAGGCCAATCACATGCATCTCAACTACTAAGGTGGTAAAAGATGACATAACATATTCCCCCTAATGTGTGAGGTTAGAAGGGGAGCTAATGGATGAAATACATTATCATATTGTAGAGGGAGAAGCTAAGTGGGACCAAGAGGAGTTCACCAAATGATGGATCAAGAAATAACTTGCAACAAAAACCAAGGTATCAAATCATTCTCTTCCCGAGGAGAGCATACCCATGCTCAATTGTATATAAGAATGGACACCAAATCAAGTACACAGTGGATCCATGAAGTATATATAAATCATTGATAATATCCATAAAAAATATACATGGTGGATCCATGTCAAAATAGATCATATCCATGAACAATACATAGTGTATCTATGTCTCAAAGTATATCAGGAGGATATCTTGATCAATGAGATGAATAAAATGATCCTCCAAATTGAGTGTTAATTTCATATGGGTGAGTTGTACTATTGTAACATACCTATCCCCCTAAGTTCCTTTTTAGGGGATAGAGTGTTAAATTTTCTCTTCTTCTATCAACCTTAAATATTCTCTATGACATATCCATCCTCTTTTTCTCGTCAAGAGATTTCCAACGATGGAAATTTCACTCATAATTTATCTCTAGAATGAAAGGTATGACCTTCCTAAGTTCTTGGGTTTACATAGAAAACATATCTCTTACTGCCACATGGCATCCACATGACGTGTCATTTTCGGTGCCAACTGACATGGAGACACCCTGGTCCTAACATGGCACTAGCCTAGCCTGCTATGGTGGAACTTCATTCCATGAAGGATTATATCCATCATCGCTCAGACCTTCTTCCAACACACTCTCACAGGTGGAGGACTCACATAATTCCAAACTCATAATTCTATAGGTTCCTTTCATAAGTCTGCCCAAGAAGTTTTGTTACTTAACCATTTTTCCATCTTACACAGACTCACAGACTCATGGACTCATGGATGCATACTTCTATAAGAATCCTTTCATAGGTCCATCCAAGAAGTCTCAATTCTTAATCATCTTTCCATCTACGCGGAATCACAAATGCATAATTCTATAAGCATCCTTTCATAGGTATGTACACGAAGTCTCAACACTTAGCTATTTTTCCATCTACGCAGGATCATGGACTCACAGATTCATTTGAATCCCTTCCTTTCTTCTTAACACTCACACTTAGATTGTTTGGTGATTTTTTCAGGTTCACGGGCTGGCGGACTCATGGATCCTTTCATCTGACCTCCCTATCTCTGTGAGCCCATCATGCTTCGAATTCCGCTACTTACACTTTAGACCTTCCATTCCTTTTCTACATTCTACAAACTTACTTTCCCTATTAAAGAACTTATCAGGGTTTGAACTCCATGAGGGCACATACCCTCTATTGTCTCAACCAATTACAGGATGGCATGTGTTCCCATCGTACACATAAGCTTTCTCTGTCAGTGTGATGTCAATCATGACATCACCCTTTTTCCTCGACCAAACTTAAATACTTACCCCCATTGATCTACGACTAAGGTTACTTGACGCCATCCCGATAGATCTGACAACGGAGAAGGCTTCTTGGAGTTTATTTCATCGGAGTGCCATATTCCTCTGCTACTCCAAGGTACCTACTATGATCAACGATCATGATTCCTTTTAGAGTTTCTCTTATGGATCCAACAACTGTTAGTAATTATGGATCATTCACAAGTTTTCATATGAGACGGATCTCGATCAAAGGCTAGGGTCAAAACTCCATGCCAACTCAACGACTATGATTCATCCAAGGAAAAGCATAGGATATATTCAATTCATTAATACAATTCCAAATTAGTGGCTCTAAACTTCTTCTAGGAGAAGTATAAGGATTACTAGACCTTCAAGGAAACTACTCCTCCTATTTAGACAGGCTAAGGTTTTCTTTATTATCCGTTTTAATGAAAAATTTTAGACTATGAACAATCCATACCTGTACAGGATATCTCTAGCCCGAGCTAAAACACATCCAACCATAATTTCAACCCTAATAATAGTGAATCATATGGGAAAAGCTTCACATATGTGAAGCGATATACATAACGCCAACAATATGTATATATATACATACACACACACACACACACACACACACATGTGTGTGTGTGTGTGTGTGTGTGTGTGTCGTTACCATATTTACACAAAATCTGTGCATTCCCATAACTATGTCGTTCTAGATAGTTCTCACAGTGCTATATGTACAAGTATAATTCCAAAAGTGATTACCATGATAGAAATGCACAAGTACCAACGCCTCTGGTATAATTATTGCATTGATTTCATATACACAAAATGTAAAGATCCATGAAACTCTAACTAGGTATGCTCACAAGCATAGTTACAACTTCAATTATCGCTATTTGTAATGTATAATCATCACATCTGCACACTCTTGGAAAAACAATTCAAGGATAATTACAATGGTAAAAACCCATGACAACAATCACATATCACAACTTCTATACAAGTTTAATAGCAGGTATTCTGAATTATAATCAATACATCAAATACCCATGTTATAAAATAACCCGTCTAATTATCAAACAAACATACATGTCCCTAAATCATTCACAAGCAAATTTAACCTTAAGTTATAGTTTAATTATACAGGGTACAAAATACTTATCTATTGCAGTTGATAGCCGATCAACTGATTGTGGGTGTTCTCCTTTCCACCCAACCATAGGCTCATATGAATTCACTTTTAGCATTCTAGCCACCCCCATGCCAAGCCATGATACCACTAAGGAATCTCTCTTAGGTTCTCAGCAAGATTTGAAGGCCACTCTCCTTCACTCTACTCTTGGTAGAGGTTCTCCTTACACCCACCTAGCCGAGGCCTCTTTGAGGTTTATCATGTTCCTTCCTAGCATCAAGCTCACAACCCTCTTATCTCAATTTGGATTTTTTCGTTTGTCAGATCCAAGGTTCAGAGCTCAATCTCTTTCTGTTACTATGTTGTTACACAATCCCATTTCTTCTTCTCCAATTTTGATCTCTCTCTATTTCTCTCTTTGATTCTCAGGGAAAACATCAGGTCTGGGTTATTTTATTCATTCCACTCTTAGTCGAGGTTTTCTCACATCCACCTAACCTAGACCCTTATGAGGTTTATTAGATACCTGCTAGTATGAAGCTCGTGGCCTGCTCAAATCAGGTTGGGATCTAGGTTGTTAAACTAACCCTGTAACCCATTTTTGCTTGAGTCTCTGGTCTCTTTTCCCCCCTGGGCCTCTTCTGCACCTTCCCTTTGCTCCCTCTCCCTTGGGTGATTTTCTTGCATGCATGACTTGGGATAATTCTCAACCTGTCCTTCTATTTATTTTGTTAGAATGAAACTCGTGGGTCAATCCCAGGGATCTGCATTGATCTTTCCTACTGTCCTCTAGCTTACAGCTCCCTGTCCCTTTTGGCAACCCTCCATACCTCCATTCATTGGGGTGTTTGGTTGTTCAACTACCAACCTCCCTCATTAACTACTTTTTCTTGAAATAAGGTCTAAGGGAATGAATATGAATAAGGCTTGAGGTCCTTTAGTTTATTAGGCCCTCCTCTCATTCCACTAGTGATATCATGGTCTGTGCTTTAAGGATTCACCCCACCATCAGTTTTGGCATTTAAACTTAAACAATAATATATTTACAATATTTACATTCCATTGCATGGAAATCACTAATAGTGATTTATTACATGTATTCATGGTTTAGAGAGGGGGTGTTACAATCCCCTCCCCCTTCAAAGGAACACCATCCCCAATGTTCTTTATTTCTTGGCAAGACCTTCCATGCCTTGTTAAGCCCTAATATTGGCTCATTACCCCTTAATTGGGGCATATTACATTATTAATGTTATTTTATTTATGTCATCTTTATTCCATTAGTTGTAATTATACCTCCTAGTCTCCTATATATGCCAAGGAGACATTTTCATTTGGAATCATCTTGGAATTGTACATTTATGTGGGCATAAGGAGGTTTCCCCCTCAAAGAGGCTTATTATCTGAATTTATCTCTTTTTCAAGGCGTTGATTACTTATTCTGAGGGTTTTCTATGCTATATTGATATTTGGTTCTTAACATATGGTATCAGAGCTCAAGGTCTTGGGGTTTCGCTGCTACATCTGAGACACCTTGGAATTTTCGCTATAATTTTTTTTCTACAACGTTTCAAAATTAACGGCTTGGAGGATATTTATTATACGGATCAAGGTATGTTGGGTTAAAATTTCAAATCCTGAGGCATTATAATTTTGGAGATACAACCTGTGAAAGATAGGGTTATGGAATACTCCTGAACTGAGTCATTGCATAATTTTCACTATAAAATTTTTTCTGTAATGTTTAAGACCCTGAAATCTGGAGGATATTCACAGAAATTAGTAAGGTATATGTGGAAAAAAGGTCATCTTCTGGGTCGTCTTACATTTGTAGATACACCCTGTGGAAGATAGGGTATCTGACTAGTTCTATTGAATAGTCTCAAGAAGGTGTTCCAGGTAAAACAATCATAACTTCTTCCTAGCATATCCAAATTGAGTGAGACAATTTTCATTAGATAGTGGACAGTTTGTATTATTTCTGGTACGAGTTTCAGAATTTCATATCAATTACTTTGTGCGGGGAACACTATACAAGTGACATATCCTGGAAAGGACAAAAATCAGAAAGTTGTGGGGAAGTTACCATAAATTCCACTTGGCACATCCAATTTTGATCAGACCTATGGAATTGTAGAGAAGAAATATCAGAGAACTACAAAAAATAAAGTTTCATACCCAGAAGGGTCGAAACTTTGGAGATACAGCAGAAGAAATATTGTCTAGTAGAACAACCTCAAAATCAAGGTTCAAAAGTGATACTTGGCCAACATGCCACCCAAAAAGGGAACTTCTACACCAAATAAGCCTCCAGATAATCCTACATGGACTCTTGATGAAGGTGAAGAAATGCGTAGGGACATAAATGATTTACAA
>ML786234.1:803-48031 GCA_009831015.1 Picea engelmannii | reverse complement strand
TTCAAACCAAAGTTGGAGTTTCTCCATTCTTGATTCACCTTCCTTGTGTCCTCATCATGAATTTCATGGGATGCATTTTCACTTTCGGGTGTCTTCTCTGTTACGAAATTTTTCAATACTTCCATGATATCCCCTTTTAATCCATCCATCTTAGTATCCAACTTAGCTTATATTGAATCCATCAACTTAGTTTCCATTGAATCCATCTTAGTATCCAACTTAGCTTCCATTGAATCCGTCTCAGTATCCAACTTAGCTTCCATTGAATCAATCTTCTTTTGTAGTTCATTTATGTCCCTATGCATTTCTTCGCCTTCATCAAGAGTCCAATTAGGATTTTCTGGAGGCTTATTTGGTGTAGAAGGTCCCTTTTTTGGTGGCATGTTGGCCAAGTATCACTTTTGAATCTTGATTTTGAGGCGGTTCTGCTAGACAATATTTATTCTATTCTATCTCCTAAGTTTCAGCCCTTCTGGGTATGAAAATTTCTTTTAGGTAGTTCTCTGATATTTCTTCTTTGCAATGCCATAGGTCTAATCAAAATTGGATGTGCCAAGTGGAATTTACGGTAACTTCCTCACAACTTGCTGATTTGTGGTCTTTCCAGGAGATCTCACTTGTATAGCATGCTCCGCACAAAATAATTGATATCAAATTCTGAAACTCACACCCAAAATACTACAGACTGTTCATGATCCAATGAAACTAGTCCCACTCAATTTGGATAATCTAGCAATAAATTATGATTGTTTTACCTAGAACACCTTCTTGAGACTAGTCAATAGGACTAGTCAGATACCCTATCTTACACAAGGTGTATATACAAATTTAAGATGACCCAAAAGCTAAACGTTTCACCACAGATACCTTACTAAATTTTGTAAATGGCCTCCGGAGTTCAGGGTCTGAAACGTTACAGAAATTGTTTTATAGTGAAAATTCCGCAATGACTCATTTCAGGATGATTCCAGAACCCTATCTTGTACATGCTTTATCTATGAAAGTATAAGGCCTCAGGAGCTGAATTTTGAACCCAACGTACCTTGATCCGTCTACTAAATATCATCCACGCCGTTCCTTCTGAAACATTGTAGAAAAAAGGTTATATTGAAAATTCCACCGTGTCTCAGATGTAGCAGCGAAACCCCAAGACCTTGAGCTCAGATACCATATGTTAAGAACCAAACATCAATATAGCATAGAAAAACCTCAGGAAAAGTACTCAACGCCTTGAAAAAGAGATAATTTCAGATAATAAGC
Source organism: Picea engelmannii (assembly GCA_009831015.1). Classification (NCBI taxonomy): domain Eukaryota; kingdom Viridiplantae; phylum Streptophyta; class Pinopsida; order Pinales; family Pinaceae; genus Picea; species Picea engelmannii. The sequence continues at coordinate 46,771 of ML786234.1, read as the reverse complement.
GTCTTCAAGGGGGCAACCTCCTTTTACCCCACTTAAATGTTCAAGTACAAGATGATTCAAAATGAAAATGTCTCCTTGGTATATATAGGAGACTAGGAGATATAATTACAACTAATGGCCTAAAGCTGACATAAATAAAATAACATTACTAATATAATATGCCCTAATTAAGGGGTAATGAGCCAATATTAGGGCTTAACATATTATCCATGAAACCGCCATATTTGACATTCAATAACAAACTAAAATAATCCTATATGCATGTTATACACATCCTCAATATTTTCCATATGCATTCTAACATTTCCTTGTGCCACAAGAATTTTACCCATTCTTACATTGCAGATGTATTCCAAGTATCTTCCATTTGTATTCACATATACATACATGTCCTTATATTAATAGGTATATACATTCTCTTATTATAGTCATGAGCATCGTAAACTTACTCATGTGTTCATATATCTTTACCTCTCCCAAGAGGTCTAGCAATAGTCCAAAGGACTCCTTTTCGATTTCTTAACTGGGTTATTCTCCAACAACCATTTTCATTCAATATAGGTAAAAAAAACTAACCTTACACATTTTCTATCAGTCCTCTGATCATGAGGAATAAGACACATATACAAGGTTTAATATTTTATTAAAGAAAAAAATATTACTCCGACATATTCTATCAATCCATACCAGTTTACTTTAAGCACAAGGAATGTTCCATATCCATACCAATTTACTTTAAGCACAAGGAATTTTCCATAAGAGTCTTAACCCTTATATAATCAACCATATTAATTACAAGATACTCTTCCTGCCCTAGCATATAGACATTATTATACTTAACAAAACAAACCAAATCATGTCCCTTGTTTGGACTCAGAAAAATACATAACATAAATTTTTCCACCTCTTCCATTTACATTAAGGTTTTACCAATAATACCTATCAACATATTCCTACTCCAGTAAGAGTAGTCATCAATTTCACAAAAAGACAATATAATTTCCCCTTGTTGTAATTTATCCAGCGTTTTCGACGTATAATTTCAATCTGTAGTTCTTCTCCTCAAGAAGTTAATGCATACAATAAAGAATCCTTTAAAGGTAGAAACACCTTTCAATAGGCTCATCTAAATATTGATATACCATTCCTAGGACTGATCTCTGGCCCATCCATGCCTAATGTTGTAATCTCATTCCGATAACACTTTGTAACATACCCATCCCCCTAAGTACCTTTTTAGGGGATGGGGTATTAAATTTTTTCTTCTACTATCAACCTTAAATCTTCTCTATCACAACTCCATCCTATTTTTCTCATTAATAGATTTCCAACAACAATAATTTCACTTAGATATGGGCTCTGGAATGAAAGGTATGACCTTCTGAAGTTCTTGGGTTTACATAGGAAACATCTCTCTTACTACCACATCATATGTCATTTTCCATGCCAACTGATGTTTCGACACCCTGGTCCTAACATGGAACTATCTTATCCTGCCATGGTGGAACTTCAGTTCACGCAGGACTACAACCATTGTCACTCAGACCTTCTTCCAACGCACTCTCATAGGTGGTGCACTTGTAGACTCACATAATCATAATTTTGTAGCATCCTTTCATAAGTCCACCCAAGAAATTTCATTACTTAACCATTTATCCATATTACACAGACTCGTGGACTCATGGATGCATTATTCTATAAGCATCCTTTCATAGGTCCATCTGAGAAGTATCAACACTTAACCATTTTTCCATGTATGTGGACTCACATATGCATAATTCTATAAGCATCATCCTTTCATAGGTCCATTCGAGAAGTTTCGACACTTATCCATTTTTCCATTTACGTGGGCTTGCGGACTCATGGAATCATAGATTCATTTGAATCCATTCCTTTCTTCTTAACACTCACATTTATATTATTTGGTGATTTTTTTCAGGTTCGTGGGATGGAAAACTCGTGGACCCTTTCACTCACCTCCCTATCTCCGTGAACCCGTCATGCTTCTAAGTCCACTGCCTACACTTTACACCCACCATTCCTTTTCTGCAACCTACAAAATTACTCCTCCTATTAAAGAACTTATAAAGGTTTTAACTCCATGAAGGCACATACCCTCTATTGTCTCAACCAATTATAGGTTGGCACGTGTTCCGATCATACACGTAAGCTTTCTCTTTCAGTGTGACGTCAATCGTGACATCACCCTTTTTCCTCGAACAAGCTTAAATACTTACTCCCATTGATATATGACTAAGGTTACTTGAAACCATATGGATAGATCTAATGGTGGAGAAGGATTCTTAGAGTTTCTTTCATCACAGCACCATATTCCTCTGCTACTTTGACACCCCTATTGTAATCAACGATCATGATTCCTATGAGAGTTTCTTAGATGGATCCAACGAATGTTAACAATTCTGGATCATTCGCAAGTTCGGATACAAGAGGGACCTCAATCGATGACCATAGTCAAAACTCCATGCCAAATCGATGACTATGATTCATCCAATGAAAAGCATATGATATATTAAATTCATTAATACAATTATGGATTAGTGGATTTGAATTTCTTCCAGGAAAATTATAAGGCTTACCATGCCTTCAAGGAAACAACACCTCCTATTCAGGTAGGCTAAGGTTTTCTCTCTTATCCATTTTAATGAAAAATTTCGGACTATGAACAATCCATAACTATACAAGATATCTCTAGCCCGAGCTAAACCACATCGAGCCATAATTTCAACCCTGATAACAGTGAATCATATGGGAAAATATTCACATATGTGCAAAGATATACATAATTCCAATAGTATGTACACACACACACAGAAGTAAGGGCCGTATAGACACCATATTTACACAGACTCTGTGCATGTTGATAATTGTACCATTCTAGACAGTTATCGCAGTGTGTTACACATCAAAATGTCACATTTGTGTTTCATACCCTAAGTGTCACAAGTGTCACAAAGTGATGTATGTACCTCGGTAAGTGTCACATGCACTGTCGCAAGTGTCGTATGAACCTTCCCAAGTGTTGCATTCAATGTTTTAAGTGTCTCCACCCCTTGACACCATGAAAATAGTTGTTCGTGACCCCTAATTCATATGGGAGGAGGAAACCCATCATTTCTAGGTCAAAACACACCTTTTCCTTGGAAAAATTGACCTTTTTTGGGAATTTATGAAGGGTGGTGCCCTCCTGGCCATACTGAGGGAGTGCCATGGCACCCCCTTTGCCATGTTATAGGAGCACCACTATTAGGGTGGTGCCCTGTCTCTCACTCTAGGGGAGCGCCATTCATGTTTAGGGAAAAGGGGGATCTCCTCCACCTTATTCTATGGGCTATCTCTCTCAAGATAGGGCTGCTTATGTTCGATCCCCATGATTTGGCTCCACCTTAGGATCTACTCCAAACCTCAAGGAGCCATATCCTCAACCATATCCTTCATTTTCTCATGGTGGATGTGCCTCTCAAGCCTATATATTGAGGGATTTCAAAGGTGAAGAGAAGAAGTAATCACTCAGAGTATCATCATTTTGATCTTGGTAGATTCGTACAAGGGTTGGATGAGGAGAGCTTAGAGAGGCTACTACTACATCAATCATGGTTTGTAAGTGTTATACTTTTGGTCCTTATTGAATATACTTGGCCTATTTCCTTCAAGTTTGTGTATTCTTGCATGTTCTTGTCTATTGTGTATCATTTGCTTCAACTAGAGTAGGAGACAGTCGTTTCTCTTTGCTTCCCATTGTAGGTATCAAATTGCACCAGGGGGTTTGAAGATCAAGTTCATAGATTGGATAGCAGCAAGGACAAACTTCATAAATAGGTACATCATGCCCTTTATCCCTCTCTCTTTTTGATTGGTTAAAATGAGTTTAATGGGATGTTAGTTTCCACTTGTAGTGTTTCTATGTTGGTATATGGGTCTAGTAATCCAAGGGAGGTTTCATCTGTTCGCAAATGAAACATTCTGTAACAAAAAATGGAAACTCCATTGGGGAAGGACTTTGACTAGTCTTTCCTTGGATCATCTGAAGCCTTTGCCTATCATTAGATATATTTTTCTTCTTTATTCTGATATATTTCCCATTCTCTCTTCCTCATTGAAGAGATCACAAAGTCATTGATTGATTTTTTCTGAGTTTTTATCCTTTTTGAGCATCTTTTTAAACTTTTCATAAGGGTGGCACTCCCTTGCAGTTCACACCAGGGCGCCATTACCTTGATTGGCGCTCCACAGAGGCCTTATAGAGGGCACCATTAGATGAATGAAACTCCCCCATATCTTCCTACAAAGTGGCATTCCCCTAACTGGTGCTTTGTCTCCTTGAGAACATGAGTGCCAATTCCCCTGTTTTGGCCTTTTTTCCTCATGCTCGCTCTTTCTTAGTATGATTTTGAGGGGATTTTTTCCAAGAGATTCCTGATAGTATTTGAATTTTTTTGGATTGAGGATTTGATACTTATCACTCATTTTTACCTTTATTGAGCTTGCAAACCTCTTCTACATTGAGATATTGGTTTACCTTGATTTTCACTAGTTTGGTCTTTGTCTCGTGATCTTTCAATTATCTTATTGATGGGAAGAGTCTGCAAAGGTTTGATTGGTCTTGAGCTTATTTTTAATCTTCCTTAGAACATCTCTCTCTTTTGAATGATTGAGATTATTTTTCTTACCACGACCTATCTTGAATACTTCTTTCTTGCTATTCATCTTTTAGGATTTTTGAGTAATTTCCTCTTCCTCTTTTTCATTGTTTTCATTCTTTGATTCTTGTCATTGTTTTGAGTGCATTTCTTGTTCGATATTTTTACTTCGTATTCCTCTGTATCTGCATCGTATTCTTGCATTGAAAGTAAGGAAGTAGAAATAAATTGCATTTGATTTAGGTTCATTTCATTTATAATCAAATAAACAAAAATTATAGCATTCAACGTTTTGGGTGGTACATGTTCGTAGTTTTCAATAGGTAAGCTGCAATGGGTTATGCATTTGGGAATGGAAAAAGACTCTTCTCCTTTCCATAGATAGATTTCATCAAATAGAAACCTTTTCATATCATTTTGTTGCACTCTTTTACAGTCAAAGTCATGAACATCATCAGTTTTGCTTCCATACCCTTGTGCAAACAACAACCTAAAAATAAAAATGCTAATTAAAATCTATCTAGAAATTTTTCTTTCTAAGTGTTTGCAAAACTACATTAGATTAAGTATAGGGTTTGGAATAGGTGTTGAGAATAACTTTCCAAATCCATAAAAAAACATAGATTCCTGGGATAGGGAGAGAAAATCCAATTTTTGTATAAGCATAGCCGAGAACCCCCTCTCACACAGGGGATAAACATGAGGTTTCATGTAGGAGAGAAACATATATTACCCCTCCAAGGCTCAACCAATCATAGAGGAAAAATAATATATTGGGGGTTTTTCTTCATAAACCATTTTTTTCATTTGGTATTGGTGGTTCGTGAACTATGATTCCGTTCGAGGTCCTCTGGAGTCTTATCGGTCCACTTGTCTTCAATTCTCTTGAAGAGATGAAGACTTTGATATCCTTCCCATACATTCGGACCCGAATGTCAAATGTTGTTAGAGAAAACGGATCACGGAGCAATAAAATAAAACAAATGCGGAAATAAAACATAGAAGATACACAATACAACAGAGACACAGATATATGTGGTTCACCTAGTGTGGGATACGTCCACCAGAGAAATTGACAGGTCATTCCTTTATTATTATCCAACAAATGAAGGGATACAACCTACAACACACCTAATGTAACTTCCTCTTCTTTGTCTCACAATCTCCTCACCCAGAATAAAATATTCACAATTATACATAGCCGCAATACATTTCCCTCATAAAAGAGGGTTGCATTCTAGGGAAAAAAAACCTAACATAACTTCTACTATCATATCTGCGACCTTATAATGAACGATCCATATTTACTATGAAATTATAATATACATTTATAAGGCAATTTTTCCTTCAGGGGCTTTGCCCCTGAACCCCGCGATGGGGGTAACCCCCCCTGCACTCCCCCACATGAAGGAGTGTACATTATTTCTGGGTGTAAAGTCTTCATGGGGTATAAACACGGTTGAAAACAAATACCTCTGAATCAAGAAGATAATCAGGCTCCACAATCAACAATCTCCCACTTGGAGACTGATCTCAACAACTCCACCACTGCTATATATGAGGGACTATGATCCTTCTTGGACATGAAAAATTTCTCATATTCACATTCATCCTTGAAGACCAACTGAAACTAAGCATGAACTCAATTTATCCCTAGTTACTCTCTTTGTTAACATGTCTGCAGGGTTCTGGCTAGTATGTATCTTTTCCAACTTCAAATGTCCATCTTCCAAGACAGATCATATGAAATGGTACATGAGATGTATATGATTAGTATTAGAATGGAAGGTTGATTTATTTGCAAGATGAATGGAACTGTCACTGTCACAGTACAACCTGATATTCTCTTTCTTCTTTCCTAATTCCTCCATAAACCTCTATAACCAAATCATCTCTCTACTAGCCTCTATAGAAACAACATACTTTGCCTCTATTGTTGAAAGTTAAACAACCTTTTGTAGTTTCGAAATACAACTACTATTGTTGCACCTATAGTAAAAACATACCCCATGGTGCTCCTCTGGCTATCTTTATCACCTGCCATATCTGAATCAACATATCCCTGTAGAACAGTGTCTGAACCTCCAAAACATAATGCATGAGTATCAATACCTCTCAAATACCTAAGAATCCACTTTAATGCCTCCCAATGTTCTTTACCTGGATTGTTCATATACCTGCTCACAACTCCCACTGCATGTGCAATATCTAGTCTTGTGCAAACCATCACATACATCAAGCTTCCAACTGTTGATGAATAAAGGACCCTGGACATGTATTCTATCTCCACATGTGCCTTGGGACACATTTCCTTAGTTAATTTGAAATGGCTAGAAAAAGGTGTACTAACTGGTTTTTCATTCTGCATTCTAAACCTCTCCAACACCTTCTCTATGTACTCACCCTGAGACAATGTCAATTTGCGATTTTTCCCATCTCTTGTTATTCTCATACCAAGGAGTTTATTTACAACACCCAAATCCTTCATCGCAAATGAATTATCTAATTTCTTCTTGAGAGAATTTATATGCTACATATTATACCCTGGAACAATCATGTCTTCTACATACAATAGCAAGAAAATATAGCTTCCATTTTCTATCTTTTTAAAATAAACACAGTGATCAGAATGACATCTACTATAACCTTGTTCTATCATAAACCTGTCAAACTTAAAATACTACTTCCTTGGAGCTTTATTTAGGCCATACAAGCTCTTCCTCAACCTACATACCAAATTCTCCTTTCCTTTTTCCTCATACCCCTGTGGCTGTTGCATATAAATCTCTTCCTCCAAATCCCCATGGAGAAAATATGTTTTTACATCGAACTGTTCAAGATGCCGATATTCTACTTCCAAAAGACTTAAAATAGTCCTAATTGAAGTCATTTTAAGAATAGGAGAAAACATTTCATCAAAATATATACCTTTCTTTTGTGCAAACCCCTTTACAACAAGTCTAGCCTTGTACCGCTTTTTTCCTCCATCTTCTTCCTTCAACTTGTAAACTCATTTATTATCCAATGCTCTTTTTCCTGCAGGAAAATGAACCAAATCCAAAGTTTATTTTTTTACCAAGGAATCCATTTCCTCTTTCACGCCTTGCTCCCACTTATTTTTGGTGTCTACTTTCATTTCCTCTTCATAACATTCTGGTTCACTAGAATCAGTCAACAATAAATAATACAATGAAGGAGAGCATCGTTCAGGGGGTCTACTTAACCTGGTAGATCTTCTAACAACACTTGCAGGAGTTTGAGGTACCTATTGATCCTGTTGTTGTACATTTTGATTTTCTGGTACCTTTGGAATTTGTTTTTCAGTGATCTCATCAAGCACTGTGTATTCTAGTTTTTCTTTTTCCTGTTTGTTTCCCTACAACTGATCTTTGTACATGACCTTGTCATTGAATATGACATCTCTACTCCTAATGATTTTTTATTTTCATAATCCCATAATAAATAACCAAAATCATTCACACCATATCCAATAAAGGTACACTTCTTGGATTTTTCCTCAAGCTTTGTTCTATTTTATTTATCAATATGGACAAATGATTCACAACCGAAAGTCTTCAAAAAAGAATAGTTTACCTTTTTACCTGTCCTTGCCTCCTCTTGAATTCTACTATCCAAAGAGCTTGAAGGTCCTTTGTTTATTAAGTAAACAACAATATCTACAACATATGCCCATAACTATAAGGGCAAACCATCATGCAATCTCATACTTCTTGCATGCTCCATGATTTTCCTGTTAATCCTTTCTGACACACCATTTTCTTGTGGTGTTCCTGGAAATTTATTCTCCCTACGAATCCCATGGTATGAACAGTAATAATCAAACTTCTTGTTGCAATATTCACCTCCATTTTCTGATCTGAGACACTTCAACCTTTTTCCTATCTCATTCTCAACCAAAGCTTTCCATTTCTTAAAAGTATCAAAAACATAAGATTTTTGTCGAATGCAATAAACCTGAGTTTTTCTAGTTGCATCATCAATAAAAGTAACATAATAATGAGATCCACCAAGAGATGATACATGAGTTGTTCCCCATACATATATATGCACAAGATCTAACCTTTCACTATTCTTTTCTTTTCCGACTCTGAGAAATCTGACTCTCTTATGTTTTCCATAAACATAATGCTCACAGAAATCTAAATCAATTTGTTTAAGATCTGGCAAAAAATTTATGTTTTGAAGTATCTGCATCTCCTTGTCACTCATGTGTCCAAGACTATGATTCCACGGTGTTGTATCAACTCCTATATAAGCTAAAGAGATAGAAGAGTCAGTATTACCAATACATAAATACAATGTACCTACCTTCTTTCCTTTTTCTATCACCAATGATCCTTTAGTGACCTTCCACTTCTTATCTGTAAATATGGATATAAAACCTTCACTTGCCAACTATCCTGTTGAAATTAGATTTTTCCTTAGATCTGGAACATGTATTACCTCTTTCAAAAACCATTGGTTTCCATTGCTTTGCTTTATTTTTACCTTTTCCATTCCAACAATTATGCATGGTGCATCATCACCCAAATGAACCTGTCCAAAATCACCTTGAACATAATCTAGAAAATGTTTCCTATGGGGTGTGGCATGAAATCAAGCCCCTGAATCTACTACCCAAGACTCATAAATATTATCTACATAAATAATCAAAGCATCTTGTAACAAATCACCTGTTACATTTGCTTCCTGATTTTTCTCTTGTTGTCCATCTCTTTGCTTCTTTGGAGTTCTGCAGTCTTTCTTTAGATGTCCTTTCTTCCCACAATTCCAACACTCTATCTTTCCAAATCTATATTTGGATCTTCCCTTCCTAGAATTCCCGCAGTTCCCTGAGCCCTTTCCTATATCCTTTTGTCTTCCCCTATTCTCCATGTTTAATGCATTACCTGATGTCTCACCTGTGCTTTTCCGTCGTATTTCCTCACTAAGGATAACACAAACAACATCATCAAATGTTAAAGTGTTTGAACCTGAGACAAAATTACTTACAACCATGACCAATCTATTCCAACTTTCTGGAAATGAGCACAAGATTAGAAGAGCCCTGACCTCATCATCAAAGTCTACTTTTACAGGACTTAGTTGATTATAACCGTATTAAATTCATTTAAATGATCTCCAACAGACCCACCTTTTGACATATTCATATTAAATAATATCTTCATTAGAAATACCTTACTGGACGCTGAGGATTTTTCATATAGTTTAGCCAATGCGTCCAACAACTCCTTCATTGTCTTTTCTTTCGAAATATTGAAAGCCACTGACGCTGCCAGGCTCAGTCATATCGTTCCTAGTGCCTTTCTGTCAAGAACCTCCCATTATTTGTCCTTCATGGCCGTCGACTTCTTTGCTATTCCACCCAATGGTAGGAATTCATCCTCCTGATATAAATAATCTTCCATCTGCATCTTCCATAAATGGTATTTTTGGCCATTAAATTTCTCGACCCTAAACTTTCCATCTTTTTCCATTGCTCCCACTCGAACCGGGAACCCTATTTTCCTGCGAGTTTCCTTTCTCTCTGATACGAGTTGTTATAAAAATAGGATCATGGAGAAAGACAATAAAAAAATTGTGGAAATAAAACACAGAAGATACACAATACAATAGAGACACGGATATACGTGGTTCACCCAGTGTGGGCTACGTCCACCAGAGAAATTTCCAGGTCCTTCTTTTATTATTATCCAATAAATGAAGGGATACAACCTACACCACACCCGTTGTAACTTCCTCTTATTTCTCTCACAATCTCCTCACTCAGAATACAATATTCACAATGATACATAGCCGCAATACATTTCCCTCATAAAAGAGGGTTTCCTTCTAGGGAAAAAAGCCCTAACATAACTTCTATTGTCAAATCTGTGACCTTATAATGAATTCTCCATATTTACTATGAAATTACAATATACATTTACAAGGAACTTTTTCATTAAGGGGCTTCACCCCCAAATCGTCGTCGGGGGCCCACTCGCTCTTGGACCCTACAAGGGGGGTAACTCCCCCCTGCACTCCCCCGCGTGGAGGAGTGCACATTGTTATGGGGTGTAAAGTCTTCATGGGGTATAAACATGGATGAAAACAAAGACCTCTGAATCAGGAAGATAATCAGGCTCAAGAACCAACAAATGTACCCACCCGGAGGATGACTACGAGTTGGTAAAATTAGTGGCATTTATCTTTAGGGTTCATACATAAGGTGATGGTGAAGGGGATTCCTTGGTGTACCTAGGTTAGACATTAGTCAAATTCACTCAGGCTCCTTGGAAGGTAAACCATGGATAGACCATGAGGGAAATTGCACTAAGGTATAATTTCGTTAAGTAGGTCTCCAACGTAACTGATCCACCTACTTTATCCTAGCACGTCCTCACTTTGATTCTGCAATGTTGGATTTCATCACCAACTAGCGCGTCCTGTGAAAAGGCTTTCTTGTTTGGTTTTCTTCCTAGATTTTTTAGCGTGTGTTGTTTGTTTTCCCTATAAGCCCTTAGGGTTTAGTTCGTGTCTATGGATTCAGTCCCTAGAACTACCAACAAAGGAAATCCTTTTCATGGGATACCATTTGTTTCTCCTTCTGTGGGACATGTTGGTCCTCCTTATATCACTACTTTGACTCTTCCTATACTCACTATTGGGTTATCGGTCTGGTTTGTTTCCACTTCGGTGAATGTAAATGCTCCTAGTGCTTCGTTCGTAAGTACTCCAGCCTAGGACCATCAACCTCATGTTGATCCTCCGCCTTCACCTGTGGGGTCTTCTTCCCATTCTTCCTCCCCGCCTAGTGAAAGCTTTGCAGCTAGTAACCAAGTATATAAGAAGAAGAATAAGGAGAGGAAGAATAAGAAGAAGAAAAATAAGCTAGGAGGAAAACTTTCAACCACTGTAGGACATGTTGGAAACGATCAACCATCAACTTTTCATCATGCTGGGAGTGTTGATAATGTTTACAAGTCTATCAAGTCACATCGCAAACCCAAATTCCCTTACAGGATTTGTAAGGGTGACCACCTTCTTAAGGATTTCCCTGGTATTTAGAAGGTTGTATAAGTGTGGTCTCAGGGTTCTCAACCTACATCGCCAACCATTGCAGGTCATGTTGGTGACAAACTATCAACTAGTTATAATCAGGTTGGAAGTAAGAAGGGTAAAGTCAAATTTCCTTGCTTTCTATGTAAGGAGATGCACCATACCTACCTCTTCTCTCGTATGGATGAGGCTTCATATCTGTTGAAAAATATTGTTGATTTATAGCAAGAACTTCCAAAAAATTACCATAAAATATCTCCCAACCTACCATTGGTTGATGAACTGGTCAATCTGGTTCCATCATCAGTCAATCTGGTTGATCAGGTGATCCGTTTAGTTCAATCATTGGTTGAGCTGGTCGATCAAGTGATTGGTATGATTTCAAATTCAATCGATCCCATTCTCCCCTCAGAGAGTGAATTCAAAGTGGTTGATCCAATACCACCCTTGGTCGATCCCACTCCTCCTAGGAAGAGTGAGGATGTCTCTCAAGTATTTCTTATTCATACAGATTCTTATGGACAATGGGTCACTTCACCTGTCCCAATAGAACCCCCTACGAGTAATGAGGCCATTCTTTTATATTGGGTTACATTGCCAAAATCTCATCTCCCTTCCTATATTCCTTTCCAAATCATTGTTTAATATTTTGGTAGGGAAGTTCCTTAGACTATTGTCGATAAGGGTGCATTAGTTAGTATCTTATCCTCCATTGCTTGGAAAGCTTTAGGTTATCCTCAGCTTGCACCGGTGACTCATAATATGTTGGATTTTAACAGAAAGGATATTCAACCTTTAGGGATCCTTCCTTAGTTTTCTATTACTTTGGGAGGGAAAATTGTCTTTATTGAAGTGATGGTAGTCCACGACCCCTTGGATTTTAATTTTCTCCTTGGGAGAGACTATGTTTATGCTTGTTAGGGACCTAACCTCCCTAACACCTCACATAGGTAGAACAATATAATTTGATATAATAAAGGCCAATATTAATAAGGCCTAGCAATAAGGAAGAATAATTCAAATGTAAGAAGACCAAATAGAAGCTTCCCCTTCTAGAAGAATCTTCCTCTAGATTGTTCTTTTGGATAGATAGATTTAGTATAAATGGGAGTAGAGGGTATGGGAAACTTGTATTAGTGATTATTGTAATAGAGATATTCTCTGCTGGAGGTTCCCCCTTCGAAGAGGTAAGTGAGCATTGCTATCATTAATCAAGGTGCTCTTTCTGGTGTTATTATGGTATTATTCTGGTATTGTTCTGGTTATATAATTGTTTCTTTGCCATTTCTCTGCTAAAATATCTTTGTTTTGCATACTATTTTATACCTGGAATACTAATGTCAGAGCACCTTCCTCAACAGAAAATTGTGGGTTAAATTTTTTCAGGGTAGAGACGTATTCCAGTGTCTTAAAGCTACAGAGATATGTCGTTACACACATAAAATCGCATTCGGGGAGTCATACACGCAATAAATACAAGAGGTACTTAAGAACACATATGTTGGCCGCCCTTGTAACCCATGTTGGTACCCCTTCGAGTGGTAGCACATCAGACAATGCCTGTATACAGATCGACCTGGATCTCTTGAATCCCTTCATAGATAAACCTATTGGCCGCCTGAATTCTATAGTGCCACCGATAACAACACCCAGGAAGATACTCTCTAGTACCTGGGTAGTCGGGTAGTACAACTAAGGGCGCGGTCTAGCCTCATTAGTTGGTTCCCTAAGATATTAGGCCGAGTAATACTATTGGACCCCACACATATATCAAAGAGATATAGCGTAGGGAAAAACCTTGTCAGTAGAAACCATGAATATCCTACCCCTAGGGATGACAACAACAACAAAAAAAATAACAGACAAGATCTATTTCCACGCAAGTGTTCCTTCTACATTCTGGTTGCAAAATTACTACACATTTCTTCGTGTTAAGAATTTTGGAATTTCATTATTGTAGTATTATTTAGGCTGGAGTATAACTATGCAGGATTAGAAAGAAAAAAAAATACAGTGGTCCTTCCAGCACACTTATTTGGGACCTATCCCACTGGGTTCCTCTCTTCACCTCGATTCTAGTGATACCTATCATTTTTAACACAATTGTTTTGTGTGGACCCGACCCTTCTCCAACACTCTTATTTGGCCCCTATCCCATTGGATCCCCCTTTTCTCCCTGATCGTAATGGTACCTATAATTTGAAACCATTCTTCTCCATGGTCCCACCCACCCCTCCAGACCCCTTTTGTTTCCCCTATACCATTTTCCTACTCATTCGTCCAAATGGCCACCACACGAGCCCAAGAACTCAATACCTTGATTGTTGACACCCACCAGAACCGGGAAGACATCAAGACTATCACTTCCAACCTTAGCTCAATCAATTCGGCTATTGATATCCTCAAGGAACAATGTTCTCACCTCAAAGACCTCAAAGACCTCAAATAACACTTCCTGGGACATTCCCAGAACCCATCTTCTTCTAAACAACCATCTTATCAGGATGACCATGAATCTTTCCATTACAAGGGTCCTCATACTACCCACTTTTCTTGAGACCTCCTCCCTCCTAGAATTGAGGTCGACAAATTTGATGGATCAGATCCTATAGGATGGGTCACCAAAATGGAACATTATTTCTCTTTGCATGACATTACTAATGATTTAGCCAAGCTTCGTTATGGTTTCCTACATCTAGATCCAGAATGATGGAAATGGTGGCAATAAAGAGAAAAGGCATGCCAAGGGTATGTTTCTTGGACACAGTTTGTGGCCGAACTTTATGACCTCTTTGACTCTGACACCCACCATTTAGGCCATTTGACCAAGTTAAAGTAGTTTTGGCTAGTGAAAGACTTTATTGCATCATTTTCGCACTTGGATTTCAGAATGGAGGGCATGCCAAATTCTTTCTTTATGGAATTATTTATTAGTGGCCTCAAAGATGAAATTTGTGTCCATGTTCTCATGGAACACCCCTAGACTTGGTTGGAATCTACTCAACGAGCCAAGGAAGCACAAGATATTGTATCCTCCCAGACCCACAAACCCTCCTTTCCTCCTCACCTTAAACCCACCAATTATACCCCTCCTGCTACTCCCCTCAAGATCCATAAATTAACCAAGGATGAAATGGTTGAACATCAACTCAAGGGTATATGTTATAATTGTGATGAAAAATATTTTCTTGGGCACAATTGTAAGGGACATAAGATTTTTATTGTTATGACTGTGGATGTTTCTGAAGAAGATGTTGTTGTTCCACATCTAGAGGAACTACAACCTCCATCCAAACTCACCCCACCCTTTGATCCACCAGACGATGACCCAATGATTTCACTTAATTCCCTCACTGGCTTCTCTGCTCCCCAGACTCTCAAATTAATTGATTAGATCAAAAATAGAAAATTCATCATCCTTCTAGATAGTGGTAGCACCCATAACTTTATTCATCGCCACATTCACCAATAAGTCAATTGTTACATATGTGTCATCAATATTTTTCAAATCATGATTGCCAATGGTGGTTCCATGAAATGTGGGGGAAGATGTGAAAATGTGCGACTCCAAATTGGTCAGTATCACCTGAAATCCCATATGTTTTCTATAGACATGGGTGGTTGTGACATTGTTCTTGGTGCCAAATGGTTACTTATTCTAGGCCCCATTCTCACGGATTTTAAGGAATTAACCATGCAATTCCAATAAGAGGGAAAAAATATAAGTTTCAAGTGATCACAACAGGATCCCCTGAGATCATTAGTTCCCATCGCATGAAAAATCTCCTCAAAAAGGTCATTCAGGAATTATAGACCAACTCCACTCCATTCATGTTTTTGAGACACCTTTTGTGCATCCCAACCTCCAATCTATCTTCTCCCACCACCAAGTTGTTTTTACGACCCCCAAATAACTTCCCCCTTCCCATGGAGTGCATGATCATTCCATCCCTCTCATCCCAGGAAACATTCCTCCAAATGTCCATCCTTATTGTCATCCCTTTTCCTAGAAGAATTAAATTGAGAAAAGTGTTCATGAATTACTAGAAGCTAGGGTTATTCATCCTAGTACTAGCCCCTATTATTCCCCTATGGTCATGGTACTCAAGAAAGAAGGTATTTGGTGCATGTGTCCTGATTTTTCCGCCCTCAACAATCTTATAATCAAAGAAAAATTCCCCATTTCTGTCATTGATGACCTCTTAGATGAATTGAGTGGTGCTCAGTACTTCACCAAATTGGATCTACGTTCTGGCTACCGCTAGATCCGTATGAAAGAGGAAGACATTCCCAAGACTACATTTCACACTCATGAGGTTCATTATGAATTCTTGATAATTCCCTTTGGATTGTGTAATTATCCTTCCACTTTCCAAAGTCTTATGAATCATGTCTTCCATCCTTTTCTCCGTCATTTGGTATTAGTTTTCTTTGATTATATTCTCATCTATAGTAAAACTTGGCCATCCCATCTCTCCCATGTGAATAAAGTTCTCCATCTACTCTCTAAGAACCAACTTTACCTCAAACAATCTAAATGTACCTTTGGTGACTCATAAGTGGAATACCTGGGTCATATTGTTGACAAGGATGGTGTCCAAGTGGATCCTAATAAAATTGAATCTATGCAAGATTGGAGTTTCCCTAAAACTCTTAAGATCTTGCATGGTTTTATGGGTTTAACGAGATATTATAGGAAGTTTGTTCAGAATTATGGAAATATTGTAGCTCCTCTCACTTCTCTCCTTAAAAAGAATGTTTTCACTTGGACTTCAGTTGCAGATCATGCCTTCCAAGCCTTAAAAGATGCTATGTGCTCGACCCTTGTCCTATCCCTCCTAGACTTCACAAAGACATTCATATTGGAATGCGATGCTTCTAGGAAAGGAATTGGAGCCATCCTCATGCAAGATGGCAGTCCTTTGGCCTTCAATAGCAAACAACTTTCAGAGTGACATTTGGACCAATCCATGTATGAAAAGGAAATTTTAGCTATTCTGCATGTTGTGGATCTCTGGTGTCCTTATTTATTGGGTCAACGATTCCAAATAAAAACTTATCATTAAAGTCTCAAGAATTTCCCGGAACAATGAATTTCATCCCCGATGCAACAAAAATGGGTGACCAAGCTATTTGGCTATGATTATGAGATCATTTACAATAAGGGAAAGGAAAATTTAGTGGTTGATTCTCTTTCCTAGAAATATGAAGAAGAAGGGTCCCTTTTATCCCTCTCCTTCATTGTACCGGATTGGCTCCAATTTGTTCGTCATTAATGGTTGAAAGACCCCAAAATTTCTAGCCTGCTCCACCCATTGCAACACAATTCTTTAGTTTCTCCAAGGTACTCTTGGCACAATGAAGAGATTCGCTAAAAAGGTCATTTGTATTTATGAAAGAAATCCCAACTTAAATACACAATTCTTTCTAAACTTCATGCCTCACCCACAACCGAGCATTCAGGGTTTACCAAAACCTATGAATGGGTCAAACGTTCTTTTTTCTGGGAGGGTATGAAACATGATGTCCACACCTTTATGACTGAATGTGGGGTCTATCAACACAACAAGGGACAAACTATCAAATCTCCAGGAACACTCCAACTACTTTCGATTCCCCCTACTATTTGATGAGATATTTTTATGGATTTCATTGTAGGCTTACCTAAATTGGTCCATAAGTGAGTCATCATGGTGGTCGTAGATAGTCTCTCAAAATATGCTCATTTTTGTGCTCTTCAACACCCATTCATAGTTGCCACAATGGCTCAAATATTCATGGATAATATCTTCAAGCTTCATGGCATGCCTAATTCTATTGTCTCTGACAGAGACCCCACTTTCACCAACAATTTTTGGAAATAATTGTTCAAAATACAGGGCACCCAATTTCATCTCAGCACTGTCTATCACCCCCAGATGGATGGCCAGACTGAAGTTGTCAACAAATGTTTGGAAACATATTTGAGGTGTTTTTCATCTGAGAGGAAAAATCAGTGGGCTCAATGGTTACCCCTAGATGAATGGTGGTACAACACATCTTACCATAAAACTACTCAAATGACTCCTTTTGAAGGAGTCTATGGCCAAAATCCCCCATTAGTTCTCTCCTATATTCCAAGGGTCTCAAAGGTTCAGGAGGTTGAAAAAAATATTACAGTCTGCGAGGCTATTGTTCATTCCCTCAAAGACAATTTGATCATGGATTAGAATCGCATGAAGGAACAAGTAGATCAAGTTCGTTCTGAATGCCATTTTGTTGAAGGGGACCGGGTTTTTCTTCGACTACAACCTTATAAGCATACTTCACTAAAAGATAAACACTTTTAGAAACTTGCGCCCAAATTTTATGGTCCTTATACAATGCTCAAGTGTGTGGGATCGCTGGCCTATCAGTTAGATATACCCATCCAGTAGAAACTCTACCCTCTTTTTCATGTTTCCTGCTTAAAGAAGGTGATTGTAACTAAGTGCCAAACTCAAACTAGTCTCCCTGAGTTGGATGATGAAGGTTTCATATGGTTGTATCCACAAGTAGTCTTGGCCCAATGAGAGAATTGTCTCCATTAACACACCATCCGAGAAGTGTTAGTCCAATGAAAAGATACAACTCCACAAGATGCCACTTGGGAGCCAACCACCATTCTACAAAAAATCCCTCATTTGAAGCCTTGAGGCAAGGTTGTTCTTCAAGGGGAAGGGAATGTTAGTGACCTAACCTATGTACCCCCTCACGTAGGTAGAATAATATAATTCCATGTAATAAAGGCCAATATTAATAAGGTCTAGCAATAAGGAAGAATAAGTCAAATGTAATAAGACCTAATAGAATCTTCTGCTTCTAGAAGGATCTTCCTCTAGATTGTTCTTTTTGGATAGATAGATTTAGTATAAATAGGAATAGAGGGTATGAGAAATCTTGTCTTGGAGATTATTGTAATAGAGCTCTTCTCTGATGGAGGTTTTCCCCTCGAAGAGGAAAGTGAACATTTCTATCATTAATCAAGGTGCTCTTTCTCGTGTTATTATGGTATTATTTTGGTATTGTTCTGGTTATATAATTGTTTCTTTACCATTTCTATGCTAAAATGTTTATGTTCTTCATATTATTTTATATCTGAAATACAATGTTATGAAGGTTGTTGTGTCCACAATATTTCATTTTTATGTGTTTCCCTCACAATAGAAACATGGTGACCATATACCATCTTTCATTCATTGACCCTCATACAATGACCAACCATTTGAATTCTCTGAATGGTCCTTACATGCGAGATACATCTTCCCCACCACAAGTCAATTATGTGGAAACACATCCCATGCATTCAACTCTGAATGAGAATGAATCTCTCCCTTCTTCTGATTTAGATCTGGTAGTTTACATGGTGATGTATTTTATAGGGCTATTAGAGACTGATCTCCCTACCCATACCACATCCCTTGACATGTATTCCTTACAGAGTGTGGTTTTTCCATCTAGTCAAGATCTATTGGAAGCCATGAGTGAGGTTTGTCTCTTGACATGTATTCCTTCCATAGATTTCTCCTCTTATAATCCATGATCAAGTAGAGGTCTTTGAGCATAGTTTGTTTGCTAATTTCAATTTCGTTAAAAAAATGAAACTCATCTTTAAGCATAGTTTATTTGTTGATTTCAAGCTCGTTAAAAAATAAAACTAGGATCGATCAAAGTTCTTATTTATGTGTCAATCTCATTAAAAAATGAAACATAGGGCCTCAAGCATAGTTTCGAGTTTCAATATTGTGTAAAAATGAAACATAACTTAGAATTATCTGATCCTTTGGTAGTACCTAGTCATGAAAAAATCTATTTTCCTGTGTCAAGCTCATTAAAAAATGAAACAATGGCCTCTCCATTTGAGTCAAGTCTTTCACTAGATCTCGTAAATTAACCTTCCTTTCCTACTGGATACTAGGCAGTCTATAGTGAGTGAGTTATCAAGAGAATGTATGGCTATGTCCAGTGCTACCATTGACAGGGAAAGCGAGGATGAGGGAGAAGTTGATTATATGAGAGTTGAATTGGTGAAACTCAAACATCAAGTGGAATATTACTGGTACACCACTTAGGCAATTAGGTTCATAAGAGTTGAACTTAGAGATATCTATAGCCAATTCAAATCAGAAAGAGAATCTTAACAAAGATAATTGGTTATAAAGAAGAAACCTTTCTAGGCCAGATAACACACAAAGAAATGATGTAGTGGTTTGAAAGGTCTCATAGGACTCTATCACAAATTGAATACATCTAAGAGATATAGAAGGGTCGAGGGAAATAAGAGCATGGTATCAGATTTCTAATAGAGGAAATCTTGGATAGATTCCAAATGGTGGCAGAATGTTGGACACAAATAGTAGAAGATCCACAATAGAAAATACAAGACAAATGGAAAGAGTGTCTCAAGAACTAGGAAAAGATAAATCAGAAAATGAGGGATATTGGTCTCCCAGAGTTTGACATTCTCGATGACTTCATCAACTTGAAAGACATGGTCAAACAGTGCATGAAGTACGATGAAAAATTTGTAAGTGATGTATTTGAAGTCAAAATGCTGGAAGGAGGAAAGATCAAGAGACTTGTCGATGAGATGATAGGAGGATGTTGGGTTCTGTAACACCTGATTCCTAAGACAAGGAGAATCCTTTGAGATGACTGAAGTTCGAGGGTAGCTTTTACATGGACGCGGTTCACTTTGTCTTTTGTTTTCTCTACGTTAAGTAAACATTATTATTATTTTTTGCATGGTATTTTCGTATAAATAAGGATGTCGACCTCGTTTTGAAGGGTCGATGGTTTTTGTAAGGAATAATAATTAGATGAAGAACTACTTTGAATTTTAATATTGAAGCTCATATAGATTCGAAGACAAATTTCTGCCAAATTGTGCGGATGAACGTAACATGTGGATTGTTCTACATACAATTATCAGTTGTAAGAAATTTAGTAAGATTGTAATTGCGTTTAAGTTATCTTGAATGATTATGATTTCTATATGGATGTTGACATGAATTCAATGGCGTTTTAAAAGTCTCTTGTGTTTTACAGTAATCCGAATTATTTCTAGTTATTTGTTTTTATCGTATGTGATCTCCCTTCAATTCTTAGACGATGTTTGCTACTTAATCGATAGTAATATTATTGTTAAATATTGATTGAAGTGAGGCATCATTTACATATTTTTGGAAAAGGTTAACCTATGCCCAATATTATTTAGAGCTTAGTTATTGAATACTTTAGAGATAGAGTAATAATAAGGGAAAAGAAAGAGAGAAAAGAAAATCTAGGTGGAAGAAGATTTCCCCTTAACCCAAATTAAATCCCATTGAAACTTGTTGGACCATTAATACAGATAATAATGCTACCTTAAATAGAGAAGAGTCTAATTGGGCCTTGTCTCTAGGCGTGATTCCTATTGGTGAGTTAAAGGGAATTTAGACCCCTCAACACGTTGATATGAAGCTAGATCATTTGGGCACAAGTAACACCTGCTCATCACGAAGCAATATATGGTATCCCTTCTTATAAATCTTTGAGACTAAGAGAACACTCCTCTTGAGTTATGTCACCCATAACACATTCAACACCCTCAACACTTATATTGAATCTAGCTTGAATGATACCGTACCAAATCCTCGTACTGCATGCTTGGTTCCCATACCAATATCTACACACAAGTATGAGAAAGTATCTGTGAATTCGTCAAACAACTCTCACTCACCTATCATATTTCAATATTCTATACTATCCACCAACCAAGTCCCCCTACTAGAAACTGTACTTGAGAGGGAAGAGACCAACAGGATCTCCCTATGTAACATGTCTGCAACCTCATCAACCTCTGTTTTTGATGCATGTTTCCTTCTTCCCCTTCCCTTCCGATGTGGAAACTATGAAGCATAATGACCATAGTCATGATAATAAAAAAATATGATCTTACTGAGATCCTTCTTCCATATTGTTTCTGAAGATGCTTCTCTCTTTGGATAAGTTCTTCTCCCTGGCAAACCTCTTCTTCCCTTCCTAGTGTGGGTTGCAAGGGCCTAGTTCTCACCACTGCTACTCTTCACCATACCATCCATGTCATCCCTGTACACTAACCAAGTCTCCTCTTGGATACAATCAGTCCATAATATATCAAATTTGGGTATCTTTTCTCATGCACAAATCCCCCGCACGAATGGTTCACAATACCTGGGAAGACCTCTCAACACCAGATTCACCAACTGAGTTTCCTCCACCTTATCATCAATGGCCACAAGTTGATATCGGATCTGTGTAATCTTAATAATATAGCTCACAACTCTTTCCTCACTGGACATATTGACAACTTGAAGTTGGCACTTCAAATGGAACTTCTTTTCTATATTCCCATTTTGGTATAGACCTACCAAAACATCATACATTTCCTTGGAATATCTATTCTCGAAAATGTGAGGAATCAAGTGATCCTTTACATATTCTATCAAACACCCTCTTGGCCTTCACTTCCTTATTATTGTGATATTCCAACTCTTTTGGATCAGTAGGACCTGCAACCACACCCTCAACACACTCCTTGAGTTCATTCTCTTCCAATAGAAGGAGAACTGTAAGCTATAAGATCTATTATAATATCCAAAAATAGAAATATTATAGAGAATAATAGCGGAACAACACAATATATGAAACCAAAACACCAAAATAATACCTTTGTTGATAAGAAACAATGCTCACTTGATTCTTCAAGGGGGAAACCTCCAGAAGAGAAGTTATCTATTACAATAATTCTCAAGATAAAGACTTCTCATGCCATTGACTCCTATTTATACTAAATCTATCTACCAAAAGAACAATCTAGGGGAAAATATTCTAGAAGTGGAAGATTCTATTAGGTCTTCTTACATTTGACTTATTCTTCCTTATTACTAGGCCTTATTAATATTTCTCTTTATTAAATGGAAAATCTATTATTCTACCTACTTGAGGGGTTAGGGTGTAATATTCCAGATATAAAAAGTATGCAAAACAAAAATAAAATGCTATAAATGGCAGATAAACAACAACATAACCAAAACAACACCACAATAATACTGAAATGATATCAAAATAACACTAGAAAGAGCACTTTGATTCTAAGAGCAATGTTCATGGGCCTATTCGAGGGGGGCAACCTCCAGTCGAGCAGAGCTCTATTACAACAATATCCAAGCTAGGGTTCTCATACCCTTGACTCCTATTTATACTAAATATGTTTATCAAAAGAACCATCTAGAGGAAGATCCTTCTAGAAGCGGAAGCTTCTATTAGGTCTTCTACATTCAACTTATTCTACTTTATTACAAGGCATTATTAATATTGACCTTTATTACATCCAAATATATTGTTCTACCTACATGAGGGTTAGGTCCCTAACATGTCCTCCCCCTTAAAAACAACCTTGTCCTCAAGGCTTGAGATGTGGAAATTGCTATAGAATGGTAGTTGGTTCCCAAGTGGCATCTACTGGAGTTTTATCTTTCCACTGGACTAACACTTCCTTGATGGTTCGCTGAAGTAGACGATGCTCACGTTGGTCCAAAACTGCTTGTGGTTGTAGCCAAATAGATCCTTCTTTGTCCAACTCGGGAAGTTTGGTTTGAATTTGGTACTTAGTTCCAATCACCTTCTTTAAGCATGAAACATGAAAAATAGGATGTAGCTTAGAATGATTGGGAAAAGATATCTGATAGGCCACCTGTCCCACACACTTGAGAACGATATAAGGAACATAAAATTTGAGCGTTGACTTCTGACAATGCTTGACCTTGAGGTAATATTGCTTGTAAGGTTGCAGTAAAAGAAACACCTGATCCCCTTCTACAAATTGACATTCAGAGTGACCTTGATCTGCTTGTTGCTTCATGCGATTCTGTGCCATGACCAAATTCTCTTTGAGGGTACAGAGAATAGCCTCTCGAACTGTAAGCGTTTGGTCAACCGCCTGGACCTTTGAGACACCTGGTAAGTATGAGAGAACTGAAGATGGATTTTGTCCATATACCACTTCAAAAGGAGTCATGCGGGTAGTTGTATGATATGAAGTGTTGTGCCACCATTCGGCTAGGGGTAACCATTGAGCCCGCTGATTTTTCTTTTCCAATGCAAAACACCTCAAATATGTTTCCAAACACTTGTTGACAAATTTAGTTTGACCAACAGTCTGGGGATGATTGTTACACATTATTTTCGTCATCCCTATGACCATTAATGATGTAAACCTATCTATAGTCCCCAGTGGAGTCGCCAATTTTGTTATCGGACTAATCGGTAGGTGCGGACACTAACTGATCTCCCTAGATCCACCTAGATCTAGAACAAAACGCACCAGAACATGACCCTTAAGTTTTAAATATTGAATTTACTAAATAAAGAGGGATGGGTGACATACTGTTTAAATGTCACTTCCTCTCGCCATCACCATCCTAGCTTCATTCCAATGCTCATACAATGATGAACCTGCAAAAGAACGCAACAACCCAAAGTGATAGTAATAGCATAAACTCAATATAAATCTATGTATGTGATCAAGGAATCATACAATAAAACACAACAAGCTTTATAGAAAAGAATCATATTACTGTATCATATTAAATGTGAAAGAGAAATTACAACCATGGCCTTGATGTCGTAAGGTCCCTTCCAATTGTCATCACACTTGTGGCTTGGAAAATATTTGTCATCACAATTATAATGAAGGCCTTTGAGTTGGCATTCAACCATTTCATCCCTGGTCAATTTTTGGATCTTTAGTGGAGTAGAGGGGGTAGTGGGATTTATTGGTTTAGTGCGAGGAATAAAGGAGGCTTTACAATTTTGAGAAGATACAACATGTTGTGCTTCTTTATCTCTTTTAGTATCCTCCACCCAACTTTGAGGCTGAGCCATGAGGACACGGGCACAAATCTCATCCTTGAGGCCACTGATAAAACATTCTCGGAAAAAGGCATCAAACACGCCCTCTGTCCGAAAAGCCATGCTCTCAAAAGAAGCTATAAAGTCTTCCACTGTTCCAGATTGTTTTAACTTTGTCAAATGACCTAAATGGTTGGTGTCAGTGTCAAAGCGTTCATAAAGCTCTACCACAAAGTGTGTCCAAGCAATATACCCTTGAAGAGAAGTTTTTCTCCATTGCCACCATTGCCAACATTCTTGATCTATATGGAGAACACCATACCGGAGTTTGGCCAAGTCATTTGTAATTCCGTATAAAGAGAAATAATGTTCCATGTGGGTTAACCAACCAGTGGGATCCGAGCCATCAAATTTGGTCACATCCTCCCGCGAAAGGCGTAGGTCACGCTGAAAGTGATGGGGATGAAAATTATGGGAATGAGAGGAAGTTTCAGCTTCGTTATGTGGAGGTGGGTTAGATAAAGGGTTATCTGCAGGGATATGTAGCTTGGTGAAGATCATCGAAATGACAGATTCAAGTTGGGTAGTCATGTCTTGTTTGAGTTCCTCGATTGAGGCGACGATGGAGGACTGCATGTTTGTATTGATGGTGGAAAGATTGGCACTGAGTTGTTTCACTTCTTGTTGGCTATCTGTGAAATTAGATTGCAAGGTATTGAAGTGAGCTTCCAAGTCTTAGCTAGGGTATGGGCCATGATGACGAGGGAACCGAAATGGGTGGTTGGGGTAAAAACTTTTGATGAAAAATGATAGGTATGAATGTGATAAGGGAGAAGAGATAAATCCAATGGAATAGGTCTCAAATAATGGTGCAAAAATTTCCAGACATTTATTTATTTATTTTTACACCTACGGAGTTATACTCCGAACTGAAGAATACTGTAGAGTTGAAATTCCCAAATGCTTAACTAGGAAGAAATGTGTAGTGATTTGACAACCTGAACATAGTTGTGTGCAATAGATCTTGTCTGTTTTAATTTTAATTTTTTTTTGTTTCCATCCCCAAGGGTTAGGTATTCAAGGGTTCTACAGACAAGGGTTTTCCCTGTGCTATAGCTCTTTGATATACGTGCGGGGTCCAATAATAGTACTTGGCCCAATATCTCAAGGCACCAAATAAGGAGGCTAGACCGTGCCCTTATCCGTACTACCCGACTACCCAGGTACTAGAGAGTATCTTCCTGAGTGTTGTTCTCGGTGGCACTATAGTAGTCAGGCGACTGATCGGTTTATCTCAAGAGGGCTTCGGTAAATCTAGGCCGATCCGTACATAGGTGTTGTCTGATGCGCTACCACTCAAAGGGGTACCAATAGGGGTTACAAGGGTGGCAACCAGATGTGAGCTTAAGTACCACTTGTATTTCCTATGTGTATGAATCCCTCAACCACGAGTTTATGTGTGTAACGATAGATATCTATGGCTTAAAGACGTCGGAATACGTCTCTACCCTGAAAAAAATTTAACCCACAATTTCTGTTGAGGAAAGTGCTCTGATACCACTTGTAATATTCCAGATATAAAAAGTATGTAGAACATAAATAAAATGATAGAAATGGAAAATAAACAACAATATAACCAGAACAACACCACAATAATACCCTAATGATATCAAAATAACACCAGAAAGATCACTTTGATTCTGAGAGAAATGTTCATGGGCCTCTTCAAGGGGGAAACCTCCAGTCGAGCAGAGATCTATTACAATAATATCCAAGCTAGGGTTCTCATACCCTCGACTCCCATTTATACTAAATATGTTTATCAAAAGAACCATCTAGAGGAATATCCTTCTAGAAGCGAAATCTTCTATTAGGTCTTATTACATTCAACTTATTCTACTTTATTGCAAGGCCTTATTAATATTAACCCTTATTACATCCGAATATATTGTTCTACCTACGTGAGGGTTAGGTCCCTAACATGGGGAGGTTATCTCCCTAACATGTCCTCCCCCTTAAAAATCAGCCTTGTCCTCAAGGCTCGAGATGAGAACATTGTTGTAGAATGGTAGTTGGATCCCAGGTGGCATCTGTTGGAGTTGTATATTTCCACTATATTAACACTTCCTTGATGGTGCACTAATGGAAATTATGCTCACACTAGTCCAAGACTGCTTGTGGCTGCAACCAAATGGATCCTTCTTCATCCAACTCGGGAAAACCGGTTTGAGTTTGGCACTTAGTTCCAATTACCTTGTTTAGGTAGGAGAAATGAAAAACAAGATGGAGCTTAGAATGACTAGGAAAAGCTAACTTACAGGCCACATATCCTAGGTGCTTAAGAATTGTATAAGGACCAAAAAAATTGCGCACCAGTTTCTGACAATGGTCAACCTTGAGTTAAGTATGCTTATAAGGTTGCAGTCGAAGAAACACTTGGTACCCTTCAACAAATTGATGTTCTGAGTGACCTTGATCTGCTTGTTACTTCATGTGATTTTGAGCCATGCCCAAATTCTCTTTGAGGGTGGCTAACAATGTGTGAATAAGTACCACTTGTAGTTCCTGCATGTATGCTTCCCCGACCATGGATTTATGTGCCGAAAGACAGATCTTTGTAGATTTGAGATTCTAGAATATGTCTCTAACCTAAAAAAAAGAAACCACAATTTTATTCCAAGGAAAGAGCTTTGATACCACTTGTAAGGTACCAGATCTATTATAATATCTGAAAACAAAAATATTGTAGATAATAATAGCGGAACAACACAATATATGAAACCACAACACCAAAATAATACCTTTATTGATAGGAAACAATGCTCACTTGCCTCTTCAAAGGGGAAACCTCCAGAAGAGTAGCGCTCTATTACAATAATTCTCAAGACAAAGACTCTCATTCCCTCAATTCCTATTTATACTAAATCTATCTACCAAAATAACAATCTATAGGAAGATCTTCTGGAAGCATAAGCTTCTATTAGGTCTTCTTACACTTGACTTATTCTTCCTTATTACTAGGCCTTATTAATATTTTTGTTTATTAAATGGAAAATATATTACTCCACCTATGTGAGGGGTTGGGTCCCTAACAAGAAATGTAGCCTTCCAAGCCCAGAAGTTGGTTTCTCCTTCCAACATGTCCTCGATATTCAATGTCTTCACCATTTGGAACAAGAACAAGAAAAACACTCTTCCATTGTTGTAGCCAAAAATGTGTCTCAGGATGATCCCCTTCTCTTTAAATCCCAATCTATGATACCATGTCAATTTTCACATGAAACTCTTTGTGACTAATTTTAAATCTGAAAATTGCTTCCTAGTGATCTAATAGTAAGCCCTATCTATTATCACTGAACAATTTTACACTGGAATTATGACAGAAAATTTACAATAGTGGAAACAACAAGATCAGAGATGAATCATAAAAATACAAGGGACACAAATTTTAATTTTTGTAACGCTATCAAACTAAGAAATTCTAAGGGAAAAACCATCCCTCTGAGCCAATACAAATTCACCAAAATTCCGAGGAAGAAACTAGTCCTCTCTACAACCACAAAATTAACAATCTTCCTGGGACAAATCCCAACTTACAAATATACTATAAACCACCTATATGACTTGTTGATGTCACCTATACTATTGTTGACATTAGTCTGTATAGACCTGCTCTTTCCCAGAAACCTTGTACGGGTGTACGTAACTATCCTTACTAGAACTTGCATACATACGTGATTGTTCCCACTGTAACCCGCATGTGTAAGCGATTTTTCCCACTACAACCCACCTATGTACATGATTGTTCCCTCTACAACCCGATACATGTATGGAAACATGTACAGAAAATTCTATAGGACTCACTCCACTTGTACAATTTATTTCCTTCTTTAGTTGCCTCTCTTCTCCACACGTGCAATGTGATTTCCGTGTTGAAAACAAAAAAATAGAGTGTCCTTATCCGTAGGCCAGATTTTCCATAGTTGCAGAAATTCCCTTGCCAAAATATCCAAGCCCCTTGACACAAGTGTAGACTCACTTATGCCAACTCGATCATCACAAGGTCACTATCATATTGTTCACTATCTCTCCTCTCCTTACATAGGAATCCAATGAGTGATTTTAGACACCCCTTATAAACTCTAAAATTAATTAGAATAGTTTATTCCTCTTTATGGGTGTGAAACCCCAACACAAGCCCACAAATCCCATCAACTTTCCCATGAGGACCTAGCTTCATTCCAAGGCCGATTTCACTTAAATGAAAGGATAATCTAGTGCCAATGAATATTCCCACATACCTGACACCTTGGTATCTTGTGGGAATACCTCTTGGAGCTACAAAATCTGAACAACATCATCATCCCATACATGTTAATTGACATTTTTTAAATCCTTCCTACATTATGTGAAAAATACCATGTCCCCTTGCATTGAATATCCCTAAGACATGTTACCTTTATGTTTTACCTTAGTTGATCCATAATATATTGAGATTGAAATGAAACACATAGAGCAATATATCATAGAGTATAGAAATACAGTCAAACCCAACTTCTATTAACGAATAAAATAGTAGAATATTGTAGAACACAAACTAGCTTGAATGGTAGTAGCTTATCTTTGAAGAGAAAGAGATGCCAGCTAGCTCATTTGCCAAAATATCATATAATGGGATGCAAGAATATCCTTTTCACATAAATAAAGAACCCTAAAGTTCCAAAAACCTAACCCTAGAATGTGAAGCACCAAAATATTTGTAGGCCCTGAGGTGGTTCATTGATGCATCAACTTCCCAGGGGAACAATTTTTTCATACAATATCTGTTTGGGGAATTTAATAGTTCATTGGAAATATATAATTGTGAAGTACTATTATTGGTAGGGCTAGGGGATGTCACGGAAATTTTGGTCCCATGAATGGCCAAAAAATATAATTTAGGTCCTCAAAATGACCCCGAAAGTTTAGGCCCTGAAAATTATAACAAAAATGACCAACATGGAGAAATGTGATGAGTCAATGGAAGAGGTAGGTCCCACCAATATCCACTTGGATCCATCCTCCCCCTTTAAGAATAAATGGTCTCCATTTTGTCAAGTTCCCTTGATAGATGGGGAAAAATTTGCTAAATATCAACCTTGATGAGACACTTGGCTTGTTGAAGTATTTTTCCTACTTTGACAACATAATAAAGTTGTATGTTCTGTTGGCGGGTTCCTTTCATCCTAGTGTCCATGATATGATCCATTGGATATTTTGCAATGTAATCAATATTGATTTTTGTAAGGGCCAATTTCTCATCCACCTCTGAGGTGTCTAGTAGAGGTGGGAAATGTTGACGTCCTGATATATAGGCAGTGCATGACCTCATATACCAACTGACGTCCTGTCGAATCTTTGGCTAGTATAAATTATTCTAAAGTAATACTATTTTATTATCCACACCAAAGTGCCCTTGTTGGTCCTTGACCAGGTTTTGGAGAACCTTGGTCATGTTTGACCATTTTTTGGACTTCGACAGGCTGGTCGAAGGCGGAGCACCCAGGTGAAGTAGAGATCACGGGATCTCGCCCCCTTTTGCGGGATTTTTGGGTTTAGGGTTTATGTAATGGGTATGGGATGTCGGCCCATGGGTTTACCCATTTTTAGGCCCCATTTGTAATGTATAAATATATATCTAGGAGATCTAGGAAGTGGCCAATGTGTTAAGTGCGAATAGTTGTGGATGCTTCGTGCATGCTGTGTGTTGAGAACTTGTAGAGCTAAGTGCAAGTGATTGTAAAAAGCTTGTGTACAGACTGTAAGAAGGCTTTGTGCTGGTACCTATATCAAGGAAGGAGGATCTGGCGAGGTGTGCTTAGATCTCCTATGCGGAGTTGGTTTGTAGCTCTGTGCATGTAAGAAGATTGACAAAAGACAATAAAGAAGAAGAAGAGTTGGTGGACATAGCCCCACACTGAGGTGAACCACGTATATCCTGTGTTGTGGTTGCCTTGTGCATTATGGTTATTATGTTGTTGATGTAATTTATGCTTAATATATGTTATATGCATCTCATCTAGTATCTTAGTCCTTAGTGATGTGAATGAATGATAGATCTGATCTATTTCTATATGTTAAGTTCTTGGATGTGTTAGATCTTGTTGAATACTACGTTGTTCTGTAACTAGGGTTCTGACCTGCGATGTGAAGAAGGGTAAAAGATAATGACTATTAATTGCTAAGTTCTCTGTAAGTACTGTGATCACAGAGTTGTGTCCCACTTAGGTTGTATACACTTGAGTCCTACAACCACCCCTGCCTCTACCTCGAGTGAGAGCAGGTGTTGCTGAAAGGGACAGTAGTTAAGGTTTTGTTGGTGCACTGTTGAAGCGTTGAACCCTGGGTCTGCACCTGTGTGCCAACAAATGGTTCCGTTGTCGGGACCTGAAACTGTGATTGTTGGGAACCGAAGAAAAGATAAAGCTATGTGTGTAGATCTGCTATTGTAGTGCGCAGTATTCCACTTGACTTGTGAAGCTATGTGCTGAGAAAGGAATCAGATTTGAAGAAAAAAGGTAAGATATTAAAGTTATGTGCTCCAATAAAGGTAAGATAAGTGAACATTTTTTTTTCGAAAGAATGGATCTAGGTATATTTGATAGATTTTGTCCTAGCCTGAAAACTAGGGAACAACTAGAAGAAAGAAGATTTGATATGAGTAGATCTGATCGAAATAATGAAAGATATGTTATTCCTATGCATATAAAGGATTATTGGACTAACAAATGGATGTAGGACCCTAGAAAGAATTTTTTGCAGGTTAGTTACTGTGATCCCAATGCACAGAACAGGAAAGGTTGGGGATCATTTAAAAGAAAGTGAGGATTAACTCTTTGCTATAGTTGTTGAAGACCGAGACATCTTGCTAAGGAATGCCCTGGTAGAGGTCCTAGTTGTCTTTGCTATAAATCTATGGATCATGAGATTTTGGATTTCCCTATAATGATTGCTAAAGTTGAAAATATGACTGTGAGACAATAAAACCTTGAGAAAAACCAAGAAACTAAGAATATGCTAGAACACCAGAAAGAATCAGAGACTATATTATTGCAGATGAAAGAAACACTGAATGATTATTGAGACATCAACTTATCAGAGATATTAAAATAAAAAGAGTGCATAGAAACAAGAATAGGAGACTTCGACATAGACTATGTATTAGATGCAGAAACACAGGTGAATATTATGACAGAAAGAACTTGGGAAATTATGGGAAAGCCTACTATGGTTCCTTCATTGGGATGAATAGGATCGTTTAAAGGAAAGTTGATAAACCTATGTGGAAGACTTACCCATGTCCCTATGAGTGCTCATGGAACTTAGGCAGAGGAAGAATTCAAGGTCATTAAGTTTGTTGAGAACAACGCCCCCTTTTCTCTTTTGCTAGGAAGAACTTGGATCGAGAAAGATCAGATATGAAGGAAACAAGAAGAGGAAGCTATAGAACAGAAAAAAACAAGAATTAAGAGATTGCATGATTGCATGGCTAGGAGAATAACACGTTTAATAGAAGAAAATAAGGACAAGTCGAAGCAACTGAGGGTGACCTGGTTGTCGAATTTGAAAGAACACGGGAAGGCTTAAAAAACTTATCCATGTAGAAGAGAAGAGAGCCTAATCAAGAAACAGTAATAGAAGAAGTATTACCCTCAAACTCTTTAAAAGACCCTCAACAGTGTGAAGTTACTATGCCAAGAGGAGATAAGAACAATAATGGAAAGAGGAATCCAAAGATGTAGATTACAGGAAAGAAAGCCAGAAAGCTCAGTAAGAAGAAAGCAAAGTTAGAGAAACTGCAGGAAGTTACAGAGAATACTTTGCAGAAAGAAGGACTACATAATTTGAACCTCGCCAGAATATCAGAACAATGCAGATTGTCACTTCGCCATAGTGAAGAAATATTATCGTTGGAGGCGTTCTGACCGTTAGAACAACGCTCTAGAATGGCTAGAAACACAGTTATAGTCGGAAATATTGCCATTGGACCATTGAGACCACACCATAACGGATGGAATTGCATTTATTGAGGCACTCTTGTCCGTTGGAGGAATCCGTTACGACGTTGTCTATTTATCCCGTCGAATGTTACACCGAGAACACTTTTGCGATTTGTGATTACCTGAGAACCAATTATCGTGCTGTGCCTATTAAGACCTCTCCACCCATTCTATTACATTGAGTGTTTGATCACCAACCTGAGATATCAGATATTGAGTGTGTATGTCGGGTGATTTTAGCGCAGTAGAGAAATACGTCGAAGAGATCCTCATAGATCTAATGGCTGAGAAGGTCATTTATGCAAGCGCACTAGCCTCATCAACTAGAGGATTGCAAGCATCCCCATCTAAGTGGAGCAAGCATGGCGATGACTTGGTGAACGCAAATCTCATCCCATCCATCCTTCCTGACTACATCTCACCTCTGGCTGGCGCGGTTAGTCATGATAGTGTCCCGAGGGAATTTGAATATATACTGACCACTACGTACCTCCCTAAGGGGATACGCGTAGTTGGACAATAGTTAGGACAAATTCTGACGTTTAAGATCAGTGACTTCAAGTTGGGATATCGCAAGAACTATGGAATGCTCGCACCACATAAGTATTTGACCAAAACAATGAGGAAGAAGTTGAAGATAATCCCCCAGCCGTGGACCATGGACATCGCGAGGTCCACCATCCTTAATGTGATGAAGATACCACATTTAGGAAGACATCAGGAGGTTAATGTGTGTGTTAAAATTCTCCTGTATTGCTACCATGGTGGTTACCTGTGGTTAGACAAACGCATCACTATAGATTCGGTGCTGATCCATCGGACCACTGGATTAAGCATGCAAGGACCATACCCACAAGATTTTTACCCAAGGAAGGCTGCATATCACGCCCTGGTGTAGTGAATCAAAGACACCTATGGCGATGTGGAGAAGGGGAAGTGAGGCTACAAGGTAGACTCCATCCAGAATGACACAGTGCTCCTGGCTTGCCAATTGATCGCTGGTAAGCTTTTCAGGAAGAACAACTCAATGCAGGTCACAGGGTTTGTCGTCGGCCTCGCAAGAAAATGCATTGAAGGGATACAAGTGAATTGGGTGAGCTACCTCCTCCACCAGTTAGAGAAAGACTACCATGAAGCTCAGGATCAGGGCTACGAGTTCCATTTCAGTTGGCTATTGATTCTCATTTCCTTCATTGCTTGGGAGATGTCAGAAGGAGCGACCTTCCCTGAAATTGAGCCATCTGAACCACTAGCTACGAAGTTAACCACGCTCTGGTATTCGAAATACATGGAAAAACAATGGCAATCAAACGCAGTGTTCCACACCTATTACCTACAGCTGAAGAGGGCTATTGAATCCTTCCCTCGCATGACACCGAATACCCTACACAGGTTCATGCCAATAGCGAAGTTCCGTGCAGATAGAAATTTCATTTATATCACTATGCGTGGAGACGAACATAAATAAGAGCTCCAATCCTACTATAAAATCACAAAGGAGGACATGGAAGAAATAACCAAGGAATGGCCTGCAGAGTTCCTTATACCAGTTGACCAAGAAGAACTGTCCAACCCCAACCTCATTAAACGTCCTGTAGTCTCTCGTGAAGAGTATGATGCACCTAGTAGTAGAAGAAGGAAGAAGAAGGAAGAAGTACAGGAATTGAACAACGCATCATAAGATACTGCATTAGATTCACCTTGAGGGGGAGGAGGTGACGAAGTAGACAAAGAAGAGGATGAAGGGGGATAAGACAAACAGGAACAAGGTGAAGTAACACCGCCTAAGGATCCCATTGATGAGATAGAGGCATCCAAGAAAAGAAAGGGGTCCCCCACGACACCTTCATCATGGAAGAAGTCAAAAGATAGTAAGACCAAGTTGCAAACTATGCTTACGATGGATGACATTGACCTTATCATCGTCGTTGTATCAGATACCTCAGAGGATATTTTACAACGCAACGAAGAAAAATAGGAGACCATGTATGATAGGATTGAAGTAGAGCTAAAAGGGGTACAACAAGCCCTCTACTCCAGCTGCGTAGTGTCTACTACGCCACCGTCATCTGAAGGAATTGAAGTGGGAGATGAGCCTGCCTAGCTACGCAAAATAGAAGATGTGACAAATGCTTTCCTTCATCGTGTCCAGAAAGAAAAAGAGTAAGCCACAGAGGCATTGAAGCAAGCAAAGGAAGAATCCCTAGAGTAACAATGGATTACATAGCAAGAAAAAATGACCTCCAGGAAAAATTTGCGGAAGATAGAGCACAGATCCAGAAGGAAAAAGAATAGCTGCTCGTGGAGCAAATTGGAGTTAAAGAAGAAGTCACTAGATAAATTCGCTCTATGATGGGCTTAGAACAGATGGAAGAAGACCCAATGGAGAGTCAGGTGGGGAAGCTTGTTGAAGCTATTCAACATCTCCAACAAAGAGTAGCAGAACTAGAATTACAAGCAGTGCCAAGCACTCTGCAGGTAGTGCGAAACCAAAGGGAATAAACTGCCCAGATCATAGTCGAGAGAATCAAGGCATTGGCCTTAGAATGAAAAAAAATCAGCAGTCGAGGTGTGCAGACTTACGAGCACCTTGCAGAGGACACAAAACTAAGGACACTGGAGTCACATCTCTAGGAGGAAAAGAAGCAAGCAACATCAATACAAGCATAGTTGAAGCCACTGTCCACGATCAAGAGGATGAAAAGTTCCCAGGAACAACGCACGGTTCAGTAACAGGTCCATGCCATCCAGAGTAAAGTCATGGAAGTGACCCATAGGCTCCAACCAATGCAGGATGAATCTTGCACACTTTTTGAGGAGATTGAAGGACAAGGTGCACAACTAGAACAAGTGGTCACCATGGTAGAACAACGCTTGGAAGAACCTATGACCGAGAAAATTATTCATGAGTTCTCCGAGAAGGAGGCTCTGGCGAAGAAGCAGGTCGATGCAGCTCGAGCCAAGATCGAGGCCTTCAAGGCAGAGATACCTAGATCAGAGTGACTTGGGATGAGTCAAAGGTGAGTGTTGGGGGCCTATTGGCCCTTCACCAAGTTTTGGATAACCTTGGTCATGTTTGACCATATTTGGGGCTTCAACAGGCTAGTTGAAGGCGGAGCACCCAGGCGAACTGTAGATCACAGGATCTCACCCCCTTTTGTAGGATTTTTGGGTTTAGGGTTTATGTAACGGGTATGGGATGTCAGCCCATGGGTTTACCCATGTTTAGGCCCCATTTGTAATGTATAAATAGATATCTAGGCGATGTAGGAAGTGGTTGATGTGTTAAGTGCGAATAGTTGTGGATGCTGCGTGCATGTTGTGTGTTGAGAACTTGCAGAGCTAAGTGCAAGTGACTGTAAGAAGCTTGTGTGCAGACTGTAAGAAGGCTTTGTGCTGGTACCTATCTCGGGGAAGGAGGATCTGGTGAGGTGCACGCAAATCTCCTGTCCTATGCGGAGTTGGTTTGTAGCTCTGTGCATGTATGAAGATTGACATAATACAATAAAGAAGAAGAAGAGTTGGTGGACGTAGCCCCACACTGGGGTGAAGCACGTATATCCTATGTTGTGGTTTCTTTGTGCATTATGGTTGTTATGTTGTTGATGTGATTTATGCTTAATATATGTTAGATGCATCTGATCTAGTAGCTTAGTGCTTAGTTATGTGAATGAATGCTAGATCTGATCTATTTCTATATGATAAGTTCTTGGATGTGTTAGATCTTGTTGAATACTACAATGTTCTGTAATTAGGGTTCTGACCTGTGATGTGAAGAAGGGTAAAAGCTAATGAATATTAACTGCTAAGTGCTCTGTTAAGTATTGTGATCACATATCTATGTCCCAGCTAGGTTGTAGACACTTGAGTCTTGCAACCGCCCCTGCCTCTACCTCGGGTGAGACTTCATTTTCTTCGCAGGTGTTGTCGAAAGGGACGGTAGTTAGGGTTTTGTTGGTGCGTTTTTGAAGCGTTGAACCCTGGGTCTACCCCTGTGTGCCAACAACCCTTCCACTCAAATCTAATGTGCCTCCCAAATTATCTTTTCACACTCGATTGAAGGAACTCAAATATGGCCTAGATAGCACAACATCACATCCTAGAGGTGGAATTCTAAAGCTTGTTTGTCGATACTTAGTGTTTGATAAGTAGCAACAAATTCAGATTTATGGTTTTATAATTTTGGCCACTTGGGGCTTGTGTTCCCACAAGATTTAATAAATATGGTGAGTGCCACAACCCAGGGCCGACTAAGGTAGTCTGCAACACGGTTGGAAATGAACTTCTTGCACTTAATGTTCAAGTGGAATTATTTAAGGTATGCAGACCACTTATGATGGAGGTAATTCTATATCTTTCCTTGTGTCTTCATGAATTGCAAAGGATTATGATTAGTGTGGATGATCATTTCCTTGACCAAAATATAATGCTTCCACTATCAACATGCCTACACAATGGAGTACATCGCCTTGTCATAGGTGGGATATCTGTGAACAACATAAGATATCGTTTCATTGTGATAGGATGTTTAATGTCCGTGGTGAGTTAGGATGGAACTGATAGCATAATCAGAGGCATCTATCTCAATATCAAATTGTTGTTGCATGTATGGAAATATGAGGACTAGTGTAGAATAGAGGTAATGTTTCAAATCCTTCTATGCTTTCTGTTGTGATTAATATCAGGAATACTTGGCTTTATCTCCCCCCTTGGTCACTTGAATTAAGGGCCAAGAAATATGAGAAAACCCCAACAAGAACCTATGGTAGAAGTTGGCGAGACCCAAGAAGCTACAGAGCTCTATCAGAGT
Organism: Picea engelmannii; assembly: GCA_009831015.1. Lineage (NCBI taxonomy): Eukaryota > Viridiplantae > Streptophyta > Pinopsida > Pinales > Pinaceae > Picea > Picea engelmannii. The sequence continues at coordinate 9,314 of ML786234.1, read as the reverse complement.
CATTGGGGATGGACAACCATGAATTCCTTGTATCTTGGTTAGGTCCACATTAACCCCATGTTCATTCACGATGTATCCTAAGTATTGGATTCTCTACATGCTGAATGAGAATTTATCCATATTGTTGGATAACTTGTGCTACCGTAGGGTGCTCATGACCTATTGAATGTGTTTCAAGTGCTCTTCCCAGGTCCAACTAAATATGAGGATGTCATCCAAATAGACAACTAGAAATGAGTTTGTGAACAATTGCAATATATCATCGATAATCCTCATGAATCTTGTTGGAGCATTAGTCAAGGAAAAAGGCATGACCAACCACTGAAAGAGGCCCTCTTTATATTTTAAAGTTGTATTCCACACATAAGTTAGTTCTATAGGAACCTAGTGATACCCTGACTTCACATCAATATTACCAAAGAACTTGAAACCCTTAAGTTGATAAGAAATATCGTTAATTCAAGGGCTTGGGTATTAGTTCTTGATAATGATTTTGCTCAGGGCTCTATAATCAATACATAGCCACCATATCCCATCCTTCTTCTACACTAACACAATTGGGTCACCAAAAGGCGAGGAGCTCAGTCGAATGTGGCCCTTTTGGATGAGATCACAGATTTGAATTCATTTCCTCATTCTCCAGAAGGGAGCGTCTGTAGATTAGACCACTAGGTAATGGGGCACCAAGTATCAAATAAATGGGATGTTTTAGTAACAATGCAGAGACAACCATATAGGTGAAGCAAAGAGGTCTTTGTGCTCCTCTATAATATTGTCCACCTACTTTTTTTGTGTAGAGAGACCTTGTGTTGAAGCTATGGTGGTTGAAAAGACCTTTCAATCATCTTTGGATTGAACCATGAAGAGGACAAAATTAGCAGTTTGAGAGATTATCTTTCAAAACTAGTTTTCCTAGATCAATGAAATTACAGTAGTCAGAACTACCTCTAATACCCTGTAGGAATAACCTACCAAAGTGATAATGACACTACGAGATCAAGACTCATAAATAACATGATTTTTCCATATATAAGGTTGTCCTAAAAGGACACCACCAACTTCGAGTGGGGAAACATCACACAATACCTCATATTTAAAGGGCTTGATTCCATAGGAAATAATACACTTTTGGATAATGCAAAGGTATCATCCCTAGTTCAACCAACTGATGGTGTATGGTTAGGTGTGTGGCATCATCAACAAATTCAATCTCTTGATGGCCTCGGCTGAGATCGGGTTCTTCTAGCTCCTTCTATCAACAATGAAATGTATTTGGGTCTCTTTCACCTACATCTGTGAATGGAAGAGGGACTTCCCTTCCTCAATATCCTCTGACTTGTCTAGTTGGATCTTTACAATTGCACTGGTAGAACTAGATTTTACATTGATGATTTTCTTTCCCTTATCATGTTCCAAATTATATTTTGAGTCAGGGTCTGACTCTTTTTCTTTAGGCTCGACCAACAATGACTATTTTGAGCAACATTCATTAGTGTTGTGTCAAGGTATTTTGTGGAACTCACACCAATTTCTAGTATTCTTTGTCGACTTCCCGATACCGTTTGTTTTTTGTAGCTTGGAATGGTTGTCTTGAGGTTATCCTTCCTTTATATATCCCTTGTTTTATGAGTTAGGGTCACATTTACCATGCTTTTGTTGTTGCATATTTTCATATACCTGAACTCCTTCTTGTTTTGCTGCTTAAATTTGTACTCGATTTTGACAAGGCATCGATAAGAGGCTCCTAGTGAGGAGATGTCCAAGAAATCCATCTATGTTTGGATGTACCTATGCATGACACTGAGTACTTCAAAACTAGGTGTCGCTCAAAGTTTTTGATACCTATCTTTGAGCACAAGGTATGGAATATGTTCGTGTAATCCAACACCATCTGGTCTCTTTCCTAATGTAGAGTCATCCATATCATGTACTAGTCATTATAGTTTCCAACAAGGCAAAATTCCTCCTTGAGGGAATCAATAAATGCCACCCAATTGTATTCGGTCCAGAATGTCATACATGCATCTTCATTATGTCTCTCCTAGTAACATTCCCACCAATATTTGACATGGGGTAGGTATTTAAGGAGATCAAAGGTGATATTTTAGGTGTAGTAAAATTTTTGAATATAGTAATACCCCTCTAACATATTCATCCATTTCTCTAAAGCATCTGCATCTCTATGGCCTTCAAATAAAGGTTCATAAAAGTTAACTTGTACCTTGAAGGGTGTCACACCTTTGAAATGGTTACTTGTTGAAGGTTCCTCTCTTATCATGGACAACCATTGAAGGGTCTGGGTGAAGTTTCCATCATCTTGTTTCGTTGTCACACAAGGGATTCCTCAAGAAACATATTGAAAGGATCTCCTACTCTGTCATCTCTCTTTTCTTCCTCCATGGGAGGTTTCTTGGGTCGGCGAGAGAGGTCATCCCCAAGTGAAACTAGCCCGAGGCCCAACTCTATATACCCTGACCTCATCAGGGACATGCATTGTGAAATAACAAGGAACATATTGATACACTACCACTGATTTGGATTATATTGAGAATGAAATGAGACACACAGAAAAATATAGCAGAGAGTACAACAATACAGTGAAACCCAACTTCTATTATTGAATAAAATAGTAGAATATTGTAGAACACAAATTGGTTGGGATGGTGGTAGCTTATCTTCGAAGAGAAAGATATTTTGACTACAACCATTCACCAAAAATATCAGACAATGGGCTACAAGAGTGGCCTTTTAACATAAATCAAGAACCATGAAGGTCCAAAACCATAACCCTAGGAGGTGAAAAACCAAAAGGTTGTGGGCCTTGAGGTGGCTATTTGATGTGTCGAAAAGTTTTAATTGAAAAGTACAATTATTGGCAGGGTCTGGGATGCCATGACAACTCTAGGCCCCTGAATGGATAAAAAACAACATTTAGGGCCTCAAAATGGCCCATGGAGTTCAGGACTTGAAAATCATAACAAAAATGACCAAGATGGAGAATCTTGATGTTTAGTGGAAGAGGTGGGTGGCCATTAATATCCACCTAGATCACTAGTATGAACAAATTCACACATAATACATAACCATTCACACATGTGTGGATGTTTTCATACCCTAATCCTTGCTTAGTTATTTACTTCTTACATTGACTTCTTTTCATTGGAAATGTGGATTCAAGTGGTAAAAACTAATGTAACAATGCCAATAACTCATCTACACTCTCATTTCTCCAACTATGCACCAGTTACAAGTTATGAATTTGAAGGATTATTGTCAAATGAATTAACTTGCAAGTGTCATAAATAGGTTTTAAGGCATCCTCCATCAACTTGTTCCAATAATCATTGAGACCATCATTCAACATTATATCAACTTTTAACCAATTGTCTAAGATTNTTATATTGAGAATGAAATGAGACACACAGAAAAATATAGCAGAGAGTACAACAATACAGTGAAACCCAACTTCTATTATTGAATAAAATAGTAGAATATTGTAGAACACAAATTGGTTGGGATGGTGGTAGCTTATCTTCGAAGAGAAAGATATTTTGACTACAACCATTCACCAAAAATATCAGACAATGGGCTACAAGAGTGGCCTTTTAACATAAATCAAGAACCATGAAGGTCCAAAACCATAACCCTAGGAGGTGAAAAACCAAAAGGTTGTGGGCCTTGAGGTGGCTATTTGATGTGTCGAAAAGTTTTAATTGAAAAGTACAATTATTGGCAGGGTCTGGGATGCCATGACAACTCTAGGCCCCTGAATGGATAAAAAACAACATTTAGGGCCTCAAAATGGCCCATGGAGTTCAGGACTTGAAAATCATAACAAAAATGACCAAGATGGAGAATCTTGATGTTTAGTGGAAGAGGTGGGTGGCCATTAATATCCACCTAGATCACTAGTATGAACAAATTCACACATAATACATAACCATTCACACATGTGTGGATGTTTTCATACCCTAATCCTTGCTTAGTTATTTACTTCTTACATTGACTTCTTTTCATTGGAAATGTGGATTCAAGTGGTAAAAACTAATGTAACAATGCCAATAACTCATCTACACTCTCATTTCTCCAACTATGCACCAGTTACAAGTTATGAATTTGAAGGATTATTGTCAAATGAATTAACTTGCAAGTGTCATAAATAGGTTTTAAGGCATCCTCCATCAACTTGTTCCAATAATCATTGAGACCATCATTCAACATTATATCAACTTTTAACCAATTGTCTAAGATTATTTCCTCTTCATCTCTCATGCTATGCAATTCTATCATATTTGTATAATTATTTTCAGCCTTAAGGGCTTATACCACTATGATCATATATTATCATATGTCAATAAAACACATTTTTTTTAATTTTTTATCTTTCCACCTCAATAATACTAACATGGACATGGATATCTCTCCAATCCCTTCTTATTGGATATACTCTCATTATATACATGGTAATAATCAATTGCCAATGTTTGACATTAACTAATATTAAATGTTCTGTATTCAATTATGAACATGACATGTTAATTAACAAATCTCAAATAATTTAGATAATACAAGGACATGAAATCTACACACATTTGAAATATCACCAATTGTTGTGTATGAATATTCACTGATGGGTTTAGTTTGTATTACATATTCATAGGCCGAAAATCACCATTTCCATTATCATAGCCCAAAATTTGTATTGGAAATTACTAAAATAGGATAGTAATACATTGGCATTTTAACAAAAAAAACACTCAATAACATATTTTTTATATTAGGATTCCAAGTACCTTTGTTTTATTATGTTGAATAGTCTATAGAGGGAAACTACAGGATGAAATTGATTAAGAAGTATGAAAACAAAGAAGAACTACTAGCCAAAGGAACTCTGTAGTTAAGGCTAAAAATTTACTTGATCTAACACATAATTAAGCCAATGCATAACTAGGTGCAAGAGGCAATGATAGAGAATGATCATACTATAAATTTACTTGATCAAACACATAGTTAAGCCAATTCATAACTAGGTTCAAGAGGCAATGATAGAGAATGATCATACTATCGACATTTACATCACCTCCAAAAACAATTGTAGTCACCAAGTTCAAGTTCAATTTTCTATTCACCTTTAATAAACTCAAAAAGGAAAGTGAAAACATTTAATAAATGCATTAAGTCACAAGTGTAATTCTATCAATGACCCACTTTAAAAATATACTTTATTTTAAGTTTGGAAACCCTTTTCTCCTGTCTTGAAGAAAATGTTGTTGGAAACCCAAATTGTAAGATGATTGCACCCCTTATCTATGCAACTTCTATGGCCTTCAACCCAAAACCCAAAAGAAGAGTCTTAAATGGGTTAACAAATTGGAGACCTCTATTTATTTAAGTAATGATAGCTACAAAATAATTTCCAAACTTCCTGTCAAAAGGCTCACTTCTTTTCATGAACTAGTTCCTCTCTAAGTATTAAATAGTTTTTTTATGCATAGAAGGAAGGTTCTACATAGTATTAGAGTTAAGGATGAAGTTCTCCACTCAACAATAAAAATAATGTCCTATATATGTATCTTAAATAGTACATGTAGAAAACTCATGACATCCTTGAATATGAATTTCTCTTGGTTGTATCAAGAAGTAAAATAAATTCATTGTCATTGAATAGGGGTTTTGTGCAATGGTATTGTGGTTGCATTGGTGAGAAATGTCTCAACCCAAATGTTTTTGAACTTTGACCAGTGTGAGTTAAGGACTCTCTTTCTCCTTTCTTTTTATTCTTTTTGTAGATGCTCATAAAGTCTTCTTTGGTTGAAAAGGTTGTACTTAATAAGTGGCTTAGGAACAAGGGTCTATGCCATCAATGGTTTCCTCATAGTGGCAACTAAGAGTCAAAAAAATATACATAAGTGGCAATAAGGTTGCGGGCCAACATAACATACCTCGCAATAAGGTTTTGGGCCCACATAACATACCCCACATAACATACCTATGGTAGTGAATCTTGGTGGTAGCTAATGTCATTTGTCCTTTTTATTCATGATTTATAGGAAAGTCTCAAATTTTTATATTATATCCTAATGTCAATTAATATGGTTTCATTTTGCTCATCGGGATCCTTGAAGCATATATATAACAATCAATTAGTATTATAACCACATTTTGTAATGGTTTTTCTAGTTTAATAACTTACAATTTCAAACAACTATTTTTTTTTTTAAATATGTCTCAATGATTGCTTATTGAAATGGTATTATGTAAAATATGAGTTCTTCCTTGAAGTCTCATCCTCTAATAAAGTAGTAACAAAAGGATAATACGAAGACGTGGACATCTATGGAAGTCTAAGGAAAACATGCTATAATTTCCAAATACAAGGTTGTGTGACAAATTATAAGAAAGAAATTTCGATTATTAGATACAAGGCAAGGTTGGTGGCTAAAGGATTTGCACAAAAAATGTTTAATTTGAAAAAAGTTTTGCATATGTAATTATGATTAATATAATTATATTTTTGTGCACTATAACAATTCATTTTAACTTAGATAAGAAAAAGAACAAGCATACTTACAAAACATAAAACATTCATATATTCCTTAATATGTGTGTAATGTACCTCCATTTAATCTTTCCTAGGATTTTGTTGAGCATGAACTCTTTATAATTGAAGATGGGGCAAGTAGAAAACAAAAACCATATATTCAACCCTTCAATTGCATATGTTCATAGGGTGGATTGTAAACCATTATTACACAATACAAATCAAAGGGTACGAATTAAACATAATAACATAGAGTCAGAGCTAACCTTTGCTACAATCAATACTCCTCAATTGTATACATCATAAGCTGAATAAAAAAACCCAAAACTACCCAATTAAATGATGCAATGTTTTTATTGAAATTTAAAACCCACCAAGATGCTCGTATTCCATTAACCCAACAATAATGTACTATAAAACTACATCATGTGAAGATCAATTTACGGAAATACTTTTGAATTTACATACTCAACGACATTATGTATTGAAACAAATCTTCTTGATTTTCCTAGTTCTTGCCTCATCCACTTGGTATTGTTCAAGAACCCAACATGCATGTAGGTCCTTTGAAGCAGTTCTTCCATGGAGTTAGAGACTTCCAAATTAGAGAACTGTTTAGGTAAAAAAATGGGTCTCTAAACAAAATATGTGATATCAACATCAACTTTAACAGAACCAATAGGATTCAAGATGATTATGTCAATGATAAGGATAAATAGTTTTGGAGGGAAAGAAAAAAAGTGTTTTTTTATCATATTTTAAACTTATCTCCATATATGTTTACTCAAATTTCAAGTGTAGGTACCTTTTGGATGCATAATTAATTTTTTCATCCAACAAATGCCTACACTTGAAATTTGAGTAAACGTATAAGGGGATAAGTCGAAAACTTGATTAAAAAATAGTTTTATTTCTTTCTCTTTGAAAATTGATAACTCTTATTTTATTGTTTTTCTTAGAAGATCCATTTTAGACCTCAAAAATTCTCAAATATTCTATAGTTAACAAAATTGTTGGCAATTCCTATTAAAATATTCTTCATAACTCAACCCTTATAAAACACCTACTCTGTTTATTTTCATTAATTTGAGGTTATCACAAATACCAATGAAAATAAAACACCAAAATAAAACACCGAAAAGGATAAATTTTATAACTCCAAGCTTCCATAGTGAAATTTTTTTATAACTCCAAACTTCCATAGTGAAAAAATACACATTTGAACTCGTCAATTAATGACCATATGTTATGTAAGAAACCTCATGATTGTAGTATGCACACTTATTTAATCCTATAAGGATTTTTTCTCAATGTGTGGCACAATTTAGTGGACATTTACATTATAAAGGCCACATCCATTAGCCTTATGTTAGATTATATTTATCAATCAAATTCTTTGCCACAACTAGAATAGCTGCAAACAATTATGGGACATGACTATTTGATTGGAGTTAACATAATGGATGTATGGAAGTGGTATATAGGATCCCTTATATGGTTAACAACATTACTTCTAGAGATAGGAGAATTTTGCAAGACATGGAATCTTTTGACTTGTAACCAACTTGGCTATATAACCATATGAATTTCAAGGAAGAAATTGAACTATTAAAATAGATAACAATAAGATAATAAAATAGATAACAATAAGATAATAAGACACATACATTAGCTAGCAAAACACATTGGAAAATAAATTGGACATACCTTAAAATATAAAGTAGTAGTTGAAGGGGAATTCTTCTTCGACGCCTCTAATGCTAAATTAGCACTCCAACTTTTGAGAAGAATCTATGTTATACCCAAGGAAACCACATATATGCAATATTACCCTCACCTCAGGCAAGATCATAGCCATGACCATGCCCACTAGCTCATGAGAAAATAAAATGAATCATGCCCACTAGTTCATAAGAAAATGATAGGCAAGGAAACATAATCTTCTTTGTGTTTTTTTTTTTTTTTTTTTT
>ML786233.1:273112-308543 GCA_009831015.1 Picea engelmannii | reverse complement strand
CCTTTCTTCCTTCCTTTCCCTTTCTTTTATAGAAATTTGAGACTAACCTAAATTCCTAAATCATTAATTAATTAATTTTTAATGACAACCCTCTAAACAATCTCCGCCGTCCAAGTGTCACACATGCCTCTGGTTCTCCAAAAATAATTTCTTTTTAATAATTAAAAGACTCAAATTCCTCACTCCCCCAAAAATCACTCCAATTACTCCTTAAATTACTCCTTAATCACTCCTTAAATTTCTCCTTAAATTACTCCTTAATCACTCCTTAAATTTCTCCTTAAATTACTCCTTAATCACTCCTTAAATTACTCCTTGAATTACTCCTTAAATTTAATTCTCTCTTGTTCTTTCTATTTTTGAACCCAAAAGATAAATGCAGTTTTTAATCTTTTCAATATATTTTTAAATTCCTAGCTTTTATCCTCCCACACTTTAATAAATTTTATTTCTTCTTTATCATTTAAAAGCCATGGGTTTCACTTAATTTAATTCCCTCATTACTTTACCCCCTTTACTTTTAAGAAAACTTTAATTAACACCTAGGAGGGTTTTAGTTTACGCCCTAGGTTTATTTTTGTAGAATCTTTTCTTAGGGCTTGTCAAATTTAACTTAGAGATGTTTTAATTTAGGTTTTTATTTGTCCAGGGCATCGCACAGTTAGTGTGTTGTTACTTCTACCCGCGCGCACACACTTAAAGAAATAAAAAATAAAAAAAATTGCACCTGTTATCGGAGTGGTTGTCTTAACGAGGAAGGTCGTTACATTTATGATATATCATTTTCTACTTTACATTTTTCCATTGAAGAACCCCATTTGACTTTGTTTTGTTACTGTTGCAACCCCACTTTCTTGAGATATGTTCTTTTTAATGTTATGTCATTCTTTGCTAGCAACTTTTACCTTGGTTCTCCCCTCTTTGACTTGTTCACTATTCTAATTAATATTTTATGAATTAAAATATTAATTATTTAATTGTTTATTTTTTTAGGGTTTAATCTGACCCTAAAGTTAGGGTTAATTTAGCTAACCCAAACCTACCTACCAAACTATAAAAAAGAGACATCTCCCCTCACTCACTTACTCTTTTTTTCTTCTTCCTCAAAAATTTTTCTTGGTTTATTTTGTTCAGTTTGATTTGTGGTGCGACCCTCTGCTTGGATTCTTTCTCTTGATGGTATAGGGTACAACCCTCCTTGCATTAGTCTTCTTGTTGGGTATGTGGTACGATCCTCCTTGGATCTTTTGCTTGCTGAGTTTTTGGTGTAGCCTCCTTAGATATGATTTGTTTGCTCAGTTTGGGTGTGGCCCTCCTTGGATCTGATCCTCTTATTGAATTTGTGGTGAAACCTCCTTAGATCTGATCCTCTTATTGAGTTTGTGGTGCAACCTCCTTAGATCTGATTTGTTTTTTGAGTTTGGCTATGGCCCTCCTTGGATCTAATTTTGTGTTGAGTTTGGGATCGGCCCTCCTTGGATGAGTTCTCTTGCTGGCTATATTCTATGGCACCCTTTAGGGAAGTCCATCTTCTCCCGTCTTGTTGTGCTTTTGTCATTTATACTGATAGTGCCAATTGTATATTGTGGTTATCCCACTCATGTGACTTGTGTATGCTACCTAGCTTACATACCCTAATCAAGCTTTGATATGACAATCCTAAAATTGTTTCTCTCCTTGCTAGTACCTCTTGTATGATGTCCATGTTTTATGATCTGTGTATGCTACCTATCCTACAACTAGTTGTGCCCTAATCGGGGCTTGTTGAGACAGGCCATGCTACTTAATTATGTTTATTAATGTAGAAGTACCATACTCTTGGACAGTTTTTGGTAAGGTTATTAGTGGCCTCTTTTTTAGCCTCTAGACTGGACAGTGGTGTCCTTGCTTCAGCCTTGTACTTGATGATTGGTATGCTGGTTGGTTTTCTTATATTGTCCTAAATTTCTTCTTGGAAAAAATGTTTTGTCATATCCATTGTATTATTTCTGTTATTGGTTATACATCATAATTTGTAAATATATTACTGATTCAAAACTATATAAAATTAAAAGGTATGATTGTTTCTAGTTTTCCCTTAAATTTCTAACATAAAGGTTAATAACACAAAATATAGTAATCCAGTAAGACTGAAAAGTTGTCCATTAACCAAACCATTAACAAATGATTCAGATGGTGTGATGTGATTTTAACATTGATAATTCAACCCACATTGGTAAATTGCAACCAATAACTATCCTCACTGTTGAAATAAGTTATATAGTTCTTACATCCTTCCACAAAAACAATTAAAACACTTAATTCCCCCCTGCGGCGTCGCGACTCGGAAATATGTACACCTTTTTGAAGTATTGAAAAGTGTTTTTACAGCCTTCCACAAAAACAAAAACAAGAACAACTAAAACACTTAATTTCCCCCCTGCGGCGTCGCGAATCGAAAATATGTAGGCCTTTTTCAAGTATTGAAAAGTTTGTCTCCATGTCTTTGAAGACTTTATCAAACTTGGCATTCCATTGTTTAATTTCTGTAGCGAGTCTGAAGTTGTAGAGACATCGTTTCTATGATCAATGAATCAGGTCTTTGGCTTTATTCAATATCTTTGGGACCAAATGAAGATATTAATTTTGGGTGGAGTGTCTTGAATGGAGAAACATTGAAGAGGAGAGGATAATTTTGTAACCTTATTTAACTGAATACCTATATGTTCCCCAGTCTCGGCTATCTGGAATGTATCTGAGTATAGGAGCTGCTCCTTTAAGAAGGAAAATCAACACTCAAGCTTGAATATGCATGTGAACGGGGGTGTCTCCCATCCTCCACGCCTTCCAGCTTCCATCTTCATTCCATATTGAAATATCGAAGAGAGTGAGTTTATGTTATGAATTCAACCATATTTTCAAGTCCCCAATCGCTTTCCCTCGGGAGGGGATGTCAATTCCCAAGATCGAGTCTTGCCACAATGTAATCGATTTTCTATTTCCAGAGATCCAAGAGAGATGCTCTTCAAAGAAAAGGATAGTTTCTCTTAAGAGTTTCCAGATTTGTGAGCTAGGTTGGTAGTCATTTGTAGTGTCCATGCATCATTTTCTGCCCCCCAACTTGTATTTTTTTTATGGTCATTTTCCACCATTCCTTTCTTCCCGAGACTATCCTCCAAAGAATCTTGGCTCCTATTTCTATATTGTTCACTTCAGGATATTTGATTCCGATTACCCCACCTTGTTTGGGTGAGGATATGATATTCCAATTCACTAGATGAAAGTTTTTGGAGTTGGATTTTCCCCCTTGCCAAAGGAATTTGTGGATGAGTTGGGCCATGTCTTTCAGGGCTCCCTTTGGGGCCAAGAGGGAGTACAATTGAAAGAGTGGGAGGGAGGATAGTACTAATCTTATCAGGACCAACCTCCCAGCTGGGTTGATCCGCCTTGACCCCCACGACTCCATCGTATCCCTGAAATTTTGGAGGTTGAGGTGCGAGTACTCGCTAGGTAGCGATTTTAAGAACAAAGGGAGGCCAAGGTATTTAAAAGTTTTCCAATAACTTGAGATTCCAAAGCCCAAAATTTGAGCGATACCTAATCTACTAATAACTGAAACATTCCACATGTAGATTGGACATTTATTCGTGTTCAAGAGCCCACCTGAAGTTGAGAGGAAGGTGTCCAGTACTTATTTTATTCTTCTTGGCATGATTTTTGAAGGTCCACTCAAGAGGATCATATCATCTTTGAATTGCGAGTGATTTATATGTTTTACACCCTGAGCTATTTTGATTCTTGGAATTCTTCCATTGGTACATTCCCACTCTAGTATTCAATTGAGATATTCTTCCATGATCACATACAGGAGAGGGGAAATAGAGAAACCATGTATTATTCCTCTAGAGGCCCTAAATAAGGGCCCTGGTTATCCATTTAAAAAATGGTCGATCCAAGGGGAAGCAATACAGGCTCCCGTCCAGGATAAAAACTCTTGATTGAACCCAAATTTATGCATTACTTTGAAATGGAAATCATGTTCTACTCTATCAAAAGAAATTTCCATATCCAATTTAATTTACATACCTAATCCCCCCCGATAATTTCTGGAGTGGATTGCTTCTTTCACTAGAATAAAGTTGTCCCATATTTTCCTACCTGCCAAAAACCCCCCTTGATTGGGGAGAATTAGAGATATGAGAAAAGGAGTCAATGTGTTAGCAATAATTTTGGCCATGATTTTATAAGAGATATTACAAAGAGAGATAGGTCTAAATCTATCTAGGTTTGACGCTCCATTTTCTTTCAGAATGAGTGCTAAAAAGGAGAATTTGGTGGCTCCTCCCATTTTCTATTTATTTATGCACATATCTTATTATTATAATGAAATCCTACTTGATTATGTGCCAACATTTTTTATAGAAATGGAGGGTCAATCCATCCGTCCCCGGAGCTTTATCCTCGTTGAATTGATTGATCTCTTTTAGGATTTCTATTTCTTCAATTTGTCAGTTGAGTTTGAGGTTCTATTCATCCGAAATTTTTCTTCGGATATCACCGAGGAGAGATTCATAGGGGACTTCCTCTAATATTCTATCTAAAGTATAGAGCTTGAGGAATTGACTGGAGGTTTTTTTCTTTATTTGGTCGAACTCTTCTATGCTTTCTCCCTATGGAGTTTTAATTTCTGAGATTTTATTTGACCAAAGTTTAGCTTTTGATTGCCTGTGGAAGAAGGAGGTATTTTGGTCCTCTTATTTCAACCATAGGCTATAGACTTTAATCTCCATATGATTTCTTCTTCTTTTAATGCTTGAATGTACTCTTTATGTATCTTTTGTTCAGACATTATATGGCTTTGTTGGACTTCTTTTGTCTCCATTTCACCTTGAATATTTTCTATCTGAAGCTTTTTTTCTTTAATCTTGGTCTGGATCAGGTTTGAAGAAGTTTTTTCCTAGGTTTTGAAGAGTCCTTTCACCAGCTTCAACTTCCTCTCCCAGATGTAGATCGAGGAGCCTATGATCCACTGGTTCTAAGCTTGCAAAATAGAGGAGAAAAAATATGGTCGATCCATCTAGAGAGGATTGAATCTTAAAGGGACAAGGCCCTAGTGTTTTTGTCATTCAAACGATAAAGAGATAGGTCAATGATCTGATCCTACCAACGGGAGGATCAAAGAAGAGGCTTTGTCTGGATGAGAAAGAAAAGAGATGCATATTAAGAACTCATCAAGCCTGCCTGCAATGTGACCTAGCCCTGCTCTTTTGTTGTTCCATGTATACAGACCTTTAGAGGGGGGAACATTGAAGAGGTCCATATTCGAGATTAGATCGTCCATTTTTTCTCTGAATTTGTCCCCCACAATGGATCCTCCTTGTTTTTATTTTAATCCTCTTGTGGTATTGAATTCCCCATATATAATCAAATTTTGGGGGGGATTGTCGTTGGCCATATGCTGAAGGGATCACCAACACTCAAATTTTTCCAAGTAATTATTTGGCATATATACATTAATAATTGAATAGAGAATACATGTGGCTTTCTTATTTAGAGATAACTCCATTAAGAAGTGGGATTGCAACTGCTCATCTAGATTGAATTGTTTCGCATTCAAAATTGTGTTGATTCCTTCCGAGGCACCTCTGGAGCTGATTGCTTTTCCTTCCCCTTTTTTCAATTTTTTTTTCATTTCTTGGAGGGTTTCCAGGTCCCTCATTTTTGTCTCCGGGAGTAGGAGGATTGAAGGGTTTTATGTTTTTATTAACTTTCAAACTTCTTCTTTTTTATCCCTCCTACCTAGTCCTCTATAGTTCGAGGAGACAAATTTTATCATTTATCAGAGGGTTTTGGGGGCCCCCCTTTAGAGGGATGAGATGCTACTTCCTTATGATGGGCTCAATTATTTTTTCCAAATTTACCCTATTTTCTTAGTGCTTCTTATATAGTTTTCTGGATTCCTAATTCCTTCTTTTTGTCTGCAGTCGATTCTCTTTTGTTTCTATGGTATTTTCCTCCTTTTTTATTGTAGCTGGTTGAGTGATCTCTAGGTCTACATCACTGTCAAAATTTTATTGTATGTCTTCTTCTGAAAAAACAGAGGTCTTTGGAGGGGGGTTTGGAATATATTTTGTTGTGGTTTCTCCACTTGTTACCAGTATTTTTTTCTCTTTTCCTTTTATGATTTCTTCTTATGTTTCTTCTTGTCTCTTTCTTCTATTTTCTTCTTGATGGTCCCTGAGGTCTTCCATGCTATATTATGTTGGAAGTCTGGCATACTTGTGGTGACTTGATTCTCCTTTCTAGGGGGATCTTGGGGGTCTTTCTCTCGAGCCTGTAGTTTTTTCTCCTTTCCCTTGTGGGGGGTTCATGGTTGTTTTCCCAGTATTTTTTTTCCTTTTCGGTTGTTTCCATTGGTCCTGTTTCAGATCTTTCTCCTAGGGTTCTTTATCTTGTGGGAAGATTTTTGCGAAATGACCATATTCATGACAATCTTTGCATTTGAAAGGGATTTTCTCGTAATCGACCTATTGAACATAAGACCATTTATCCAGAGTCAACTCGATTGCTTCTGGGAGACCTTTTTCCAGATCCACTTCCACATAAATTCTGGCATAGTCTTTAATCCTTTCTCATGGTTCAACATAATCAATGTATTTCCCTAGTGAGTTGCCTATGTTTCTTAGGGTTTCATCATTCCAATAGTGTAGAGGGAGGAACGAAAACCTTACCTAGATAGGCACTACTGAAGGGATATCATTTTTTGGGCTGAAGTATGGGGTCCATTTATTGAGATATATTCCTCTTGCCCCCATGAAATAAGGTCCGCTTCGAAAAATTAGATCCCTATACCCTTTTTTTTCAAATAGAAAGGCGAAGAAACCCTTAACACAAAAGACCGCAGACATCTGTCCCAGGATCAATTTTCGCCAGTTTAGTTCTAGCCAATGATGCATGGATTTGGGGGATGACCACAACCCCTATCAGTCTGTTTTCATGTAGTCTAAGAGCTTGCAAGCGAGCTGAAGAAGTGTGGACAACCACCTTAGGGATCTCTTCCATTTTTTTTATGAATTTGGAGGGAGCTTCCTTGTGAACCTTTTCATAGGAGGAAATCATGGCCTAAATGACCTGAATATCCAAAGACAAAGAGCCTTGGGGGGATCACCCCCTCAGAGGGGACCATAATTAGCCCGCACAAGGGCACGTAGGGATGGGTCTACGCGAAGATGAAAACCAGAGTCCCTAGAGAACCCTAGCAGAGTTACAATGCGTGGCCCAAAAGAATCCTACAAGATCCTTAACTCACATTATGGTTTATTTTATAATAAGTAGAAAATAATATTAAAAAAATAATTTAATACTTTATTAATGTATAAATAATAATGTATTACAAAGTTGTTTTTACTTTATTGTAGTTTTAGTGTATGAATATTGTGTTAATACTTTAATATTTTAATGTATTATTATATTTTTGGACTCTTTATTACTTTGGACTCTTTAATGATTAATATAATAATGTATTTGTACTTTGGTAATTTATTAATGTATAATGTATTAATACAATATATTATATATTATTAAGGTATTTACTAATTAACATGTTACAATAATAAATTGCATTATACATTAATGTACTGATACTTAATTTATATATCACATTAAGGTATTAATTAATTAATTAATTAATACTTTAATTTTATGTATTTATGTATTAATACATTAATTAGAAAATCGTTCATATATTTATTAATTAATACATTAACACTTTTGCACATTTATGTAATATTACATTAATGTATTTATATACTATTAATGTATTTTTGCATTATTATTAATGTATTTCTTTATTATTACATTATTAATATAATAATTGTTGGACAACTGGGGGGGCGGCGGAGGGGATCAATTGTTACCATGCTGATGCAGGAGCATCTACAACTCATCAAGCGAGCCAGCATGGAGCGGAGAACAGCTGGACAACGCCTGCACATATTACTTTTGAAATACTTTGGAAAGTTGTTGCGCCGCCATTTAAATGAAGGCATTCATAAGAAGCGCATTTTTTATATGTGATGGACCTTCAGCCTTTAAGCTCTCATCCTTAGGTAGATGAGGCATTTATTAGTTTTAATGCTGTAGATAGGAATTAAATTGTAGATATGATGATTCCAGTTTTCGAGGGAAAACGGAATATAGGCACCCTCCTTTGTATTATTCATTCATTCAGAACTATTGAGAACAGGAGCAAGAGAAGAGCAAGTAGAGAACCTGTGTAGAGCAGTCATGTACAGATTGAATTAATAGAAGAGAGTCCTTGATTCACTTTCATGGTTTGCGTTGTTTCTCTGTATGATGTTTCTTATGTGTTTCTGAATGTTCTGTTTCCTTTGTATGCATTTGCTTTTAAATATGTTGTGCATGTGATTTCAGAGATTTACTAAAGTCTGAGATAAGGGAGGATAAGTTTCAATTGTTTCTCTAGTAGAGCCAGGAGATTCCTGCATAGAGTGCAGTTGAATTCCTCCACATAGAGTGCGTTGAGGAGGCTCACAGTTAAACTCTTATTCTCGTTTATCCAGAAATTGAATTGGGTCCTTAGGGTTGTGCAGGAGAAGTGCAGGTCAAGGCTGAAATAGAAGCCTCAGTAGTTTTCTGAGACGAAGGCTAAGGATTTATGTGGCTGCGAGTCCACAGAGTCCAGGGGACTTCAACAACTTGAGAGTGTTGGAAGTCGACACAAGAAGCGTGCGTCACGGGGTCTTTGAAGGAGTCAGAGAATTGCAGCTCAGGAGAGATAGTTCCGTGGATAACCCGGTGGAGCAGCCTCCGGAGGGAATTGAATAGAACCGGGGCTTTGGAGTGGAGAAGTTGCGCAGGAGGTAGCCGTAAGCGCAGGGAGGACCAACGGCCATCAGGATTCGGCATCCGGTGTTTGGCAAGGGAAGAGTTCATGCACGTCGAAATCGTAAGTCGTGATTTCCCAAGTTAATCAGAACCGTTGATTTGTCAATGGGATAGGTGGCACGAATCCTGAGAACTGGGGTTTCGGCATTCGGGATTTCCCAATGCACACGACTCGCGACAGTTGAAATCGCAATCCCACGATCCTCGATCACACGGGAGGAGAAGTGACATGGCCAAGTGGGACCCCAGGTACTAGTGAAAGACAGGTGGCGCAGTCTCAGGGAATCGGTATCTCGACACTCGGGGTTTTAAACTACAGAGTGTTGACATCGCAAAGGGTGATATCCCGATAGGGAAAATCCCCGATACACGAGAGTGTTGACTGTTGACTATCGGGGTTCAGGGACTAGAACTGCATGTGAACTGTGCTTGCGTGAACCGTGAATTCCCGAATCGCGATTTCCCAATTTCCGAAGGGGAGATCGCCGAAGGAGTTTACTGTGGGTAACTCCCGAGGGGATTTGGAAGAGTTTGTAACTCTTCGGGACTGTGTTGAAAGAATATCCTGGTGGGAGCGGCTGCTCGGAGAGGGGCAGGTTGTGTTAGAGTGGTATCAGAGCCATTAAAGAGTTTCTCTTTGCTTTGGTAGTAGAGAGAAGAAATTCGCCATGCAACCAAGAAGGGAGAGGCAGTCACCTGATCGTGAAGACAGGGATGCCCGAAGAAGGGGTAGGCCGGCAGGGAATGTGGAAATGGAATGACAGATGCGAGATCTCCGAGCAAGGCTCGAGGAGATGGAGACTGCATAGAGATGGGGAGCTGGTGTAGTGGAGTTCAGCGATTCTGAAGTGGAAGAAGAAGCTGGACACGAGGCAGAAGAGGTCACAGCAGAGGATGCCTCAACAGAGAGGTTGATCAGAGCCATTTCGAGGATGAGCTCAAAGACCAAGATGGACATTCCCGTCTATGAGGGAAGTCTAAATGCAAAAGATTTGTTGGATTGGATCCGAGCACTCAACACCTACTTTGATTATGAAGATATTGAAGAGGACAAGAAGGTGAGGCATGCTGTCACGAAGTTGAAGGGACATGCAGCCTTATGGTGGGACGAATTGCAGGTGGATAGGTGCTGCAAAGGAAAACATAAAATCAAGAGCTGGGATTGGATGATCGCCAAGATGAATGCGAAATTTATTCCGAGGGACTATCAGATCACTCTGTTCAGGCGCATGCAGAACCTGAGATAGAAGTTGATGACGGTGAAGGAGTACACTGAGGAATTCTACAGGCTCAACATTCGAGCTGGTCATTAGGAGAGTGATGACGAAAAGGTGGCAAGATACCTGAATGGGTTGAGGTATGACATTCAGGATGAGTTGAGCATGGTTACCATCCGAACAGTTGAGGATGCGTACCAGATGGCTCTGAAAGCCGAAGAGAAGATGAGCCGCAAGCAGGGACAGTGAGGGCGAGGCAAGAGCCAGCCCAGAGGCAAGGCAATTGGCCAAGAAAGAACTCAGAAGCCCAGGGAGGAATGGTAGAGGCCTCAGGGAAAAGATGAAAGAGGTGGAACCTTACAGCAGAGGCAACAATATGTTGAGCCGAGGAGGCAACAAACTGATCAGCAAGGAGATTATGCTGACACCAATGCATTTCTTCGTACCCGAGGTAGAGGAAGAGGCAGAGGAGGAATTATCACATGTTTTACGTGTGGTAAAGACGGTTACAAAGCCATGGACTATCCAGATAAGAAGGTGGACAGAGGGAAATCTCACGTTGCTGAGGCGCAGAGGCGTGATGTGGAGGATGAAGACATTGGAAGTGGGAAGTCACTGACAGTGCACAAAGTTCTCTTGAAACTTGAGAAAGAGGTGGAAGACACAGCGCAAAGATGAAGACTGTTCCGGACCACGTGAAAAACCAAGGGCTGGAAATGCAAGGTCATAGTGGACAGCGGAAGAACAAATAATCTCGTTTCGACCGAGATGGTGGAGAAATTGGAACTGGATACGAACAAGCACCCAAGTCTTTACAAAGTGTCATGGCTGTAGAAAGGACACCAGGTACGTGTTACGAAACAATGTTTGGTTAAATTTAAAATGGGTGAGTATAAGGATGAAATCCTGTGTGATGTCATTCCCATGGATGTCTGTCATGTATTATTGGGTAGACCATGGAAGTATGATAGGAATGTTGTTCATGATGGGAGGATGAACACCTACACCTTGGAGAAGGATGGGAGGTTACATAAGCTGCTTCCGATAAAAGATAAAGAAGTGAAACCGGAAGTAAGCAACACGATACTTCTCATGAGTGGGAAGGAGCTTCTCACAGAGATGGAGAAGAATGAAGATCCACAATTCTTTGTTTTCAGGAAGCCGAGAATTGTTCTGACAAGCACAAGAGTGGACAATTTGCCAGAGGAGATTCAGGAACTGTTGGGAGAGTTCGCTGATATCATCGTGGATGAACTACCTCGTTCGTTGCCACCGATGCAGAGTGTGAGTCACCATATTGACCTCATACCCAAAGCAATCTTATCGAACAAGGTCGCGTACAGGTTGACACCTTAGGAGAACGAGGAGGTCAAAAGGCAAGTACAAGACTTGCAGGATAAAGGACTGATCAGGGAGAGTCTTAGTCCATGTGATGTTCCGACAGTACTGAGTCCGAAGAAGGATGGAGGCTGGAGGATGTGTACAGACTCCAGGGCAATAAATAAAATCACCATTAGGTACAGATTTCCACTGTCGAGAATGGACGATCTGATGGATTGCCTGAGTGGGGCAAATTATTTTTCAAATATTGATCTCAAGAGCGGATATCATCAGATCCGGATGAGAGAGGGAGATGAATGGAAAACAACATTCAAAACAAACGAAGGGTTGTACGAATGGCTGGTCATGCCGTTTGGATTGACAAACACGCCAAGCACTTTTATGAGGCTGATGAATGAAGTCCTACGGGAATTCATTGGCAAATTTGTAGTCGTGTACTGGGACGACATATTGATTTTTAGTAAGACCAGGGCTGAGCATTTAAAACATTTAGCCACTGTGATGAGAAGATTACAGCAGGAGAAGCTACTGATAAATTTGAAGAAGTGTTCATTCATGCAGACATAACTCATTTATTTGGGTTTTGTAATCTCGGCGAATGAGTTGAAGATGGATCCGGAGAAGGTAGAAGTAATCAGGAATTGGCCATCGCTGAGGAATGTCTTTGAGGTAAGGAGATTTCATGGATTGGCTAGTTTCTACAGGAAAATCATTCGAAATTTTAGTGGAATTAGCGCCGCAATGATCGACACTGTGAAGAAGCATCATAAAAATTTTTAGTGGACAGCCGAGGCTGAGAGAAGCTTCAATCTGTTGAAGCAAAAGATCACAGAGCAACCAATTCTGGTGTTGCCTGACTTTCAGAAAACATTTCAAGTGAAATGTGATGCCAGTGGGTATGCTGTTGGAGGGGTCCTGAGTCAGGATGACAGACCTGTTGCATATTACAATGAGAAGCTAGATGATGCAAAGTTGAAATACTCCACATACGATAAAGAGTTCTATGCCATCATATAGGCATTGAAAAAGTAGAGGCATTACTTGATACCCAAGGAGTTTGTGCTGTACAGTGACAATCATGCATTGCAGTTTGTAAGTCAGTAGGAGAAGCTGAATCAAAAGCATGTGAAATGGGTAGAGTACATGCAGAATTTCACATTTGTGATTAAGCACATTTCGGGGATTGCTAACAAGGTGGTTGATGCCTTGAGCAGGAAATGCTTGTTGCTGCAGGAATTCAGGGTAAAGACATTGGGTTTTGAAAACTTGAAAGACATGTATGCAAGTGATACAGACTTTGCAAAGGCATATGAGGCAGCTGAGAATCCAGTTCTTAGGGATCGGAGTCCATGGCTGGAATATATAATACAGGAAGGATTGTTGTTTAAAGGCAATCAGCTATGCATTCCAGATTGCTCCATGAGGGAGAATTTGGTGAAGCAAAAGCACAGTGGAGGCTTAGCAGGTCATTTTGGACATGACAAGACATTTGCCAAGCTGAGCGAATCTTACTTTTGGCCGGGCATGCGAGCATATGTTAAGTGATTTGTTGACAGGTGCAAGATTTGTCAACATTCAAAGGGTTGAAAGCAAAACACAGGTCTATATCATCCATTACCCATACCTGAGAGGCCATGGGAGGCGATCAGTATGGATTTTGTTTTGGGTTTGCCAAGAACTCAGCGAGGAGTTGATTCCATCTTCGTGGTGGTAGACAGGTTCTCGAAGATGGCACATTTTATTCCGTGTCATAAGACCAGCGATGCGACACACATCACGAATTTGTTTTTCAAGGAGATTGTGCGATTGCATGGATTGCCGAGAAGCATAGTCTCGGATCGGGATACCAAGTTCATAGGTCATTTTTGGAGGACGCTATGGAAGAAGCTGGGAACTAATTTCGCATTTAGCTCAACATACCATCCGCAGACAGATGGACAAACAGAGGTGGTGAACAGGAGTCTGGGGGATCTATTGAGAAGCCTAGTGGTGGAACATCACAGCAGCTGGGACCAGATATTACCGCAAGCTGAGTTTGCGTACAATGATTCGGTGAATCGGAGTACAGGTAAGAGCCCATTTCAAATTTTGTATGGGACACAACTGAGAGGAGTTTCTAAGCTCAGGGAGTCAGAATAGGCTGAAACTAGCAGCGCGAGAGCTGAGGAGTTCGCTAAGGTGATGCAGGAACTTCACACACAGGTGAAGCAGCGGCTGCAGACATCGAATCAGGAGTATAAGCGCAGAGCTGATCAAAGAAAGAGACAACTTCAGTTTGAAGTGGGAGACATGGTTCTGGCGCACCTGAGGAAAGAAAGGTTCCCAAGGGGAACATATAACAAGCTCAAAATGAAGAAAATCGAGCCGTGCAGAGTTCTGAGGAAATTTGGCGAGAATGCATACGAGCTTGAGTTGCCAAAGGGCATCAGGATATCTCCGATTTTTAACGTTTCAGATTTATACCCATACAGGGCTGCAGAAGTAGAAGCTGCAACTGAAGAACTAGAAGTCCAGTGGCAGAAGCAGATGCCGACAGCAGAAAAGCCACAGATGGAGTATATATTAGACAAGCGAGCGGGCAAGAAGACCAGGAGGAAGCAGTATTTTGAATACCTGCTGAAGTGGAAAAATCACCCAGTGGAAGATGCCAGCTGGGAAACAGAGGTCGTTATACAACAACATGGGCACACTGTGCAGGAGCTCATGGACAGTATCCCATGAAATCTTTTAAGCCGAGGAGTATGATGCAGGAGCATCTACAACTCATCAAGGGAGCCAACATGGAGTGGAGAACAGCTGGACAACGCCTGCACATATTACTTTTGAAATACTTTGGAAATTTGTTGCGCCACCATTTAAATGAAGGCATTCATAAGAAGCGCACTTTGTATATGTAATGGACCTTGAGCCTTTAAGCTCTCGTCCTTAGGTAGATGAGGCATTTATTAGTTTTAATGTTGTAGATAGGAATTAAATTGTAGATATGATGATTCCAGTTTTCGAGGGCAAACGGAATATAGGCACCCTCCTTTGTATTATTCATTCATTCAGAACTATTGAGAACAGGAGCAAGAGAAGAGCAAGCAGAGAACCTGTGTAGAGCATTCATGTACAGATTGAATTAATAGAAGAGAGTCCTTGATTCACTTTCATGGTTTGCATTGTTTCTCTGTATGATGTTTCTTATGTGTTCCTGAATGTTCTGTTTCCTTTGTATGCATTTTCTTTTAGATATGTTGTTCATGTGATTTCAGAGATTTATTGAAGTCTGAGATAAGGGAGGATAAGTTTCAATTGTTTCTCTGGTACAGCCAGGAGATTCCTGCATAGAGTGCAGTTGAATTCCTCCGCATAGAGTGCATTGAGGAGGCTCACAGTTAAACTCTTATTCTCGTTTATCCAGAAATTGAATTGGGTCCTTAGGGTCGTGCAGGAGAAGTGCAGGTCAAGGCTGAAATAGAAGCCTCAGCAGTTGTCTGCGACAAAGGCTAAGGATTTATGTGGCTGCAAGTCCACAGAGTCCAAGGGACTTCAACAACTTGAGAGTGTTGGAAGTCGGCATAAGAAGCGTGCGTCACAGGGTCTCTGAAGGAGTCAGAGAATTGCAGCTCAAGAGAGATAGTTCTGTGGATGACCCGGTGGAGCAGCCTCTGGAGGGAATTGAATAGAACCGAGGTTTTGGAGTGGAGAAGTTGCGTAGGAGGTAGTCGTAAGTGCAGGGAGGATCAACAGCCATCGGGATTCGGCATTTGGCGTTTGGCAAGGGAAGAGTTCATGCACATCGAAATCGCGAGTCGCGATTTCCCAATTTAATCAGAACCGTTGATTTGTCAACGGGATAGGTGGCACGAATCCTGAGAACCAGGGTTTTGGCATTCAGGATTTCCCAATGCACAGGACTCGCGGCAGTTGAAATCGCGATCCCGCGATCCTCGATCACACGGGAGGAGAAGTGACGTGGCCGAGTGGGACTCCAGGTACTAGTGAAAGACAGGTGGCGCAGTCTCAGGGAATCGATATCTCGACACTCGGGGTTTTAAAATACAAAGTGTTGACATCGCAAAGGGCGATATCCCGATAGGGAAAATCCCCGATACACGAGAGCGTTGACTGTTGACTGTCAGGGTTCGAGGACTGGACCTGCATGTGAACCGTGCTCGCGTGAACTGCGAATGCCTAAATCGCGATTTCTCGATTTCCGAAGGGGAGATCGCCGAAGGAGCTTACTGTGGGTAACTCCCGAGGGGAGTTGGAAGAGTTTGTAACTCTTCGGGCCCATGTTGAAAGAATATCCTGGTGGGAGCGGTTGCTCGCAGAGGGGCAGGTTGCGTCACATGCTTAAACAATTATGCCCAGTTTAAACTCATTACAGAACATTCAATGATGATTACAATAATTCAGGGAAGTAAGAAATAGAGTATTCAACACTAATCACACACATGAAGTATACAGAGACAAATATTTCTGAGGAAACCCATAAATGGAGAAAACCTCTTCTTCTTCATATGATAACTAGTCTTTATTTTCTGTACATTATCATTCTTATGAGAACCAAATCTTTGTGAGGCTACCACCTCTGTTTTACAAGTTACAACTTGCTGAGAGCACCAACTCTCTAGTTTCTCTAGCACCAACTCCCTAAGTGTTCCAACACCAACATGATGGAAGCACCAACTTTCAGTTACACAGGCACCAACCTATATAAAAGAGAATAATGGTTCTCCCTTGCACCACCCTACCACACTGGTTTTTATGGTTGCAACCAGATGGAAGCTACAACTCCCTTTGTTCAACCACCCACTTGAAACTCTGAGGACAACAGTCCTCCCTGGCACCTCCCTAGCACCCTGAGGTATAAAACTTTGTTACAAAAATTTATTACAACGATACACTATTAGTCAATGGCTTACCATTCCCATCATTGTTCTGATATACTTCTATGCTCTACCTACATCAATGTATTCCTGCTCACATCATCTTACGCTTTCTGTTCTTCTGCTTTGTCTCTGGATGCACACTTATGCCTCTCTGTTCATATTTTATTCTAAATTTCATGCTCTCTTTTTTTCCCTTCATTCTATGCACTGCACCTCTTATATACTCTTCTGGTCCTCTACACCACCTCCTTCTACCCGCATGAAAAACTATCAGGAAAAAGTCCCTCTCTCTTCTATGTTATGCATGTTTTTATCACACTAAGTCCTCTATGAGATAATCCACTCAACTCTTTGTCTTATTTGGCAGTTATATTGAGTCTGTTCCTCATCAGTGGCTTACCTTGAGATTATTTTCCTTCTCTAGCAGTGCGATGGTTCATCTTCTCTATCACAGTTGAGTTTATCCTCTATGTTATAGTTACAGTTGATCTTCTATGACAGTTATAGGAGGACTTGTTTGACAGTTATAGGAGTTCCTCACAAAGGATCTCCTTTCAAACTTCACCCGTGTGAACTAGCACTGGGTGCAAGTTTCCCCCATGTGACCACTGGCTGTGACCACACGCCTACCAAAAAGGTGCTACTTGAATTCGTGTTTTGGGTATTTTGTTGTGAGTCACCCGACTCTTCCAACTCCTGAACTCCGAGTTAGGAGTCTAGTGAGTGCTAGATCCTTTCCCTATTCTCTAACGATGTGACCTCTAGATAGGGCCTGGGGCCTAGCTTCCAAGCACTGCGAGACTTCGCGTATCATATTTTCGTGAGTTAGCTACCTCGATTTTCCCAAATACCGATTCCCATTTTCCCAATATCCAATCACTTCAGATTGATGGTCCACGACCCTCCATGATCCAATGGTCCAGATCAAATTTCGAATTGGCACTTCGTGACTTCGTCTCTTGGATATTTTCGAAATCAAATCGCCCCTTTCTTCCAAAACCCTAACCCTAAATCTATGCTTGCCATATCAACTGTCCAGATCTCTCTGTGATCCAACGATCGAGATATCTTCTTCACGTTTCACTACTATACGCTTCACAATGTCGAAAGTTGGCTCACCTCCCTTCTTTTGATTCTCAAACTTGTTCTTGTGTCAGATCAACAGTCCAAAATCTACCATGATCCAATGGTCACTGCCACTCCACCTCCTGAGCTTACAATTTCTTCTCACTTAGAATATTTTCTAAGTATTTAAAGGCTTTGACCTTTGTTCCTCCTATGAGTCTATCTCTTGGACCTCATCTGCACTTCTGGAAAGCGTTGTCCCTTCTGAGCTTTCTCGCTAATGTAATGGTAAATTCGCTATCTCTTCTGAGGTTTTGACTTCGTTCAGATTCTCAAGGGGTTTCGATCCTTTAGATGTGAAGGGCATTTATACTGCACTCCTGGAAGTCCTGTGCTTGTCCTCCTAAGCTTGTAGACAAAAATTCCCGATGCTATCATCGTTACTTTCCTGTTTACCATCATTGTTGCCAATATTCCATCATCGTTGTTGTTCTTGCCATCAATGAAAAGCACACTCTTCTTGTAAACATGCCAATAATCTCTCCCTTTGGCATTGATGGTAACCCTGAAAGACTGCACTATTTTTCTTAGACCTCCAATTGTAGCATCCAAACTACACCTTTTTCCCCCCCTTTGACATCAATGTCAAAGAAAAATGAGAGGGAATCTGTTTTTCCCCTAATCAGATATACTATGAGCACTCTCCCCTTGATCAGATAGACTATTTCAACTTGATAATAGGGTCACACCTAACTTTTGGCATAGATAATCAAACTAAGCTTTTGGAAGTGGTTTAGTGAATATATCAACGATCTGATCCTTGGATGGAATATAATGCAAAGAAACAACAATGCTGACTACTTGTTCCCTCAATAAGTGATAGTTGATGGGTATATGCTTGGTCTTGGAGTGAAATACAAGATTCTTTGACACACTAATTGCACTAGTATTATCACAATGAATTGGAATCGGTGCAGTATATTTGACCTCCAACTCTGCAAGTGCCTGAATCATCCACAATACTTGGGTACAACAAGTGGCAACTGCAATGTATTCAACTTCTATAGTTGATAAGGAAATGGAACCTTGCTTCTTGCTCAACCATGCTACAAGAGAATATCCTAAGAAGAATGCACCTCCACTCATTCTTTTCCTTTCATCCATGCAGTTAGCCCAATCAACATCTGAATAGACTGATAATTGAAAATTATGATTCCTAGGATACCATAGGCCATAGTTCATTGTTCCTTTCAAGTATCCGAATATTCTTTTGACAACTAACAAACAACTCTATTTTGGTGCAGATTGATACCTTCCTACCAATCCAACAACATGCATTATGTATGGACGAGATGTTGTGATGTAAAACAAGTTGCCTATCATAGACCTATATGAACTCTGATCAACATCCAGTGAGTCATGATCCTTTCTTAACTTGCATCCAGTGACTATAGGTGTAGAATCTTCCATTTGAAACCTTTTTAACATTTCTCTTAGATATTTCTCCTGAGAAATAAATATTCCTTCAGACCTTTTAGTAATTTGCATACCAAGAAAAAATTACAGTTCCCCTATCATAGACATTTCAAATTCAAATTGCATGGCAAAAGAAAACCATTGTACCAATGAAGCATTACTACTTTTGAAGATGATGTAATCTTCATAGACCAACACAATGAGCAAATCATTATCCTCTGTTTTGATATATAGATTGCAGTCAACTATTCCTCTCTTGAACCCTTTGTCTTGAAGATATTTATCCAATCTGTACTACTAGGCATGAGGAGCTTGTTTCAACCCATATAAGTCTTTCTTCATCTTGTATACAAGGTCAACATTATTTGACAGTTGGAAACCCTCTGGTTGTTCCATATAGAATTCTTCTTTTAGATATCCATTTAGAAAAGATGACTTGACATCCATTTGGTAGGATTTAAACTTCTTATGAAAAGCATAGGAAAGAAACATTCTAATAGCTTATAATCTTGCTACGGGTGCAAATGTTTCATCAAAATTCAGTCCTTATATTTGAGCATACCCTTTGCAGACCAATCTAGCCTTATTTCTTACAATGTTTCCTTTCTCATTCATCTTATTTTTGTAGACCCATTTGGATCCTATTACATTTTTATTTGTTGGCCTAGGAACAAGTTGCCAAGTATCATTCTTTTCAATTTGATCCAATTCCTCATTCATTGATTTTAACCAATTTACATCCTTACTAGCTAAATTTCTTGGGTTACACCATGGATATCAAGGCTATATGTGATTGCTCGGTGTCTTTGATTATCCTTCTCCTGGTTTGTACACCTTTGTCTTTCTCACCAATTATCTGACTTGCAGGATGATTATTTTGAGTAATCCTGGAGGAAGGATTTGATGTTGATTGTTGTCTTGACTCTTCTTATCTGGGTGTCTCTTCTCCACCCGATTCATCATATTCTTGTGACTCTGATATTTGTTGTTCTTCATTTTCAATATCCTCATCGTCTTCTTCATCTGACTTGGTGCTTATTTTCTATTGATATTTTACAAGAGCTTCTTCATCAATTCAAACATCAATACAATCTACTAATGTATTCATTCTTTTGTTAAAGCATCTGTATCCTTTATTGTTTATTGCATATCCTAAGAAGATACCTTCATCAACTCTACCATCAAATTTTCCCATATGATTATCATTATTTTTGATGTAGCATTTACTTCCAAATACTTTGAAGTGCTTGATCGATGCAGGTCAACCAAGCCACAGCTCATATGGAGTTTTATCATTGTTCGGCCTTATATGTGCTTTGTTTAGAATATGAGCAGTCGTGTGAATAACCTCCACCCAGAAGGTTTGTGAAATGTCCCTTTCGCTCATTCTACAACTCCTAGCAAGATTCCATTCTACAACTCCATTTTGTTGAGGAGTACTTGGAATAGTATATTCTCTTTTAATTCCATGTATGTCCTGGAATTCTTTGAAATCTCTTGACAAAAATTCTCCTCCCCTGTCTGAGAAAATTTCCTTTAACTTCCTTCCTGTCTGATTCTCAACTAACACCTTAAACATTTTGAACTTCTCAAACGCATCATATTTTTCTCTCAGAAAGGAAACCCACGTAAGTCTCGAGAAGTCATCAATGACCAGCATAAAGTAACGTTCTCCTCTAGTTCCTTCCTTTCGCGATGGTCCACATAGATCCATATAAATAATTTGAAGTGGTTTCTCTGAAGATGTGAAACTCTTCGATTTGAATGAGCACGAGTCAACTTCCCCATTTGACAGGATTCGCAAATAGAGTTATGAGGCTTAGATATTCTTGCAAGATCTTTCACAACACCTTCATTATTCAACTTGACAATATGATCAAAATTCAGGTGTCCAAGCCTTTTGTGCCATAACCAACATTCATCAAATTTTCTTAAATGACAGTCCTCCTTATCTTCCTTTAGAACATAGACATTGTTTTTAGTTCTAACCCCTTTTGCAATCAACTCTCCTGTGTTCACTATTTTTATTTTACAACCTTTGGTAGTGAAGGTGACTTCACATCCTCTATCATACACTTGACTGACACTAAGAAGATTATGCTTTAATCCATCAACTAATAATACATCTTGAGCTTTGCCTCCTCCATTACTTAAGCTTACTGGATCTTTACTCTGATCTTTCCTGGAGAATCAATTCCAAAAGTCACATTTCCTGATTTATTTTCTTTGAGTGATAGGAACTTACTTTTGTCACCTGTCATATGACTGGAGCATCCACTGTCAATATACTAGGGGCTCTTTTGTCTTTGAGCTGACAACACTAATCCACACTTGTTATCTTCTTTCTTATTCCAAACCTTGAGTTTTTAGCTCTGTGATTTGAATCTGGATTATAGTTCTTTAAGTGACAGTCTACAACTTTATGTCCATAATTATGGCAGATGTAACATTCTGGTTCATCGAATAAAGGATCATCACAATTTTTATGCTTAATCTGCGTCTTTTTCCCATCCATCACATGATTTGCAGTCTGTTATTGTTTGTTATTTGGTTGTCTCATTCTTTGTTGTGGCAGATAACTATTCCTTGGGTGTCTTGATTTCTCATGTCTAAATCTTAAAGAGCAATTTACAGCTTTGTGGACAAAGTTAGAACAGTAAAAACAATATCCATAGAAACAATCTTTGTACCTGGAAAAAGGTTGTCTTCTTTGAGCAGGTCGATTTCTTCCATGCTGATGATTTCCTTGAGTAGAGGGTGTATTATTTCTCTGTTCTATAGATTCAGTTATGGTACTTTTTCCTTCACTTCTCCTTTGCGGTTGATTATCTTCCTTTGTTTTTGCAGGTTCATTATTGTCAATGGTTGTAGATTTGACAAACTTGATGGATTCTTTGTTGCTTGGTTGATAAATACTTGATCCCTCTTCATAACCCGAACCGGTTTTCAACTTTGGATTCCTTTGTTGATTCAGAATGGTGCCTAATCCTTTTGAGGCTTTAATACTTGTTAGATTCTGATGATATAAGGCCTGAAATTTCTCTAGATCTTTTCCGACAGACACAACTTCAACTTCCAATTTTTCACCTTTTGTTTTGGCTTCCTTCAATTGATTTTTGAGGATGTCTTCAATCCTTTTAGCTTCTTATGACTTAACTTTCAACAGAGCAATTTCTTCAGATGGTTCATTGCATGTTTTCTCATACATGAGTAGTAACTATTTTTGTTTTATTTTCTTTTCTATGAGTCTATCAATCTCTTCCATGGCACTGACAAGTTCTCCTTCAAGATCTACTATTGCTTCACAATAAATGAAATCACTTCTTGTATCTTTAGTGTTTAGGTCTTCTAAATCTATTAGCAGGAGATCATTTATTTTACTTTCAATAGAAGAGTCACTATTTTCATCATCTGAAGGATCGTCATCATTGTTTACACAAAGAATTTTCTTCTTAAAATTATTCTCTTTATAGACCTTTTTGTATTTGTTCTTCTCTTCATCATCATATGTCTGATCCTTTATTTTGTGAGGAAACTTATTTGAAAAATGACCTATCTTACCATAGTTGAAACATTTGAAGGGCATCTTACCTTTTTATTTGCCTGATCCTTTCGTCAGTCTTCTCAAAAAATTTGCTTCAATCTCATCTATATCAGGGTCTATGTTTTTCTATGCCTTAAAGGATGCCTGTCTTGTAGTGGATTTAACTTTGGTGATTCTCATTTCATAAGAAGTTAGGGTTCCAAGAAGTTTATCAAGTGTCAACGTTTTGAGATCAGTTATTTCCTCTATATCAGAGATCTTTGAGTTAAATCTATCAGGAAGAGATCTTAATATTTTCTGGACTAGAAAAGATTCATCTATCGTTTCACCTAGACCTTTCATAGTGTTGACAAGTTCTTCTATACGTAAGAATTACTTACTCATAGTTTCATCTTCATCCATATTTAACTGCTCAAATTTCAGTATGTGAGTCTTAAGTTTTGCGTCTTTCACCTTTTCATTACCTTCATAACTACTTATCGGCCTATCCCACATAACTTTTGTTGAATCATAGTGCATGACTTTGACAAACTCGTCTTCTGCAATCCCACTCAGAATAGCATTCATAGCCTTAGTGTTGAAGTTGAATTCCAGCTTGTCATCCTTAGAAGCTAGTACAACTGGATTTACATAACCAGTCTCTACCACATCCCAGACATCTACACCTAAATCCATTATGTAGGTTCTCATCCTAACTTTTCATAAGGCAAAGTTTGTTCCATTGAACAAGGGGGCCTTATTGGTTGAAGTTCCTTCATGGCTATTCATGTTTAAGATTATGGATCTACCTTTGATCGAAGGCACTGGATCTGATACCAATTGTTGGAAAATTGAGAGGAGGGGGGGGATGAATCAGTTGTTACTTTGCTTAAACAATTATTCCCATTTTAAACTCATTACAAAACACTCAATGATGATCATAATAATTCAGGGAAGTAAGAAATAGAGTATTCAACACCAATTGCACACATGAAGTATACAGAGATAGATATTCCCAAGGAAACCGATAAAGGGAGAAAACATCTTCTTCGTCATATGATAAGTAGTCTTTATTTTTTGTACATTATCATTATTATGAGCACCAACTCTTTGTGAGGCTACCATATCTATTTTACAAGCTGCAATTTGTTGAGAGCACCAACTATCTAGTTTCTCTAGAACCCACTAGAAGGAAGCACCAATTCCATAAGTGTTCCAACACCAAATGGATGGAAGCACCAACTTCTAGTCACACAGGCACCAACCTGTATAATAGAAAACAATGGTTCTCCCTTGCACCACCCTACCACCCTAGTTTTTTTGGCTGCAACCAGATGGAAGCTACAACTCCCTATGTTAAAGCACCCACTTGAAACTCTGAGGACAACAGTCCTCCCCAGGACCTCCCTACAACCCTGAGGTATAAAACTTTGTTACATAAATTTATTATAGTGATACAGTATTAGTCAATGGCTTACCAATCTCATCATTGTTCTGCTATACTACTCTTCTCTACCTACATCAGTGTATTCCTACTCACATCATCTTGCACTTTCTTTTCTTCTTCTCTGTTTTTTCATGCGCACCTATGCCTCTCTTTTCATATTTTATTCTACATTTCATGCTCTCTTTTTTCCCCTTCATTCTATGAATTGCTCCTCTCATATACTCTTCTAGACCTCTACACCGCCTCCTTCTACCTGCATGCAAAGCTATTAGGAAAAAGGCCAACTCTCTTCTATGTTCTGCATGTTTTTATCAAGCCAATTCCTCCGCGAGATAATCCACTCAACTCTTCATCTTCTTTGGTGGTTATATTGAGTTTGTTCCTCATCAATGGCTTATCCTAAGATTCTTTTGCTTCTCTGGCAGTGCGACCCTTCATCTTCTTTTTCACAGTTGAGCTTATCCTCTCTATTACATATACAGTTGATCTTCTCTAATAGTTGCAGGATGTCTTCTCTGTCAGTTACAGGAGGTCCTTGCGAAGGATCTCCTTGCGAACTTCACCCACACAAACTAGCATTGGGTGAAAGTTTCCCCCATGTGACCACACGCCTATCAAAAAGGTGCTACATGACTTCGTGTTTCGAGTATTCTGTTGTGAGTCACCCGACTCTTCCAACTCTCGAACTCTGAGTTAGGAGTCTAGTGAATTCTATCTCCTTCCCCTATTCTCCATCAATGTGACCTCCAACTAGGGCCTGGGGCCCAACTTTCGAGCACTACGAGACTTCGCATATTGAATTTCTATGAGTTAGCTACCTTGATCTTCCCAAATCCCGATTCCCGATTTCCCGATATCCGCTCATGTTGGATCAACGGTCCATGACCCTCCACGATCCAATGATCTAGATCAAATCGCGAATTCTCACTTCACGATTTCGTCTCTTGGAGATTTTCAAAATCAACTTTCCCCTTTCTTCTAGAACCAGAGCCTCGAATCTATGCTTTCCAGATCAATGGTTCAGATCTCTCTGTGATCCAATGGTCGATATCTCCTCTTCCCATTTCGTGACTGCGTGCTTCACGATATCTAAAGTTGTCTCACCTCCCTTCTTCTGATTCCCGAACTTGTGCTTGTGTCAGATCAACAGTCCAAAATCTCCCGCGATCCAACGGTCACTGTCATTCCTCCTTCTGAGCTTACAATTTCTTCCGACTTAGAAGATTTTCTAAGTATTCAAAGGCTTTGACCTTTGTTCCTCCTACGAGTGTGTCTCTTGGACCTCATCTGCACTTCTGGAAAGCGTTGTCCCTTCTAAGATTTCTCGCCAATGTATTGGTAAATCCGCTATCTCTTCTAAGATTTTGACTTCGTTAAGATTCTCAAGGGGTTTCAATCCTTTGGACCTCAAGGGCCTTTCTACTGCACTCGTAGAAGTTTTTTGCTCGTCCTCCTGAGCTTGTAAATAGAAATTCTCGATGTTATCATTGTTACTTTCTTATTTGCCATCATTGCTACCAATATGCCATCGTTGTTGTTGTTCTTACCATCAATGAAAAGAACATTCTTCCTGTAAACATGACAACATTAATACATTACTAATATATGCAAAATGTTTTACTAATTAATAGGTTATAATATTTGTTTGTTTTTACTTTCTTATTGCAATATATTAATGTATAAATTAATCAATACAATATATTATTAAAGTATTTATTAATTACCATGTTACAGTAATACATCACATTATACATTAATATATTGATACTTAATTTATACATAAAATTAAGGTATTAATTAATTAATATATTACTAGTTTTATACATTTATGTATTTATATATTATTAATGTTTTACTTTATTAATTAATTAGTAGGTTGTATTAGTTATTTGTTTTTATTTTCTTTTTCAAATCTATCAATATATGTTTACAATATATTATTAAGATATTTTTTTGTTAACATGTTACATTATTACATTACAGTGTACATTAATACTTTAATATATTTTTTTTTATGTATTAATACATTAATTAATAAAAAGTTAATATATTTATTAAGAAATATATTAGTGCTTTTGTACATTTATGTAATTAATAATTAATAAATTATTAATAATTGATATTTTTGATTAATACAACGTGAGTGGGTCTAATGGTTAAGAACATGTGTTTCCTCTTAAGAGGTCACGAATTCAAATCCAGAGTGGGGTAGGGTATGTATACCTCTGTAGACTATTAACAACAACCACATTACTCCATTAATATAAAAGGGTGGAAAATTGGGCTGATCCACATATATCAACCACTTTTACTTAAATGTGATTGTTGCTAGTAGAAGTAATATAACATATTGGAGTGGAACTACGAGGATTACAAAATCCAAACACTAAATTGCCTTACAACAGTAAATACAAGAAGGGGCTCATAAAAATTCCTCAGTTACCTCGACATACATTTTCTTCACAACAAAGGCCCATCTTCAAACTCTACACTACTTAAGAGAGATTATTTTTTGTCACATATAAAAAATAAAATATCTAATTCAAATACGTAGTGTCGATGGACCTCTTCGAAATTACAAAAAGAAAGTAACCTAACCATAATTAAGTTCAATTTCTCTTTGTGATGAATCAATCTCATTGATTGTGAACAAGAAACTAGCCATTCTTATGTATTGCAAAATTACATAGAGCAAAATTCTTTACTAGTGATCATTTAGAAAAAAACACTAAAGATCCAATAATTAACAAAGTCATTGTGTATAAATAATCCAAGCTCTATACAACATGAGGGGGGGGGATTTCATTGATTTCTTCTATGCATAAAAATGCAAAAAAGAATGTTCACAATAATTTCCATAATGTTGAAAAACAAGAAAGAAAGTGCTCACCTTATTAAATTGCATATATCATAAACGTGCATAGATACATTTGAAAAAAAAGGAAAGGGATTTGTAATTTCCTTTGGTAGTCTCCTCAATCCATGGCAATCACAAATCTTCAATATTTCGAGTTTGGATAGCGATCCTTCACTTCACACAATGTTTAATGACAATCTTGTCATATTCTTTAACATGGGTAACAGTTTGAGATACAAGCGTTGTAATATGGGAATGTTAGGCAATGTAAGAGCTGGCTATTGGCATTTTATAGATGATATTTTTCTAGAATATTAAAAGCTTCCACACTTTAAAATATTTTAGAGGATATTAAATCAATTAAATAAATTGGTAAGATATATGTGTAAATATGTAGGAGCTTTGTCTATAGGTATAGAGGTTTTCATGATTAGATTTGGGAGTTAAAATTAGATTTATAAAGTAGAAGGTTTTGATGAATAGATTTAGGAGTTAGAATTAGATTTAACAAGTAGGTCTATGTATATATATAACACATAGTATATGTTATATTATATAACCTATAGTATGCATACATTGTGGATTGTATTTTTCTTTTTTTAGTAGAGTCATTTTTTTTTTTAAATATTTTTCCATTTTGTAAATTATACTTTCTACAATATTCTTCAATTCGTGATATCTCTTTTATGAGTTCTTTAATTGTTTCAAAAACTGATTCATGGTGTTCAATTGTTGAAGTTCTACTTTGTTAGATTGCATCTACGTAGATTGGTTATTTGGATTGCTTGGATAGAAATTTTTTTAACCATTCCCTAATGGATTGATCATTTTGTTTCTAACATCATGGGCTCTACTAATGTTGAAAGTTTACCCATATTTCATGGAACTAGATTTTTAGATTAGAATCTTGAAGTGAAGAACTCTCTTTGAGAAAAAATCATCATGGAGAATTCTTAACAAAGTTTTTTCATATCCTCAACAAAATGATAGAGAAAAAGAGATATGGAGAACCAAGCTTGAGCAAGCGAGATGAACCATTGGTAAGTCTTTAAGCTCCAATCTTAATCGACGATTTGCTAATCTAGATAACCCAACAAAATTGTCGAAAATGTTAACGGTTGAATATAAAGAGGTTGATCTTGCAAATGTAATCTAGATAAAATAAAAGGCATTGATTCTAGATCTTGTTGATTTTGATAAAGTGGTTGATTATTTGAATGCTCAGTTAGAGAAATATAGGTTGATTACAAGAAGAAATATTTTCAATTAATTTTTATAGTTGAAAGTAAGCTTTTGTTGGCTTCTACAATGTTCAAGGAATACAGGAAAAGGGTAATTCAAGTTAAACCTAAAGCCCCTCACCAAACTTTTGATCAAATTTGTAAATTAATATTAGATGAAGAATATTATCTCAATAAGGAAGGATACATTAAGAAATCTCATGTATATGTAGTGGAGAGAAAATAAATTTCTAGAAATTTTGAAGGTAATGGAATGAATTTCAAGCCATCTCACGATGGGAAGAAACATTTGAAAGATTTTAAGAAAAAAATTAGAACTAATGATACGGCAAAGCAAGAAGAAAGAAAATAATTTGTTTATAGGTCATGTGAAGATGAGAGTCACACAAAGAAGTCTTGTTTGAAGAAGAAGAAGAAGTAATATCAAAGGAACCAATATAAACCTAAAGTGAAAGAAGGAGATAAAGAAAGGAGAAAGGAAGATTGAACTGAAAAACATTGTTTTCTCATAGTAGGCTCCAAGAAGAAAGAAAATAATCCATGGTCTATTCCAAGGTGAATTTACAACCAAAAACTAAATCTATTGGCAAAGGGGGGTTATTTGATTCTCATTGCAATAAAGAATAGGTGTTAGATTTTGGTGCATCTTTTCATATGACTGTTGATAGAGCATTGTTTGCTAGTTTTTATGAGGAAAAAATATTAGTACAAGAACTTACTAGACATAAAATGAAATTAGATGTTTTTGGCACTAGATCTATTAATTTCAAAAATGGATATTGGTAAAATGTTTTTTTTTTTAACTGATGGCTAGGTCGGTCTAGTACTCGTGTGACATGGGGTCGATTCTGACTGCTACCACTATAACCTCGAGGTGCCATAGTATACCCCTTCCACAGGAATGAGTAAATCGAGTAATTTGAACTCGAAACCTCATCAAACATAACACTTCATATCATGGTACTTGTCAATTGAGGTGCCCGGTGGTGGCTTGAAAAATGTTTTTTTATTGAAAGGATTAGAAATTAATTTTATATCAATATAGAAGTTTGTTCAAGCTAGTTATGAATTTGTTGCTTCAATAGATAGAGTCATTATTAGATAAATACATTCCCTAGATACAATTTTTTCTATAGAAACCATTGATCATAATGTTGGGCTCTTTAAGCATGCTCATTTCTTTTATTGCAATGTAGCATCCATTCTTTATATTTGATCATACAAATTGTCTGTCAAAATTGTGGAATGATAGACTTGGACATTTAATTTTCAGAAAATTGAAAGAGATGAAAGCTATTAACATGGTTAGAGGATTGAAAAAACATTTAGTGTCAGAAAGATTTTGTGAAATTTGTGTTTTATGGAAGCATCACCAAGATCCTTTTCCTTTAGGAAAATCATGGAGAGCTAGACCTACGTTGCAACTCATTCAGAATGTTCTATGTGGGCCAATTTCTCATCCATCAGTGTTAGGTATCCCTTAAATTTCATTGATGATTACAATAAAAAAAGTGTCACTTTATTTTATTCAAATAAAAAGTAAAGTGTTTGATGTCTTTTGAAAAATTTACACTTTCGTTGAAAATCAAAGTGGTAAAAGAATATTTTCTTCTACAATTATGCATTTGAATCATTTCATAAAAGTGTGTGTGAATTCTAAAATTATGCATTTAAATCATTTCATAAAAATGTGGTATTAAATTCCAAATAACAACCACATTAGTCCTCAACCAGATATATTCCACATCATAAAAAGTGTGGTATTAAATTCCAAATAAATATCACATATATGCCTCAACCACATATACTCCACATCAACCATGTATACTCCTTATCTATCACTTTTCAATGCTAGGTATCCCTTAACTTTCATTGATGATTACAAGAGAAGAGTGTCATTTTATTTTATTGAAGTAAAAGTGAAGAATTTGATGCCTTTCAAAAAATTTACGCCTTGATTGAAAATCAAAGTTGTAAGAATTGGTGCTAAGAACTGATAGAGAGGGTGAATTCTACAATTATGCATTTGAATCATTTCATAAAATGTGGTATTAAATTCCAAAGAACAACCACGCATACTCCTCAACAAAACTGGGTGGATTAGTGAATGAATAGAACCTTTCTTGAGAAGTGGATCAGTGAATGAATAGAACCTTTCTTGAGATGTCTCGATGCATGTTGCAATATAAACGTTTGCATAGAAATTTTTGGGGTTTGGTTGTTTATTGTGAAATGTATATATAATTAATAAAATTTTGGATAGAAAATTTTGGGGTTTGTTTGTTTCTTGTGCAGTGTACATATAATGAACAGAATACCCACTAAAAATCTTAAAACCATGACCCATGAAGAAGCATGAAGTGGTAGGAAGAAATATGTGGTTATTTTGAATTCTTTGGTTGCACTATTTTGGCACATGTTCCACATGAAAAGATAAAAATATCAGAACCCAAAATTCATGGGTATTTATTTGTGGGTTATAGTGAAGAATCAAGGGCTTATAAG
Organism: Picea engelmannii; assembly: GCA_009831015.1. Classification (NCBI taxonomy): domain Eukaryota; kingdom Viridiplantae; phylum Streptophyta; class Pinopsida; order Pinales; family Pinaceae; genus Picea; species Picea engelmannii. The sequence continues at coordinate 278,108 of ML786233.1, read as the reverse complement.
TTGTATGGTTTAGTAGCTAAGCATGTCTTTGTGAACATATATGTACATATTGGTGAAATTTATCAACTCACAACATCACCTCCTTGCTTTGTAGCAACAAATTATTCCATGTTTTCAAAGATATTGAAAACAAATTCCACTATTATTAATGATAATGAGATGCAATCTAGTGTTACATATTTAATGATTTTCCTAGTGAAAATGATCAATACATGTCTACATGTGAACACCAAAGTGATGACAATTCTTCAATTCTCGGTTTCTCTCTTTTATGAGTTCTTTCAATGGTTTCAAAAACCGATTCATGGTGTTCAATTGTTGAAGTTCTACTTTGTTAAACCCATTCTCTAATGGATGGATCATTTTGTTTCTAACATCATGGTCTCTACTAATGTTGAAGGTTTACCCATATTTCATGGAACTATATTTTTTGATTGAAATCTTGCAATAAAGAATTCTCTTCGAGAAAAAATCATCATGGAAGATTGTTAACAAAGATGTTCCATATCCTCAACAAAATGATAGAGAAAAAGCGATATGGAGAACCAAGATTGAGCAAGAAATATGAACCATTGGTAATTCTTTAAGCCCCAATATTCATAGACGACTTGCTAATCTAGATAATCCAATAAAATTGTTGGAAATGTTAACGATTGATTACAAAGAGGTTGATCTTGCAAATGTAATCTAGATAAAATAAAAGACATTGAATCTAGATCTTGTTGATTTTGATAAAGGGTTTGATTATTTGAATCAAGTGACATTTGAAAGTTCAGTTAGAGAAATATAGATTGATTATAAGAAGAAATATTTTCAATTGATTTCTATAGTTGAAAGTAATCTTTCACGGGCTTTTACAGTGTTCAAGGAATATAGGAAAAGGGTAATTCAACTGAAATTGAAATCCCCTGACCAAATTTTTGATCAATTTTCTAAATAAATATTAGACAGAGAATCTTATCTCAAAAAGGAAGGATACATTAAGAAAGATCATGCATCTATAGTGTAGAGAAAATAATTTTCTAAAATTTTTGAAGGTAGTGAAATGAATTTCAAGCCATCTCATGATGAGAAGAAACATTTTAAAGGTTTTAACAAAAAAACATTATAACTAATCAAATGGAAAATCAAGAATAAAGAAAACCATTTTTCTATAGGTCATGTGAAGATGAGAGTCACACAAAGAAGTCTTTTTTGAAGAAGAAGAAGAATTAATATCAAATGAAACAATATAAACCTAAATTGCAAGAAGGAAATAAACAAAGGAGAAAGGAAGATTAAACTGAAAAATATTGTTTTCTCATAGTTAACTCCAAGAAGCAAGAAAATAATCCATGGGATATTCCAAGATGAATTCACAACCAAAAAATAAATTTATTGGCAAAGGGGGGTTCTTTGATTCTCATTGCAATAAATCATAGGTGTTAGATTTCGATGCATCTTTTCATATAACTAGTGATTGAGAATCGTTTTCTAGTTTGTATGAGAAAAAGATATTAGTACAAGAACTTATGGTTCAACATGAAGTGAAATTAGATGTTTTGGGTACTTGAAATTAGATGATTTCAAAAATGGATATTTGAAAAATGTTTTTTTTTTTTTTTTTTTAAACTAGTGGAACCTCTAGGTATCATACGTACCACTACCACTATAACCTATAACCTCCAGGTGGCATACATACCACGACCGCTATAACCGATAACCTCTAGGTGCTATACACATGGCCCTTCCTCAGGCACGGGTAAATCACGGGATTTGAACTCAAAACCTCATCGAACATAACACTTCATATCATGGTACATGCCATATGGGCTAGCCCCTGGGGCTTGAAAAATATTTTGTTACTAAAAGTATTAGAATTCAATTTTATATCAATATAGAAGTTTGGTCAAGCTTGTTATGAATTTGTTTCTTCAATAGATTGAGTCATTATTAGAGAAATAAAATTCCCTAGATACAAAATTTTCTATAGACACCATTGATCATAATGTTGGTCTCTTTAAGCATGTTGGGTTTTTTTATTGCAGTGTAGCATCCACTCTTTTGAATTGATCATACAAATTGTATGTCAAAATTGTGGCATGATAGACTTGGACATTTAATTTTCATAAAATTGCAAGAGATGAAAGCTAATAACACAGTTAGAGGCTTGAAAAAAAATTTAGTATTAGAAAGATTTTGTGAAAATTGTGTTTTATGGAAGCATCATCAAGATTCTTTTCCTTTAGGAAAATCATGGAGAGCTAGGCATACCTTGCAACTCATTAAGAATGTTCTATGTGAGCTAATTCCTCATCCATCACTTTCCAATGTTAGATATCCCTTAACTTTCATTGATGATTACAATAGAAAAGTGTCACTTTATTTTATTCAAATAAAAAGTAAAGTGTTTGATGTCTTTGAAAACATTTACACCTTGGTTGAAAATCAAAATAGTAAAAGAATTTTTTCTTCTACAATTATGGATTTGAATCATTTCATAAAAAGTGTGGGTGAATTCTACAATTATGCATTTGAACCATTTCATAAAAAGTGTGGTGTTAAATAACAAATAACAACCACATATACTCCTCAACCACATATACTCCACATCAACCATGTATACTCCTTATCCATCACTTTCCAATGCTATGACGATTACAATAGAAGAGTGTCAGTTTATTTTATTGAAATAAAAGTGAAGAATTCGATGCCTTTCAAAAAAATTTACGCCTTGATTGAAAATCAAAGTGGTAAGAATTGGTGATTAAAACTGATAGAAGGGGTGAATTCTAAAATTATGTATTTGAATCATTTCATAAAAAGTGTTGTATTAAATTCCAAAGAACAACCACGTATACTCCTCAACAAAATTGGGTGGATGAGTGAATGAATAGAACCTTTCTTGAGATGTCTCAATGCATGTTGCAATATAAAAGTTTGCATAGAAAATTTTGGGACATGGTTGTTTCTTGTGCAACGTATATATAATTAATAGAATACCCACTAAAACTATTAAAACCTTGAACCTTGAAGAAGCATGGAGTGTTAGGACGTCACATGTGGTTATTTTGAAGTCTTTGGTTGCACTATTTTGGCACATGTTTTACAAGAAAAGATAAAAATATTAAAAGCCCAAATTCATGAGTGTTTATTTGTGGGTTATAGTGAAGAATCAAAGGCTTATAGGTTGTATGGTTTACTAATTAAACATGTATTTGTGAACATATATGTAAATCTTGATGAAATTTCTAAACTTACAACTTCACCTCCTTGCGTTTTAGCAATAAATTCTTTTACGTTTTCAAAGATATTGAAAACAAATTCCACTATTATTCATGATAATGAGATGAAATCTAGTGTTACTGATTTAATGATGTTCATAGTGAAAATGATCAATCCATCTCTACATGTGAACACCAAAGTGATGAAAATGATCATCATCCTTCTAGAAAAAAAATAAAGAGTATTAGTGAAATAGTCTCATTTCAGGAAGCTAGAGGAAATAAATATTGGCAACAAGACATGAAAATAGAATATGACACACTGATGAAGAATAAAACATGGGAGCTTGTGCTCCATCCTAAAGGAATAAATTTTATTTGTTACAAATGGGTTCATAAGACAAAAATTAATTCAGATGGGAACATAGAGATTCAAATCCATATTAGTAGCTAAAGGTTTTAATAAAAAAGAAGGCATTGACTATAATGAAGCGTTTGCACTTGTTCTAAAAATGAGTACTATTCAAATCATTATTTTTCTAGTTGCAAGTCTTGTCCGGCATTTTCATCAAATGTATGTTAAGAATGCATTCTTGAATGGAAATATTCATGAAGAAATATTCATGGACTAGCCACCTAGTTTTTTAGATGAAAAACATCCTCACTTTGCTCAAGAAAGTTGAAGAAATCACTTTATGGAATTAAATAGGGTTCATGTTCAAGTGCATGATATGAAAAAATAGATATGTATTTCTGACAACATGGGTTCAGAAAAGGAAAATCAGATCCAAATCTCTATGTAATGAAAGTTCAAAGGAGAGATCCTTCTTATTTTTTTTTATGGTATATGGTTTGTTCATTGTTGGTCCACATATTGAGTTGATTAAAACTTTGAAATTAGACCTCCAAATAACATTTGATATGAGTGATTCAGGTGAGCTTAATTATTTTCTCAGTTTGCAAGTTTGTAAAATACATGATGGGTTGTTTCTTTCACAGTCAAAATATGCATTGTATATTTTTTAAAAACTTAAAGTGTTTGATTGAAAACCCACTTATACTCCATTTCATTTTGGAGTAAATATTACGAAGGGATGTCCTCCCAAGAAGGTGGATGTTACATTATATGGGAAACTTGTAGGTAACCTAGTTTATTTAACACACACTAGGCCATATATTTTCTATGTAATCAATCTAGTGTCCATATTTATGCAAAATACAAGGGAAACTCATTGGTTGGATGGTAAAATAATTTTATGCTATGTTCATGGTACAATGCACTATGGCATCCATTATGCCTACTAGTTTCAAATTTCTTTGGTAGCATACATTGATTTGGATTGGAGTAGTGATGTCAATGATAGGAATTCCACAAGGGGTTATTATTTTTAGCTTGGATCAAGACCTATTACATGAAGCAGTAAAAAAATAGTCAACAAAATCATTATCCTCTTGTGAGGTAGAGTATAGAGAAGAAAATAAATTAGGAAAGGATGCAATGTGGATTTACAATGTTTTATTCAAGCTTAGATTTACCCAAAATTCTACAAGTACTATATTTTGTGACAATCAAAGTGTCATACAAGTTGCATAAATCTATTTTTTCATGCTAAATTAAACATGTTGAGATTGAAGTTCAATATATCCAAGATTCCAAGACATTTTCCAAGATGAAGTTTTCAAATTACAATATTGTTGTCATGATGAACAAATTGTTGATATTTTTTTCCAAAAGTATGATTGAATCCAAAATTTTGAAGCTATGAGGCATGCTTGGCATGATGGAGGTAGAC
>ML786233.1:215771-252450 GCA_009831015.1 Picea engelmannii | reverse complement strand
TAGTGAGTGGCATTGTTGTTATCTAGCTACCAAACCAAAACAGTGGCCTTTTTGGGAAAAGACTATTCAAATTACTTATTAAGGATACTAGCTCATCTATGGGTTAAATGGAAACCCTGTCGAGGCTATGGACGCCTCCTGGCAGCAGTGGCTCTGCCTGTGGTATTGAAGTTTATCTTAATTCACAAAACTTTTATTGTTCTCATAGATTTCATTTCTTTAAGAAGAGGCTAACATTCTTGCTATGTTCAAAACAAGGGAGGATAACAAAATTATGACAAGTGGCATACTTATAAAACTTGGACATATTAGAAATATTCACAAATTCTTCCTTAACACTTTGGATATTGGTATTTGGGCTTTCTCTTTCCACAAAAGATATGATTATCATTCATTTCCATGATTAATATTAATTTGTTTTGGAAATTATTAACAGTTATTTTACCCATTAGTGGTTGTGTATTAAATAATCCATCACTTGAATTCCCATCATTAATACGTTCACACATACGATCGATCAAGGTCGACCTTTCAATCATTGGGGAGTGGACATTCCGCGAGATTTAACGATAATCCATAATAATTATAAACAATGGGAAGTTGTGCTATATTGTTATGTAATTGTTTTTATACCATTTCTGTTAACTTTCTTTTACATGCTGGTCTAACAAGTTTCATAGGTGGGAACGATAGTTGTGTTGATTTTCTTACAGAAAATATGGGTGGCCGAATTATTCGTTGTGAACCTACACTTCTGCAAGTTACTGATCAGGATAGGGAAATTCTAAACCATTTAATATGGACACAATATTTTAACAGGCTGCAGGGATTTGATACAAATATTGTGCTGGCATTCTTCCAAAATATACAGCAGGAAATATCGATACTTTGGGGCATACAAATACCAGTCACTAATGCCATCATAACTGAGGTTACATGATTTCCAAGTGAAGGAACAAAATGGACTAGTAAATACACAACACCCCAGGAAGTTGTGGAATGCTTTGCAGAACCAGGGGAGGAATTTGATAAGAAAGCAAAAGGCCTCAAACCCTCTACTCTTAGTGAACCTTAGAGGGAGTTAGTAGGAGTGGTGCAAAGATAAATTACATGTGATGGATGATATGATGTGGTGAGACCTCACCACCTCAAGTTGTTAGTAGCGTTAAAACAATGGTTAGTATTAAATCTCCCATTTCTTTTAAATAGCATTTTGCATGAGGTAGTTGGAACAACTCAAAAAGATAAAGACCCTAATAGCGTAATCAATCATCATGGGATGGTAAAATTAATAGTATTGAGGGCATTAAATCATGCAAAAATAACGTGGGAAGAACTAATTGAGCTCAATAGACCCTTTCAAACAGAGAAATTAGAAGTTCCCCAGTCAAAGATCCACCCTATAATTCCTCCACAAGAATTTGAGGTAGTTCAGCCAGAGGGAGAGAGTGCTCAAACAAAAATACCAGCCACCCACCCTGAAATTGAAATAGAAATTATTTAGTTGGCAAAAGAGCAGTCAAAGAAGAAACTCAGAGTATGCAAAAAGAAACATCAAAAAGGAAAAGACAAAGAAACACTTATTCTCCTAAAACCCCCTCTTAAAAGAAGAAAGGATATAAAGACAAGACAATCTAAAAATACTCAAGAGACTATGCAAATAGAAGAGCCACCACAAGAAAACCATGTAGGGCAGCAGGATGTTTTCCCTAAAAGATATGAAGAGGAGATGGCCTGAGTGTTAGGAAATTTGGGAATTTCTCTTACTGAAGATACAGATGCCCCGTAAGAACTCCAATCTCCAACCTCTCCTCCTTCAAACTCTATCTTTGATAATCTTGATGTATATATGCCATCATCTTATATGAGGGAATCTAATGATGTGGCAGAACATCCAAAGCTTCCGTTTAAGGAAACCAACCCTTTAGATCAACAAGAATGCGCAGAGGGTACAAGGAATGAATTTCCAATTGATCAAGATTTTGAAGACCTTGAAATTTCCCTTGGACATAAAGAAACAACAAAAGAAGGAAAAAGTTGAATCAGAGAGACAAAACATGAGAATAAGTCACTGAGGAAGAAGTTAAAGAGAATGAAGGTATTAAAACAAGAAACTGGCAGATCAAAGGGAAATATTAGATGACTTAAGAAGCGGCTGGAACAGTCTAAAAAATCCTATAGGAAGGAGAAATCTAGGAGAGTTAGAATGCAAGGAAGAAATCCAGTTCCTACTGGAAGGGTTCAAAGAGGGGAAATTCATGCTCACGCTATTGAAAGAAAAATAGATTTTCATGTCCCCTTGGATTCAGCTGAAACAGGAAATCAGACAGATGCTCCAGTAACAATAGAAAAAGTTGTTCAGACTGAAGGGGTGCTTCATTTCTCTGAACATGATGCCACTATCAGAAGACAGGAAACAAAATTGGAACAGTCCCAATAGACCTTAACCCAATGCCGAAATGAAATGGTGCCAGTAACAAAGCATCAGAAAATTGTCAAATAACTCCGATCAATGTTAGTGACTGAAAATGAAACCTTTGTTGATCTTAACAGAGAAAGAGAAAAGGTGAAGAGGGTGTAGGGTCAGCTTGATGGAGCTTTGGAGCAAATCAGAAATATTCTCTCTATTTATTCTAATGTATTATCTTACAGGGCCCCTACTACTAATTATGCCTTATTTTTATTGGAACGGTATTTTTTATTAAAAGTTAGAGCAATTAGGGCAGGAACACATTCTGATTTTGCCACTGTCTCTGATTTTGTTTTGAGTTTCAAAGAAGAAGATGATGCAGTAAAATACTTTTTGTATTAATTATATCTTCATAATTTCATTTTAGAAGGAAACAGAGATGAGAACCCCAATCCATTCACTGGGGATATCCAGTTTCATGCCTTTTTATCTTTTTCCAAAAATCAAATTAGATGGGCCAAGGCACACAAGGTCTTTATGAAAACATAAAATGGGATAGACCTATGGGTTAAAGGAGAACCTTCTAAACCATTTGACACCATTATACAACATAGAGCATTTCTGAAGAGGGAAAAGGTTGTGGAGTCTTTAGATCCCATCCATAGACATGTTCTATATTCAGGGTTGCAGTACTTTGGATAAATTAGAGAAGAAGCCCTTTTTGCTGCCAAATTAAGATTGAGTGTCTCTTCAAATGAAATCAAGAAGTTGCTCTCAAATTAGAAAGGTATGCCAATATGATCATGGAAGCAGTGCCTTATTGGATTGAATGCAGGTACAATTCCCCCATTATTTGGTATCCTCGAGAGGGTTATCAATGTGTTTATGAACTTCGTAAGAAACAAGAAGAAGTTGCTTTTGAATAACTTAAAGGTAATCATGGTTTCTAGAGGTACATAGAAGAGACCTCTCCACCCTACAGTCTCATTGCCCTGCATATGAACTATATTGTTGCATGAGTACATGCAAAAATGTAAGCTGGGGGGTATGTTGGGGTAAGAAAAAGGTATAAATATTCTCCTTGTTACTTTGGTTTATGATATATCATTTTCTACTTTACATTTTTCCATTAAAGAACCCCCTTTGACTTTTTTTTGTTATTGTTGCAACCCCCCTTTCTTGAGCCACGTTCTTTTTAATGTTATGTGGTTCTTTGCTAGCAACTTTGACCTTGGTTCTCCCCTTTTTGACTTGTTCACTATTCTAATTAATATTTTATGAATTAAAATATTAATTATTTAATTGTATATTTTTTTAGGGTTTAATCTAACCCTAAAGTTAGGGTTAATTTAGCTAACCCTAACCTACCTACCAAACTATAAAATAGAGACATCTCCCCTCACTCACTTACTCATTTTTTCTTCTTCCTCAAAACTTTCTCTTGGTTTATTTTGTTCAATTTGGTTTGTGGTGCAGCCCTCTCCTTGGATTCTTTCTCTTGATGGTATAGGGTACAACCCTCCTTAGATCAGTCTTCTTGTTGGGTATGTGTGCGGTCCTCCTTGTATCTTTTGCTTGCTGAGTTTTTGGTGTAGCCTCCTTAGATATGATTTGTTTTCTTAACTTGGGTGTAGCCCTCCTTGGATCTGATCCTCTTATTGACTTTGTGGTGCAACCTCCTTAGATCTAATCTTCTTATTGAGTTTCTGGTGCAACCTCCTTATATTTGATTTGTTTGTTGAGTTTGGCTATGGCTCTCCTTCGATCTGATTTTCTGCTGAGTTTGGGATCGGCCCTCCTTGGATGAGTTCTCTTGCTGGCTATTTTCTATGGCCCCCTTTAGGGCAATCCATCTTCTCCTATATTGTTGTCGTTGTGTCATTTATAGTGCTACTGGTGCCAATTGTATATTGTTGGTATCCCACTCATGTGACTTGTGTATGCTACCTAGATTACATACCCTAATCAGGGTTTGATATGACAATCCTAAAATTGTTTCTCTCTTTGTTGGTACCTCTTGTATGATGTCCATGTTTTATGACCTGTATGCTACCTATCCTACAACTAGTTGTACCCTAATCGGGGCTTGTTGAGGCAGGCCATGCTACTTAATTATGTTTATTAATGTAGCAGTACCATACTCTTGGAAAGATTTTGGTAAGGCTATTAGTGGCCTCTTTTTTAGCCTCTAGATTGGACATTGGTGCCCTTGCTTCAGCCTTGTACTTGATGACTGGTATGCTGGTTGGTTTTCTGATATTCTCCTAAATTTTTTCTTGGCAAAACTGTTCACAAGATCATGATGAGATCTTCCCTTGAGGGTTTGATCCATGACCATCAAAGCAACAAACACCCAAAGTAAATTTGTTCTCTGTTTTTGTTAAGGTAATGTTCAGATCCATTGTATTATTTCTGTTATTGGTTATACATCATAATTTGTAAATATATTATTGATTCAAAACTACATAAAATTGAAAGGTATGTCTGTTTCTAGTTTTCCCTTAAATTTCTAACATAAAGGTTAATAACACAAAATATAGTAATCCAGTATGGTGTGATGTGATTTTAAACTACATAAAATTAAAAGGTATGTCTGTTTCTAGTTTTCCCTTAAATTTCTAACATAAAGGTTAATAACACAAAATATAGTAATCCAGTAAGACTGAAAAGCTGTCCATTAACCAAACCATTAACAGATGATTCAGATGGTGTAAGACTGAAAAGTTGTCCATTAACCAAACCATTAACAGATGATTAAGATGGTGTGATGTGATTTTAAACTACATAAAATTAAAAGGTATGCGTGTTTCTAGTTTTCCCTTAACCAAACCATTAACCGATGATTCAAATGGTGTGATGTGATTTTAACATTGATAATTCAACCCACATTGGTAAATTGCAACCAATAACTATCCTCACTGTTGAAATAAGTCATATAGTTCTTACATCCTTCCACAAAAACAAAAACAATTAAAACACTCAATTTCCCCCCTGCTGCGTCGCGACTCGGAAATATGTAGACCTTTTTGAAGTATTGAAAAGTGTTTTTACAGCCTTCCACAAAAACAAAAACAAGAACAACTAAAACACTTAAATTTCCCCCTGCGGCGTCTCGACTCGGAAATATGTAGAGCTTTTTCAACTATTGAAAAGTCTCTCTCCATGTCTTTCAAGACTTTATCAAACTTGGCGTTCCATTGTTTAATTTCTGTAGCGAGTCTGAAGTTCCAGAGACACCGTTTCTGTGATCGACGAATCAGGGCTTTGGCTTCCTTCAGTATCTTTGGCAGTTCTTTCAACCAACCTTTAACGGTTTTCGGCAGCGTTCTCTTCTGATCTTTGAACAACTCGATCATATCCTCTAACAGATTCTTCAAACGTTTGAAGTCTTTTCTCAAAACCTTATGGTTTTCATCCAGCTTCATAACATCGTCTATGATTGTAAAGAGTGGAGTAATTAAAATGCTGGCTACGTTGCTTGCCACTTGCAATCCAATCGCACTTGCTGCACTTGCCATGGCTTTTTAGATATTTCTGCACACAAATATATGAAAACCATAATTATCATATACGAATTCGATTACGATTACTTATTTTGAAATGTTTTTTCCTGCTTCAAAGCTCCAACTGCGGCCGGTACTGGCAAAATTCATTTAAAAAAATATGAGAATATATATCTTACTAATATGAAAAAAAACAGGCAGAGTACTTATTTTCAAGTCCTTTTGCAAATTCTAATTGCGCCAGGCACTGCCAAGCTCCTCACACCCCAAAGCTCTAACTGCGCTAAATGTATGAAAATATATATCTGGCTAACATGAAAAAACAGACCATGTACTTATTTTCAAGTTCTTTTTCTTTTGCTTCAAAGCTCTAACCTGTTAATTATCTTTGTAACCTCAACAGTGTGTGATTGTGATTGTAAACAGCCAGCTGTCCTGACCAGCTGTATGTATTATTTTTTTGCTTCTCATTTTGTCATGTATCAGAGCTTAGGACGTAAACCACTTCACAATGCCTGGAGAGTAGCCCTGTCATAAGAAGAAGAGCACAGAGCTTAAGTTGTCTCACAGACAAGAGCACGGGACTCAAGATTCTTCACAAAAGCTGGAAAACAGTCCGCAGGCTCAAAAAATCGTTGGAAACTACATTCAAATTCGAATCCATTCATATTGCTAATTGATTGTTCCATATTGCTAATTCATTCATGGTCATTGAAGTTTAGATTCAGTGAATGATATCTCGAATCTTTAGATAAATATTTGACTGAATTGAAATTATAGAAGAAAAGCCAATTCCACAAAATTCTGCTAGTACCATTAAAACTAATAAAAAGAAAAACGAGAACTTTTTTTTTTGGAATGAAGGGTCTGAGTACGAGTGAGAGGTAGCAAAGAAATACCATGCTGTATAAGCTCAGATTCTGAAATTGAAGGTTCTGATCACTCTTGTCCTTGCTGAAATTTCAACACTGGCAAGAACTCAGAATCAGAGTCTTCATTCTGAGGTTCTTGAGAGTCACAGTCTTCATTATCCTGATTTTGTTTGGGTTGAAGTCCAATGTGGGGCGCTTAGGAACTAGTATAGGAGCAAGATTATGTAAATCAAGCAGAGATGTATATAAAAACGGAGGCCGTAAAATTGAAAGCTGTGATCAAAGGCTCTCAGGTCGTAAAATTGTTGTTGATGTTAGAATTTCAACACGACAATGAATGAAGGTAATAGGGTTGTGTTTGGGCTGAAAACGGAAATCCAACAGGGAACGCTCTAGAACGAGTACAAGAGGAAGCGATGACTTGTTTAATAGTGAGGTGAAAATATGACTGAATATTGTTTAATGCTGAATATTGCTTAATGCTGGATATTGCTCGCCTTCTTGGAAATCCAACAGGAAACTCTCAGTAACCTTCTTGGAAATCCAACAGGAAACTCTCAGTAACCAGTATAAGAATAAACAATGACTTGTTATATCAGATGAGTAAATTTAGTGGAAATGAGAACAATTAATGATCTTTTAATTTAAAATCTTAATCTAGTGGCTAGCAATTAAAGATGCTGACATATTCTTATTACTCCTATCAAAACAATGAATTAGATTTAATGTTCATAACTTTCTATCATTTTTAAAGGCATGCTTTAACCTGTTTACTTTTTCATATTTATTTATTTAATCATGTTAAAAAATTACTCTATGATCTTCTATTGTCAAGTTTAGCCACATTTAAATGATTAATAAGCTTACTTGACATTAAATATTTACTTCATCATTGACTTTTTTACAGTGTGAGATTTACATTTAAACCAAGTTTAACCATATCTCTAATAAAACTACGGATTGTCCCAACTGTCATATTTGCACAAATCCATATCTTTGGAATCTTGTACACCCCATGTCTCTCTTGCAGAACCATCCAAGGAACTGTTCCAAAAACAAGATTAGTTATATGCTCTTGTTTTTATATTTGATTTGGATATATTTTTTTATATTTATTTTGGGATATATTTTGTTATTTTTTTTTTCACTGTTTTAGCTTTAGGGTTTTCTTTCACTGTTTTGGGGTTAAGGTTATATATAAGGTTTGTACACCCCATGTCTCTCTTGCAGAACCATCCAAGGAACTGTTCCAAAAACAAGATTAGTTATATGCTCTTGTTTTTATATTTGATTTGGATATATTTTTTTATATTTATTTTGGAATATATTTTGTTATTTTTTTTTTCACTGTTTTAGCTTTAAGGTTTTCTTTCACTGTTTTGGGGTTAGGGTTATAGATAAGGTTTACAGATAAACGTTAAAGTTCAATTACTATTTTCAACATCTACCTTCACCTATTATAGCTTTTCCGTTTTTAACACTCATAAATTATGTAACTATTACAGCTATAAATAATTATGTGACTGTGCTAGTTTAATACTAAAGTCAAAATATGACCGAATAGATCAAAGAGTATCCTACACACGAATCGTATTCAACATGAAGTAGTGGATCAAATTTTTTATATTGAAACTCAGAATACAGAAAATGAAACTGTATATTGACATTTTATGACCAGCAAGACATTTGTAGGCGTCGCATTTGAATGGCGCAGTCAATATATTTTATTTGTCTTTTAAGGCAGATAGCGATACACACACAGGGATAGACAAACCGTGTGGGACCTATTTGTCATTCTGAAGGAAATAGCGATGAAGGGACACGAGAAACTTCAAAGTTAGTGTCTCTTCAAACTCAATTATCGCCATGATAAGTCGAGTAAACTTGTCCAATTGGCGTGTGGAATTTCTGTGTCCTGTAAAGCGGAGAGCAATGGATGGACAGGAGAATCCACAATGTCAGTGCCTCTTCCAAATAGAGTTAAGCAAACTTATATATATATATGAGAGAGAATAAGTTACTACTTAACAACAACAGTCCCTGTAACAACAACTGTATATATATAAAATAATAATTTTTTTTCTCTACAAATACTAACATAGAAGTCAAGTGGACTTGAGGTTATAACTCAGAACTTCTTTCACAAAATTATATTACTAATTTTGAAATGACATTGTACTATTTTATTGGTAAAATCATCTGAGTTGATGATTTGCACTATCTTGCTATAAAAATCAATAAACAAGATCAATTCTTTCTATATTTTTTAAAATCAATGCATGGAATCATTTTTCATTGTATCAATATTGAAATCAATATACCCTATTTTTTTTTGCATTTTATTATAGATAAAATTAATGCAACTACTTAATTTCTTTTAGGCATATTTCACACATAGCATATATTGTATCATTATTATAATCAATGGATTATATTGTCACTGAAATCAATGTAATGGAATTGTCATCGAAGGATTTGTAGTTGTGCAAAGGGCAGCACAAGATCACCAAATTTTATATAACTACAGGAAATCCTACCACTCTCACCTTAGTAAGAAATCTCCTTGTTTTAGTGATGGAGGAGGTCCACCACAAGGGAGGCTTCCCTAGTGACCTGAAGTGATCAAAGTAGCAAGTTTGTTAGCCAAGCCTACTGCCCCCTCTCTTGATCACTCAATGATAAGTCCAGATCAGTGAAAAGGATGAGGTATGGAGTTGTTTCAGTACTTTCTCGAAGAAGAACACTTATGACATATATATGATTGATTTCCAAGTACAAACATGCAAGAAATACCTCACGTGACACTAGACAATGATAATTTGTTAAGTCTGGTACAAGTTTGCAGCAGTTCAACAATTTATAACAAGAAGTGAAAGTTTGCAACAAATCAACAATAAATATGCCTAAAAAATGCAACAATTAACAATAGAAACTTAGCATAAACCTAGTAGATTAATATCCAATTGTTAGATGCAATTTATGGGTAAGTTAGGCCACCTTTAAATCAATGTATGCAACAAATGAAAGTATATTAAGATTGTTGTAGAAAAGTTTTGCAACAATAGCAAGTTAGAAATTAAATTAGCTCAAGTTAGTGTTAGTAAAGTTAGTAGACAGCTTCAAAGATTAAGAATAAAGAGTTTGTTGATTACTTTCACCACAAGAGAGATTTAAAGATTAGTGCAATAGGGCTATAGAGTCTTTATAGAAACAAACACAACTAGTCTTGGAACTTTATCTAGATGTAACCAAGAGGTAGGATTCAATCTCTAAGACCTTGCTAGAACATTAGGGCCTAAGAGATTGAATATTGAGGAGGATAACTTCTAAGGTGCAAGCAATTTTGGGCCCTAGAAACCATTTCTCCCTTCTTGTAGCTTCACCTCGGTAAAAAGCCAAGAATCTAGGGATATAATCCTAAAGTGCTAGCACTTTAGGGCTTTAGGAGTCTAACACTAGGTAGGATTTTCTTCACAAATTTATGGAAGAAATTAACCGTGTGAGAGGAGGAGGAAATTATGCTCCTCTCTTAGGGTTTTATGAAGCAATATCTTCAATATGAACAAGTAAAATTTACCATAAACATTCAATAACATGAAATGAAATTGCATAAATTTAATTACTTGACCAAGATGTGACAAGACTAAACCCTAATTGTATCAATACCATCCAAAAATCAGCAAAGAAGCATCCACACTTGACCTTCAAGAGACATTGCATAATCTAAAAGAGCCAATAACCCTAAAGGGTGAAAAATTCATAAGTACTCTCTCCCAAATGATGAGAGGATGTGATCATAAAATGAATCTTGGCTAGCCATATTTATATGGAAACCTTATCCATTCAATAGACTCCAATGAAAAGTCATGTATCTACAAGAGGGGTCGACCCCTTAAATTGTCTTTACATAAAAGGGTGATGTCATGGCCTAAGAAGGTGACGTTGCGCTAGAGGAGGTGACGTCAAGCTCCAAGATGATATTGTTGGGCCTCCAAAGGCCAAGACTCTCTCATGTGCCAAGGTCCATGCTAAGTGCCTCCTCCCATCAAATCACCATATGAACCATTAAACCCTAATCCCTAGGTGACATCAAGGGATAGAAGGGTGACGTCTAGGCTTCCAAAGACAAATGTTCAAGTGGGGGAAGTTATAGTCTCATCCTTTGGTGATGCTAAGGTGCCTCCAAAGGAAACTACCTTCATATTCCATGTGCAATGTTCATCATGAAGGGTGCCCTAGAAGTACGGTATAACATCCATCTCATGGGCTTCCAAGCCCCTACAAAGGTCCAAGTGGCATATTTTCCTCATGCATGGATTTCACCTGGTAAGGTCCTAGAAACACAAACAAGCACGCCCTCCAGGGGTCCACAAGTGATAGGAATCATGCCAAGTAAGCCACATCTAATAAGAGAACCACCCAAACATGTGCATCAAAACCACCTTTTCAAATTAATAAAATGCCAAAAGACCTTATAAACTTTTCCAAATTTCGGTATGGAAGGGTCGTCAAGGTGCCCTGTTGGGTAGGCCAGTCCCCAAGTCCAGGGATGTTTCCCAAGAAGACCCCATCTAAGTCATCAAATGAATATGAAGTGGATTGTGTTACAGACCTAACCTCCCAAACCCCTCAAGTGGGTAGAATAATATATTTTTATGTAATCAAGCTCAATATTAATAAGCCCTAGAAATAAGGAGGAATAAGTCAAATGTAAGAAGACCTAATAGAATCTTTCGCTTCTAGAAGGATATTCCTCTAGATTGTTCTTTTGGATATATAGATTTAGTATAAATAGGAGTATAGGGTATGATAAGTTTTGTCTTGAAGAAATATTGTAATAGAGATCTTCTCTGTTGGAGGTTTCCCCCTCGAAGAGGCAAGTGAACATTGTTTCCTATCAATAAAGGTATAATTCTGGTGTTGTGGTTCCATATAATTTGTTGTTCCACTGTTATCCCCGAAGTATTTATGTATTTTGTTGTTATGTCGATGCTATTCTATGCATTATTTCTCTTTTATGCTAATATAATAGACTCGATACCTTACAAGTGGTATCAGAGCACTTTCCTCAACAAAAAAATGTGGGTTAATTTTTTTCAAGATAAAGACATATTTCAACATCTTAAAGCTACATATATTTGTCATTACGTGCATAAACCCATGGTCGAGGAGTACTAAACATAGGAAATACAAGTGGTACTTAAGTGCACATCTTTTGGTCACCCTTGTAACCTTTATTGGTACCCTTTTGAGTGGTAGAGCATCAGACAACACTTATATACAGATCGCCCTAGATCTCCTAAATCCCTCTATAGATAAATCAATTGGTTGCCTGAGGGCTATAGTTCCACTGAGAAAAACACTCGAGAATATACTCTCTAGTACCTGGGTATTCGGGTAGTACAGCTAAGGGAACAGTCTAGCCTCCTTAGTTGGTGCCCTCAGATATTGGGTCGAATTATACTGTTGGACCCCGCACGTATATCAAAGAAATATAGCACAGGACAAACCCTTTTCTATAGAACCCTTGAATACCCTAACCCTTGGGAAGGAAACAAAAACAAAATAGACAAGACCTATTGCCGCGCAAATATGCCTCCTGCATTCTCATTGTGAAATTACTACATATTTCTTCCTGTTAAGAATTTGGGCATTTCAACACTGCAATATTCTTCAGCTCGGAGTATAACTCCATAGGAATTAAAAAAAATAGTTGTCCTGCCATCACACTTATTTGGGACCTATCCCATTGGTTTCCCCTTTTCTCCCTGATCGTAGTCGTACCTTTCATTTTTAAGCCTTCTTTTTCAGTGTAACCGACCCCTTCCTAGCTTCCCTATTTTTCCTCCTATCCCACTATATTCCCCTTCTCTCCCTGATTGTCATGGTACCTATCACTTATAATTCCTTTTCTATGGTCCCACCCACCCATTTTACCTTACCTTCACTCCCCTTCTCCAAATGGCCAACACTCGCAACCAAGACCTACACTCTTCCATCAATCAAATCAAGGAATCCATCCAGCAAGTGAGATATGAGATTGGGTCTACAAATTCTCTCCTTGAACAATTCGAGACCCAAGTCTAGCACCAATTTGACACCATGGATGACAAATTCATGAACCAATTTAACACCCTCCAGTCTGCTGTCAACCAGTTGTTGAACCACACTACTAGTCCTTCCTCCTCGGACCAACCAGATGTTGTTGATTCCTCTCATTCTTTTCATTTTCAATCCAACTCCTTTCATCGTGATCCATGTCTTCCCCGCGTTGAGGTCAATAAATTTGATGGCTCCGATTCCACGGGTTGGGTCACTCAAATGGAGCATCATTTTTCTCTACATGGTATTACTCATGAGTTGGGAAAACTTATCTGTGTTGTCCTCTATCTAGATCCTGAACGATGGAAATGCTGGAAATGGCGTAAAAATTCACGCCAAGGGTATATTGTATGGACCCGGATTGTTGCAAATCTCTATGACCAATTTGACATTGTGTTTGCCCTTGACCAAGTTTTGAGGAATACTTGGTCATATTTTACCCTTTTTGGACTTCGACAACCTGTTAAAGATGGAGCACTAGGCGAAGCATAAATCATGGGATCTTGGCCAACTTTGGGGCCCTTTTAGGGTTTTGGGAATATGTAACGGGAACGGGATGTCATTCCATGGGTTTACCCATGTTAATGCCTAATTTGTATATAAATAGATGCCTAGGTTAAGTAGAAGATAACACATGATAATAGAGAAGATAAGCTCAGTGCTAGAAAAGGCTTGGTATATATTGTAATCAACATGCAGATCTGAGTGCAAGTGTTGTAAGTGTTGAGTGCCCAGATTGTAAGAAGGCTTTGTGCTAGATCTACTAGGGAAGGAGGATCTGGTGAGGTGTGTGCAGATATCCTGTCCTATGCAGAGTAAAAGTTTGAGCTCTGTGTTGTAACCCTATTGATCAAAGATAATAAAGAAGAAGAAGACTTTGTGGACATAGCCCCGGGGTGGGGGTGAACCATGGTAACTCTGTGTATTGTGCTTAGTCCTTCAACCTAATGTGTTGGTTTCTTTCCATGTGTTATGCTTTGATATGATTATGCTATGTGCTTTGCTATGATTCTCTTAGATAGATCCACTTTTCTTTGTGCTTCTTAGATGTGGTGACTGTAGATCTGATATATATGAAAGTGTTGAGTGCTAAACCTATTTTGTTGTTGCTAAGTGCTAACTTAACCTAGATCTAAGTGAATGTTGCGGTGCTCTGTGCCATCTACGGAGTGACTTGAGGGTTAATACTGATGAATGATCTATGATAAGTTCTTGCTAAGAGTAAGAATCACATATCTGTGTCCCAGCTAAGGTTGCAGACACCTGAGTCTTGCAACCACCCCTGCCTCTACCTTAGGTGAGACTTCATCTGCTTTGCAAGTGTTGCCAAAAGGGCTGATAGTTAGGGTTTTGTTGGTGCATTGTTGAAGCGTTGAACCCTGGGTCTACCCTTATGCACAATACAAGAAAAGTTGTGGATCATTGAAGAGAAAGAGAGGATTAACTCTTTGTTACAGTTGCAGAAGACCAAGACATCTTACTAAGGAATGCCCTGGGAGAAAACCTAGTTGCCTCTATTGTAAGGCTATGGACCATGAAGTACTGGATTTCCCTAGAATGATTGCTAGACTTGAAAAGATGAATATGGAGCAAGCAAACCCTGAAGGAGACCAAGAAACTAATATTATAGAAGAAACCCAACAAGAATCATAGAAAATATTAATACAGATAAAAGAAACGCTAAAGGAACATAAAGATGCTCGATTACTAGAGATCTTCAAAGACAAGGAGCAAGTCGAAGCAAGAATAGCGGACTTTCACATTGACTGTATTCTTGATAAAGCAACACAAGTGAACATTATGCCAGAAAGAACTTGGGAAGCTATAGGAAAGCCTACCGTGATCCCTTCCCTAGGAGGAACAAGTCTATTCAGAGGAAATCTAGTAAACCTGTGTGGAAGGCTCGTTCGGATACCTATGACTGTTAATTGAGCTTTGAAAGAAGAAGACTTTGAGATTATTGAATTTGTTGAAGACAACTCCCCATTTACCATGCTCATAGGAAAGCCTTGGATTGATAGAGACCAAGCTAGACGAAAAGAGGAAGAAGAAGTTTTGGAATAGAAGAAGCAAGAGTTAAAAGACTTTATGACCAGAAGGATCGTGCACTTGATTGAAGAACATAAGAGAAGATCACAGATATTTCATACTAGCAACCCCGATGTCGAGACTAAGAGAACACTAGAGGATCTGCAGAAGATTGAGTTACCTATTTTCAATATAGAAGAAGTATTATCTAGGAACCCTAGGAAATAATTTCAACAGCATGAAGAAACTAAGACCACAGAAGATAAGCCTCAGAATGTAAAATCATTACTGAGATGAAGCTCACTGGGAAGAAGGATAGAATGTTAAGAAATAAAAAGGATAATATTGTATGGTAATAAGAAGTTCTAGAGGATACTTCACAGAAAGAAACATTGCAGAATTGGAGCTTTGTTGAGATATCAGAACAACGACATAGAGTACTTCGCCATGACGAAGAAATATAGTTGTTGGGGACGATATATCCATTCAAATTTTGCTCCGAACGGGCAGAAAATAAATAAAGGTTCGTCATCCAACCGTTGAAAAGTGCCATAATGGGTCGAATAGAAGTTAATGAAGGATCATACCCGTTGCAAGAAGACCGTTGCTAAGTTTCTCTACTTAGTCCATCGCACCACGCACCAAGAATACTTTTTGATAAGTGAGACTTTGAGCACGAAAATTGAGATAAATTCACCCTGAGATCATTGCCTTGTTTCCATATTACTCACTGTAGTCCTTGAATTCCTTTCGCACTCAAGCTAGTTGACCCAAGCTTGTATGTCAGACGAGCTCAGCACTACTGAGAAAATATTTGAAGAAGTTTTAATTGACTTAATGACTGAGAGAGTCATTTCATATCGAGGAGTGTCTACATGTGTACATGAATCATCCTCAAGAACATTGCCAGCTTCCCCCTCCACTGCTCGAGCAGGACCATCCCAACCGCCTTCAGAAAGACGATCTAAGCTCTTAAAAAAATTCTCCACTATGAAGATGATCCCAAATATCTTTCCTAGATATATCCCACCACTCAGTGGCACAGTGAATCGAGACACCATACCCTAAGACTTCGACTATGCTTTGGTCACTACGTACCTCCCAAAAGGGGTGCGTGCAGTTCATGCTGACCTGGATAAGCTCACAGTGATGAAATTTAGTTATTTTAACCTTGGATATCTCAAAGTTTACAATATGCTAGCCCTACACAAGTACTTAACTATCACAAAAGGGAGGAACCCAAAGATTTTCCCTCAGCAATGGACCCATAACTTCGCACAGTCAATCCTCCTCAATGTCGTGAAGATTCCTTATTTCGGGAGGCATCAGGAAGTGAATGCATGCATCAGATTGTTGTTGTCCTGCTACCACGGAGGATACTTATGGTTGGACTGCCACATCACAGTGGATCCGATTCTTATCAATTGGATCACAGGGCTAAGCATTCAAGGCCCTGACCCGCAGGAGTTTTACCCTAGAAAGATTGCAAATCACACTCTCATCCAATGAATAAAAGACACATATGGTGATGTAGAGAAGGGCACACAAGGATACAAGGTAGCCTCCATAGAGAATGCAACAATGTGCCTTGGTTGCTAGATGATCACAGGGAAGTTAGTCCGCAAGAACAGACCCACATAGGTGACTAGATTTGTAGTTGACCTCTAAGGGAAGTGCGCAAAGGGACTACAAATGAACTAGGAAAAGTACATTGTAAATCAGCTACAGCTTGACTGCAGGGAAGCACAAGACCAAGGGTATGAGTTCCACTTTAGTTGGTTTCTCATACTCATTGATTTCAATTCTTGGGAGCTACCAGAAGGTGCCACATTTCATGAGATCGAATCCTTCGAACCACTGGCTGTGAAGTTCTATACATTGTGTTACTCCAGCGACATGAACAAGCAATGGTAGTCTAATGTCATTTTAAACACTTATTACAACCAATTGAAGAATGCAATCCAGTCTACACTGTGCATCACACTGAACACCCTTCATAGGTTTAGACCTTTGATCAAATTCAATGCGAACCACCACTTCACCTATATCATAGTGTGATCTGATGATCACAAACAACAACTCCAGTCGTACTACAAGTTGTAGATGAAGACTTGGAGAAGATTACCAAGGAATGGTCGACGGACCTCCTTGTTCCAGCAGACCCCGCAGAAATATCTGATGTGGAAAGCCATGAAGTTATACTGGATACACCTAGACCAAGAAGGACTAAGACGGCTGAAGAATTTCAAGATATCCATAGCACATCCACGAAGGCTACTTTGATCTCACTTGCGCAGGGAGGTGATGGTGAAGAGCAGGTGGCATAGAGGTTAAGAAAAACAAAGGTGAGGTTACTCTGCCTAGAGAGAAAGAGGATCCCTCTAAGAAAAGGAAGGTCACCCTACCAAAGCCCTTATCCCGAAAGAAAACTAAGTCCATCGGGACCACATTTAACACTACCCTTACACAGAACGAATTCGACTTATTGATCGCTGCATTGAATGACACCTCACTAGAGATTGCAGAAAGCCAATAAGCGAAGCAGGAGGAGATGTTCAATTGAATCATGGGTGAACTTCAAGAGGTGAAGCAGGCACTGCAGTCTAGTTGAACTATTTCTACTACACCCTTGATGATGGGAACAACAAGAGCAAGATATTGCAAATCAATTGGATCACAGGGCTAAGCATTCAAGGCCCTGACCCTCAGAAGTTTTACCCTAGAAAGATTGAAAATCATGCTCTCACCCAATGAATAAAAGACACATATGGTGATGTAGAGAAGGGCACACAAGGCTACAAGGTAGCCTCCATCGAGAATGCAGCAATGCGCCTTGGTTGCTAGATGATCGCAGGGAAGTTAGTCCGCAAGAACAGACCCACATAAGTGACTGGATTTGTAGTTGACCTCTGAGGGAAGTGCGCAATGGGACTACAAATGAACTGGGAAAAGTACATTGTAAATCAGCTATAGCTTGACTACAGAGAAGCGCAAGACCAAGGGTATGGGTTCCACTTTAGTTGGTTTCTCATACTCATTGATTTCAATGCTTGGGAGCTACCAGAAGGTGCCACATTTCATGAGATCGAATCCTTCGAACCACTGGCCATGAAGTTCTATACGTTGTGTTACTCCAGCGACATGAACAAGCAATGGTAGTCTAATGTCATTTTAAATGCTTATTACAACCAATTGAAGAATGCAATCCAGTCTACACCGTGCATCACATTGAACACCCTTCATAGGTTTAGACCTTTGATCAAATTCAGTGCAGACCGCCACTTCACCTATATCATAGTGTGAGCTGATGATCACAAACAACAAATCCAGTCGTACTACAAGTTGTAGATGAAGACTTGGAGAAGATTACCAAGGAATGGTCGACGGACCTCCTTGTTCCAGCAGACCCCGCAGAAATATCCGATGTGGAAAGCCCTAAAACTATACTGGATACACCTAGACCAAGAAAGACTAAGACGTCTGAAGAATTTCAAGATATCCATAGCACATCCACGAAGACTACTTTGATCTCACTTGCATAGGGAGGTGATGGTGAAGAGCTAGGTGGCACAGAGGTTAAGAAAAACAAAGGTGAGGTTACTCTGCCTAGAGAGAAAGAGAATCCCTCTAAGAAAAGGAAGGCCACCCCACCAAATCCCTTATCTCGAAAGAAAACTAAGTCCACCGGGACCACGTTTAAGACTACCCTCACACAGGACGAATTCGACTTCTTGATCGCTGCATTGAATGATACCTCACTAGAGATCGCAGAAAGCCAAGAAGTGAAGCAGGAGGAGATGTTCAGCTGAATCACGGGTGAACTTCAAGAAGTGCAGCAGTCACTGCAGTCTAGTCGAGCTATTTCTACTATGCCCTTGACGAAGGGAACAACAAGAACAAGTGATGAGACCACTCAATTACACCAGATCGTCGATCAAGTCGAAGCTCACCTTCGATGAGCTCAAGAAGATATAGCGCAAGCCACCCAAGCTTTGGCACAAGTATAGAGCACACTTATAGTACAACATAGGAAGGTAGAATAGGAACAACTTGCCTTACAAGCAAAGTGGGAGGAGGAGAAAGCACAGTTATAGAAGAGCAAAGACCAATTGCTAGCAAAACAACTTGACGTGCAAGAACGATTTCACAAAGCACTTCGCTCTGTGGTGGTCATTGAAATGAAGATTGAAGAATGTGTCCCATAGCAGGTGGCACAACTTGAAGAAGTAATCCAACAACTTCAACTACACATCGCCGACTTGGAACTTTGTACCATGCCTGAGACTCCCCAAGAATTAAGAGATCTAAAGGAGGCAATTGCCTATAGCGTAGTTGATAGGTTAAAAACCTTGGCTTTGGAATGTAAGCGGTTGAGAACTAGAAGCACCCAGAATCTCAGACATTAGAGGCACAACTCCAAGAAGCAAAGAAGCATGTAGACACGCTACAGGCGTAGTTGAAGGCCTTGACCCCAATCGAAATAATGAAGTGATTTCCAGAACAACGCACTGCCCAACAATAGGTACACATACTGCAAAGTAAAGTGATGGAAGTCTCTCAACAAATTCATCCCCTCCAGGAGAAAGCATGCCAACTGTTCACTGAAGTTGAGAGCTAGGCAACCGAGCTTGAATAGGTTTTTATCACCACAAAACAACTCATGGAAGGACCAGTAAATGATATAGTGATCCAAGAGTTCACTGAGAAAGAGGTTGTCACACTGCAGTAGGTCGAAGTAGCTTGGGCCAAACTCGAGACATTCGAAGCAGAGTTTATCAGACCAGAGTGGCTCGGGATGACTCACATGTGAGTGTTTGGGGCCTGTTGGCCCTTGACCAAGTTTTGAGGAATACTTGGTCATATGAGACCATTTTTGGACTTCGACAACCTATCAAATATGGAGCACCAGGAGAAGAAGAGATCACGGGATCTCGACCCACTTTGGAGCCCTTTTAGGGTTTTTGGAATATGTAAAGAGAAAGGGACGTTGGCCCATGGGTTTACCCATGTTTAGGCCTATTTTGTATATAAATAGATGCCTAGGCTAAGTAGAAGATAACACATGATAATAGAGAAGATAAGCTAAGTGATAGAAAAGGCTTGGTATAAATTGTGATCTACCTGTAGAGCTGAGTGAAAGTGTTGTAAGTGTTGAGTGCCCAGATTGTAAGAAGGATTTGTGCTAGATCTACTCGAGGAAGAAGGATCTGATGAGGTGCGCGTAGATCTCCTATCCTATGCGGAGTACATGTTTGAGCTCTTTGTTGTAACCCTATTGATCAAAGCTAATAAAGAAGAAGAAGACTTTGTGGATGTAGCCCTAGGGTGGGGGTGGATCACGGTAACTCTATGTATTGTGCTCAGTGCTTCAACCTAATGTGTTGGTTTCTTTCCATGTGTTATGCTTTGATATGATTACACTATCTTATTTTCTATGATTATCTTAGATAGATCCACTTTGCTTTGTGCTTCTTAGATGTGTTGAGTGTAGATATGATATATATGAAATTGTTGAGTGCTAATCTTATTTTTTTGTTGCTAAGTGCTAACTTAACCTAGATCTAAGTGAATGTTGCGGTACTTAGCACTGATGAATGGTCTATGCTAAGTGCTTACTAAGAGTAAGAATCATAGATTTGTGTCCCGGCTAAGGTTGCAGACACCTGCGTGTTGCAACCACCCTTGCATCTAACTCGGGTGAGACTTCATCTACTTTGCAGGTGTTGCTGAAAGGGTCAATAGTTAGGGTTTTGTTGGTGCATTGTTGAAGCATTGAACCCTGGGTCTACCCCTATGCCAACAAATGGCTTCGTTGATGGGCCATGAAACTGTGATTGTTGGGAACTGAGGAAGAAGAAACTTTGTGCCAAAGGAAGCTCTGTGCGTAGATGTGTTTCCCTAGTGTGCAACGTTTTACTAGACCTGTGAAGCATTGTGCCAAGAGTAAGGTCAGATATGAAGAAAGGAAGATCAGATCTGAAGAAAAAAGGTAAGATCTGTAAGCTCTATGCTCTAATAAAGGTAATAATAGTCAATAGTTCTTAGATCTTGAAGCTTTGTGCTCTGTAGAAGTAAGATAATTGAAATTTTTTGTTTCTAGAGCATGGATCTAGGTATGTTTGATAGATTATGTCCTAGCTTAAGAACTAGGGCATTAATAGATGAAATAAAGTTTGATATGAATAGATCTTATAAGTATAATGATAGATATGTTATACCTATGCATAGAAAGAATGTTTGGACTAACAAGTGGATGCAGGATCCTAGAAAGAAATTTTTGTGAGCTAGCCACTATGATCCTAGTGCGCAGTACAAGAAGAGTTGGTGATCATTGAAGAGAAAAAAGGATTAAATCTTTGTTACAGTTGCAGAAGACCAGGACATCTTGCTAATGAATGCCCTAGGAGAAAACCTAGTTGCCTTTGTTGTAAGGCTATGGACCATGAAGCACTGGATTGCCCTAGAATGATTGCTAGACTTGAAAAGCTGAATATGGAGAAAACAAACCCTAAAGGAGACCAAGAAACTAAGATTATAGAAGAAACCCAACAAGAATCAGAGAAAATATTAATATGTATAAAAGAAACCCCGAAGGAACATAAAGATGTCCGATTACCATAGATATTCAAAGACAAGGAGAAAGTCAAAGAAAGAATAGGGGACCTCGACATTGACTGTATTCTTGATAAAGCAACACAAGTGAAGATTATGCCAGAAAGAACTTGGAAAGCTATAGGAAAGCCTATTGTGATCCCTTCCCTCGGAGGAACAAGTTTATTTAGAGGAAAGATAGTAAGCCTATGTGGAAGGCTCACCTGGATACCTATGACTATCAATGGAGCTTCGACAGAAGAAGACTTTGAGATTATTAAATTTGTTGAAGACAACACCCCATTTACCATGTTCATAGGAAAACCTTGGATTGATAGAGACCAAGCCAGACGAAAAGAGGAAGAAGAAGTTTTGGAACAGAAGAAGCAAGAGTTAAAATACTTTATGACCAGAAGGATCGCACACTTGATTGAAGAACAAAAGAGCAGATCGCAGATATTTCATACTAGCAACCCCGATGTTGAGACTAAGAGAACACTAGAGGATTCACAAAAGATTGAGTTACCTATTTTCGATACAGAAGAAGTATTATCCAGTAACCCTAGAAAAGAATTTCAACAACGTGAAGCAACTAAGACCACAGAATATAAGCCTCAGAATGGTAAAAGCATTACTGAGATGAAGCTCACTAGGAGGAAGGCTAGAAAGTTAAGAAAGAAAAAGGATAATATTGTAAGGTCACAAGAAGTTCTAGAGGATACTTCGCAGAAAGAAACATTGCAAAATTGGATCTTCGCCGAGATATCATAACAATGACATAGAGTATTGTGCCATGATGAAGCAATATAGCCATTGGGGATGATATATCCATTCGACTTCTTCTCCAAACGTCCAGAAAATCAATAAAGGTTCGTCATCCAACCATTGAAAAGCACCATAACAGGTCGAACAGAAGTTAATGAAGGATCATACCCATTGCAAGAAGACTGTTGCTAAGTTTCCCTACTTAGTCCATCATGCCACGCACCAAGAATACTTTTTGCTAAGTGAGAATTTGAGCATGAAACCTGAGATTAATTCACCCTGATAGCATTTCCTTGTTTCCATATTACTCATTGTAGTCCCTGAATTCCTTTCGTACCCAAGTTGGCTGAACCAAGATCGTATGTTGGATGAGCTCAGTGCTATTGAGAAAATAGTTGAAGAAATTTTAATTGACTTAATGATTGAGAGAGTCATGTTGGAGTGAGGAGTGACTACAGGTGTACAGGCATCATCCTCAGGAGCATTGCCAACTTTCCCCTCCACTGCTCGAGCAGGACCATCCTAACCACCTTCAGAAAGACGATCTAAGCTCGGAAATGACTTTGCCACTGTGAAGATGATCCCAAGTATCTTTCATAGATATATCCCACCACTCAGCAGCACAGTGAATCGAGAAATTGTACCCCAAGACTTCGACTATGCTTTGGTCACTGTGTACCTCTCGAAAGGGGTGCACACAGTTCGTGCTAACTAGGATAATCTCACAGCACTAAAATTTAGTGATTTTAACCTTGGAGATCGCACATTTTACAGTATGCTATCCCCGCACAAGTACTTAACTATAACAAAAGGGAGGAAATCAAATATTGTCCCTCAACAATGGACCCATAACCTCACACTTTCAACCCTCCTCAGTGTCATGAAGATTCCTCATTTCGGGAGGCATTAGGAAGTGAATGCATGCGTTAGATTGTTATTGTCTTTCTACCACAGAGGATACTTATGGTTGGACCGCCACATCATGGTGGATCCGATTCTGATCAATCAGATCACAGGGCTAAGCATGGAAGGCCCTAAACCGTAGGAGTTTTACCTTGGAAAGACCACATATCGTGCTCTCTCCCAATGAATAAAAGACACATATGGCGATGTAGATAAGGGCATGTGAGGCTACAAGGTATCCTCCATCAAGAATGCAACCATGCACATTGGTTTCTAGATGATTGTAGGGAAGTTAGTCTACAAGAATAGACCCACATAGGTGAATGGATTTGTAGTTGACCTCACAGGGAAGTGCATGGAGGGATTACAAATGAACTGGGTAAAGTACATTGTAAATCAGCTAGAGATTGACTGCAGAGAAGTGTAAGACTGAGGGTCTGAGTTCCGCTTTAGTTGGTTTCTCATACTCATTAATTTCATCACCTGGGAGCTACCAAAAGGTGCCACTTTTTCAGATATCGAACCCTTCGAACCACTGGTTGCGAAGTTCTGTACGCTGTGGTACTCCAGCGACATGAACAAGCAGTGGCAATCTAATGTCATTTTCCATGCTTATTACAACCAATTGAAGAATGCAATCCAGTCTACACCGCACATCACACCAAACACCCTTCATAGGTTTAGAACTTTGATCAAATTCAGTGTGGACTGCCACTTCACCTACTTCACAACGTGAGATGATGAACACAAACAACAACTTCAGTCATACTACAAGTTGATAGATGAAGACTTGGAGAAGATTACCAAGGAATGGTCAGCAGACCTCCCTGTTCCAGCAGACCCTGCAAAAATATCCGATGTGGAAAGCCCTGAAGTTATACTGGATACACCTGGACCAAGCATGACTAACATGGATGAATAATTTCAAGATATCCATAGCACATCCAGGAAGACTACTTTGATCTCACCTACGGAGGGAGGTGATGGTGAAGAGCTAGGTGGCACAGAGGTTGAGAAAAATAAAGGCAAGGTTACTTTGCCTAGAGAGGAGGAGGAGCCCTCTAAGAAAAGGAAGGTCACCCCACCAAATCCCTCATCCCGGAAGAAAACTAAGGCCACCCGGACCACATTTAAGACTACCCTCACACAGGACGACTTCGACTTCTTGATCGCTGTGTTGAATGATGGCTCACTAGAGATCGCAGAAAGGTAAGAAGTGAAGTAGGAGGATATAGTCAACCAACTCACGGGTTAAATTCAATAAGTGCAGCAGGAACTATAGTCTAGCCGAGTCATTTCTACTATGCTCTTGATGACAGGAACAACAGGAACAAGCGATGAGCCCACTCAATTCCACCATATCATCGATCAAGTCGAAGATCGGCTTCGACGAGCCCAAGAAGACACAACGCAAGCCACCCAGGCTTTGGCACAAGTACATAGTGCACTTATAGTACAACAGAGGAAGGAAGACCAGGAATAACATTCCTTACAAGCAAAGTGGGAGGAGGAGAAAGCACAGTTACAGCAGAGAAAGGACCAATTGCTAGCAGAACAACTTGACATGCAGGAACGAGCTCACAAAGCACTTCGCTCTATGATGATCATTGAAATGAGGATTGTAGAACGTGTCCCATAGCAGGTGGCACAACTTGAAGAACTAATCCATCATATTTAGCAGGGAATCACTGACCTCGAACTTCGTACCATGCCCGAGACTCCCTAAGAAGTAAGAGATCTAAGGGAGGTGATTGCCCGTAGTGCAGTTGACAGGTTCAAAACATTGGCTTTGGAATGTAAGCAGTTGAGAGCTAGAAGTTCCTAGACTTACAAGAACCTCACAGAGAACCCAGAATTGCAGACATTAGAGGTGCAACTCCAAGAATCAAAGCACCATGCAGACACACTATAGGCCCAGCTAAAGGCCTTGATCCCAGTCAAAAGAATGAAGCGATTTCTAGAACAACACACTGCCCAACAATAGGTACAGATGCTACAAAGTAAAGTGATGGAATTCTCTCAACGAGTTCAACCCCTCCAAGAGAAAGCATGCCAATTGTTCATTGAAGTTGAGAGCCATGCAGTCGAGCTTGAACAAGTTTTTATCACCACAGAACAATGCATGGAAGGACCAATAAATGACGCAGTGATCCAGGAGTTCACTGAGAAAGAGGTTGTCACACTGTAGCAAGCCGAAGTAGCTTGGGCCAAGCTCGAGACATTCGAAGAGGAGTTGATCAAACCAGAGTGACTCGAGATGAGCCACAGGTGAGTGTTGGGGGCCTATTGGCCCTTGACTAAGTTTTGAGGAATACTTGGTCATATTCGACCGTTTTTGGACTTCAACATCCTGTCAAATATGGAGCACCAGGCGAAGCAGAGATCATGGGATCTTGGCCCACTTTGGGGCCCTTTTAGGGTTTTGGGAATATGTAACGGGAAAGGGATATCGACCCATGGGTTTACCCATGTCTAGGCCTATTTTGTATATAAATAGATGCCTAGGATAAGTAGAAGATAACACATGATAATAGAGAAGATAAGCTAAGTTCTAGAAAAGGCTTGGTATATATTGTGATCTACTTGCAGAGATGAGTGCAAGTGTTGTAAGTGCTGAGTGCCCAGATTGTAAGAAGGCTTTGTGCTAGATCTACTCGGGGAAGGAGGATATAGCAAGGTGTGCACAAATATCCTTTCCTATGCAGAGTACAAGTTTGAGCTCTGTGCTATAACCCTATTGATCAAATCTAATAAATAAGAAGAAGACTTTGTGGACATAGCCCTAGGGTGGGGGTGAACCACGGTAACTCTGTGTATTGTGCTTAGTGATTTGACCTAATCTATTGGTTTCTTTCCATGTGTTATGCTTTGATATGATTATGCTATGTGCTTTTCTATGATGCTCTTAGATAGATCCACTTTTCTTTTTGCTTCTTAGATGTGGTGACTGTAGATCTGATATATATGAAAGTGTTGAATGCTAAACCTATTTTGTTGTTGCTAAGTGCTAACTTAACCTAGATCTAAGTGAATGTTATGATGCTCTGTGCCATCTGAAAAGTGCCTTGAGGGTTAATATTGATGAATGATCTATTCTAAGTGCTTACTAAGAGTAAGAATCACAGATCTGTGTCCTAGCTAAGGTTGCAGACACTTGAGTCTTGAAACCATCCCTGCCTCTACCTCAGGTGAGACTTCATTTGCTTCGCAGGTGTTGCCGAAAGGGTCGGTAGTTAGGGTTTTGTTGGTGTGTTGTTGAAGCATTAAACCTTGGGACTTCCCCTGTGCCAACACACTAATACCCACTATCTCAGTCGTTGACCAAGTTGAACCAGTCAGGCATAGTGGAAGACTTTATAACTCCTTTTGAGCATTTGTCCTTTCAAACCGAGGCCATGTCAGATGTGTTCTTCTGTGAATATTTTATTAGTTGCCTAAAGGATGAAATCTGATCCTAGGTTCTCATCGCTCTCCCTTAGACTTGGTTAGAAGCTACTAAATGTGCCAAAGAGGCCCAACAAGTTGTTTTTTCCCTAGAAAAACAAAATAAAAATAAATAAATAAAACCCTCTTTTTCTCCTCACCCTCAACCCACTAATCCTAACCCCCCTGCCACTCCCCTCACGGTCCATAAATTAACTAGGGATGAAATGGATGGACGCCAAATGAAGGGTCTTTTCTATAATTGTGATGAAAAATATTTTTTGGGGCACAATTGTAAGGAACAAAAAAAAAATTATGGCCATTTCCAAAGATGTTCCTAAAGAATATGTGATAGTTCCCCTTGTTGAAGAGTCTTCTCTTGTTGAGGATACCCAAGATCCTGTTGGCCCACCTAAATTTGACCCACTCATTTCCTTGCATGCCCTCAATGGCTTATCTTCTCCACAAACCCTTAAGCTCATTGGCTATATTAAGCATAGGAAGGTCATAATCCTTGTTGATAAAGGTAGCACCCACAATATTATTCATCATCACATTTTCCAGGAAACCAATTGCTATATTTGTGTTATCAATAATTTTCAAATCATGATAGCCAATGGTGGGTCCATGAAATGTAGTGAGCATTGTGAAAATGTATGTATTCAAATTGGACATTACCACCTGAAAACTCATATGTTTTCGATTGACATGGGTGGTTGTGACATTGTGCTAGTTGTTGAATGGTTACACACTTTGGGTCCCATTCTTATGGATTTTAAGGAATTAACAATGCAATTCCAACATGAGGGACAAAGTTATCAATTCCAAGGTCTCATAGTTGTTTCTTATGAGATCATTAGTTCCAATTGCATGGAAAATATCCTCAAGAAAGGACACTCTGGTATTATTTCTCAACTCCATTCCATTCAAGTGGTTGATAAAGCCTCTGTGCATATTGACCTCCAAGCTATCCTCTCCAAACATCAATATTTTTTTTCCACTCCTCAGGCACTTCCGCCTTCTCGTTGTGTTCATGATCATTCCATCCCCTTTGTTCTTGGCAATCTTCCTTCCAATTTTCTCCCTTATCGTCATCCCTTTGCCCAAAAGAATTAAATTGAGAAAATAGTGAAAGAATTTGTCCAAGAGGGTGTTATCCCCACCCGTACTAGCCCTTATTCTTCTCCTGTGGTCATGGTGCTCAAGAAAGAAGGTACTTGGTGCATGTGTCCTGACTTTTGTGCCCTCAATAAACTAACCATCAAGGACAAGTTTCCCATTCCTATCATTGATGATCTCTTGGATGAGTTGAGTGGTGATCAATACTTCACTAAACTTGATCTTCATTATGGCTACCACCAGATACGTATTCAAGAATCTAACATCCCCAAGACTTCCTTTCAAACCCATGAGGGTCACTATCAGTTCTTGGTCATGTCCTTTAGCCTATGTAATGCCCCCTCCACCTTCCAAATCCTCATGAATCATTTCTTCCTTCCCTTTGTATTTCATTTTATCTTAGTTTTCTTTGATGAAATTCTCATCTATAGTAAAACTTGGAAATCCCATCTTTCCCATGTGGATCAAGTTCTCCATATACTCTCTCAGCACCGAATTTTCCTCAAACACTCTAAAAGTTCCTTTGGTGCCTCAGAAGTCGAGTACTTGGGTCATATTGTTGGCAAGGCTAGTATGTGTGTGGGTGAATCCTAAGAATATTGAAGCAATGCAGGATTGGCAATGCCCCAAGACTATTAAAATCTTTCATGGTTTTCTGGGTTTAACATTTTATTATCACAAGTTTTTTTTTTTTTTTTCAGAATTATGGAAAGATTGTGGTGCCTCTCACTTCTCTCCTTAAAAAGAATTCTTTAACTTGGACTCCCACAGCTGATCAGGAATTTCAAGTCTTGAAGGAAGCTATGTGCACTACTCTAGTATTGGCCCTTCCTGATTTCACAATGACCTTTGTCTTGGAAAGTGATGCCTCTAGGAGAGGAATTGGAGCATTCCTTATGCAAGAGGGAAAACCTTTGGCCTTTACCAAAAAAACATTTTAAGAACGCCATTTGGACCAATCATTCTATGAAAAGGAAATGTTGGATATTATTCATGTCATGGATCTCCGATGCTCTTATCTCTTGGGGAATGCTTCCAAATTAAAACATATCATGAAAGCCTCAAGTATTTTCTGGAGCAATGACCTTCCTTCCCGCAACAACAAAAATGGGTGACTAAGCTCTTTGCATATGATTATGAGATCATTTACAAGAAAGGAAAAGAAAATGTGTTGTTGATGCTCTTTCATGAAAATATGAAGCTAAAGGGTCCCTTTTCTCCTTCTCCTTCATTGTACCAAATTGGCTCCAAGATGTTCTCCAGGAATAGCTACAAGATACTAAAATTTCACATTTGATCCAAAAATTGCAAGCCAACTCTCGAGTTTCACCAAGGTACTCTTGCCACAATGATGAGGTTCACTACAAAGGTCGTTTGTATTTAAGTAAAATGTCAAAACTTAAATCCACGGTGCTTTCTAAGCTTCATGGTACACCCACAACAGATAACTCAAGGTTTACCAAAACCTATGACTAGGTCAAACGTTCTTTTTTCTGGGATGGTATGAAAAAGGACATTCACACTTCTCTATGGATTTTATTGTGGGATTACCGAAATCAGGCAATAAGTCAGTCATCATGGTGATCGTTGATAGTCTTTCTAGGTATGCTCATTTTTGTGCTCTTCAACACCAATTTACCACATCCAATGTTTCTCGATTGTTTATGGATCATTTCTTCAAGCTTCATGGCATGCCTCATTCTCTTGTTTCATATTAAGGGTGGAGATGTATTTTTTAATTGTGTTATCACTGAAATTTCGTCTGCAACATTGCACGCAAATAGTTATAGAAATACAACAATGGAAATAACTATTAGTTCACATGTAGCACCAAAATGTATTTCAAAAGGAAAAAACTATACAATTGGTAAAAAATTGACATGCGCAAACTCACTAAAGGAATCACACACACAGTGTGTGGGATAAAAAAGCCCTTAGAGTGCACAATGAGCCAAATGCATGAATGTGTACGAGAAAATCCATGCACTCCTGTGAATGATACATTTATGGTTCTTGTCGCCCCCTCAACCACTTATGTACCAACTCCCAACTTGATTTTACTTTCATATTTGAGAAAAATCCGAATGGGGGGTTGGTCAAGGACCAAAGGGTGCCCTAAAGGGCCCCTTGTTCACACTAAGAACCAGTTGAATTTTTCCTTAAAGAAATACTATAAATGGAGGCCATGGGTGCACTAAGAAACCAATATCTTCATATCATTGTTATGTTGCCTCAATTCTCCCTTGAGAATCATGTTTTCTCCTATGATTATTCAAGCATCATTGCAATAGGCCATTCCACTCACCTCTTGAGGGAATAAGCATTGATTTTATTCATCGTTTGCAATTTTTTCCTCCATTGTAAGAAGACATATCCATTAAGGAACTCAAGATCCCTCCCAAGGAGGAAGAGGGGACTCATAAGTCCTCATTTTTCTCTACGGTGTTTTCCCAACTAATATAGTTATCCATTGGTGGAATAATCTTGGTCATTGGTTGATTGTTTATGGTCCTAAAAGTTTCTTATGCATTCTAGTTTTTATTTCCTTAGTTGTTTTAGTTAGTTTTCTTGTTTATTTCATGTGTTTGGTTTGTTTAATCCACTCACTAACTTCTATCTTGTCTAGCAGGACTAACTAGGCATGCAAGTGCCACTATTTTTCTCACCCAAATGATGAAACAGGCACAATAGATTGGTTACCATACTGGGGAAAGATATCAAATTCCACCTTATTTGGGATTAGAGAGAACTTCTTTTTATTCCATTTGTATTGAAAGTACCAAAACCAGCCCAGCCTTACCTATCAAGAGCCAAATTATAAGCTGGAGGAGGAGAATTTCACTCGAAAAAATTTCCCTGACACGTATCAGAAAGTGCACGGGTATTCGAACCAACAGGCGTGCACTCAGCGCACTGTGCACCCAAAAGGATTATCTTCTCTATGCATTTTGCGCACTGTGTGCCCAAAAAGATTATTTTCTCTGTGCATTTTGCGCACTTTTCTCCCACTGCGCCTCTGTCAGAATGGTAACCACCGCAGATTTCCAGAGTTTCAAAATTGTAAGGGTTTCTATGATTATTTGAAGTCCCCTAGCCTTCAAATTATTTCTTTCATGCAATTTTTAAATGAACTCCACTTAGAATCCTTTCCCATATGAAATTTTAGCAAAACATAGGCACTTAGGGGGTAAAAACAACCATATGTTCTCTTTTACTTTGGTTTCCACATGGATGGCTTGTTTGGTTTGTAAAATTTAAGTTGAGATTATTTCTATCACATATAAAAACACTTGCGTTGGGACCAAAAATCAACTTTGATCATTGAATATGCTCTTCACTCGCACCATTGAGCGATCTTGAGAATCAAAAAGGTGTTTAAGGGGACATTTCATCTCCCTTAACAAATTATTTAGGAGAGGACAAAGCCCCCCTAGGGATTCTGTTAGTTTCTTTTTGAAATCATCTTAAAGTTGTAAGGGCCCATGCATGCCCACATGTTGCAAAATTAGGATAGCTTCTTGAAATTTATTTCTTAGTTTACATCACTAGGGAGTTTAAAGATCAAAGTAACGGGCCCATACATGCCCATATGCTTGCAATCTAGGATAGTTTTTCTAGATTTCTTAGTGTAAACAACATTAGGGAGTTTAAAGGATTAGTAAAGACCCATATGTCCACATGCTAGTTCTTTATGGATTTTAAAATTCCGCAAGGTTGTACCAATGACACTTAGTAAGATAGGTAGAAAATATTTGTAAGGACCACATGAAGTCCACATGTTTCAAATTCACACCTAAACTATTAAAATTCGGCACACTCTTTCACTTTCTCACACACAAAGTCACTCCTCACTCACATAATTTCCACCTTGAATTATGGAGGTTGAAGTAGGTTTTCTTCAAAGGAACTCTGAAACATCCCATTATTTCTTGAAGAAATTATCCACGCCCACTTAATTCAAATGAGATTGGTTCACACCCCCAATCTCTCAGCCCAACACATCTAAATTTTTTCTAAAAACTCACTAAGTTTTCCTCCACAGGAAGTGCCAAAAGAATTTTTTTTAGTCTACATAGGATCTCGTGGGTAGGCATCCAAATAACCCCCCATTGTTTGGTTCTCACATTTTCAAACATTAGAATTTGATAAATAGGGAACTTTAAAATCCTCCAATTCAAGTGTTCCTACACCATAAGGCAAGGAGATACCCATGAAGGGTTGAAGTCTGAGGTCCAGTTGTTCTGTGCGTCCCCCCTTGAGTCACCCAACTCTTGGAAGGGATCCATCCCGTGACCCATTTCTGAGGCCGAAAATCTAAATTTTGCACTTTGATCAAGGTACCTAGTGACCAAAATTAGGACATATACCTAGCTAGAAATTGTGGGTTGCAATTGCACCTTAATCAGATTTTGTGTGGATATTGGGAAATATCGCCAGTTCTTTCGGGATATGCACCCTCTACCCCTCATTATAACTAATTATTTCATCCTTCACTAGCTCCTCTTTCGATGGCTTCAAACCCCACTATTGAATGCTCTTGGAAGGTTCATAGCTATTTTGAGAGGAAGGATGATACGTCTTTTAGGACACGAGTATTTGTTTTATTTGTTTCCCCACATAGACAAAATCCACCTACCCACATGTATGATTATTTACAGTTGATTTATGTATGATGCTCATTTGATGACATGAAATTGTGAGTTATATTATCTTTTTGAAGGTCCAAATTATACAAATCTCTTGTTCATTTATTGCTCTCATCACCATTTGCGCACATCCACTTTGCTATTCGAACATCATAGGGGACCCACTGAATCCTCATCATTTTAGACTCTTGCAAAATCTCCCTCCTATTCTAGGAGGAGTTCCTAGTCTTGCCGACTCACTCGCTCAACTATCTCACACCCCTGTGAGTGCCACTATTTTTGGATCAAGTTTGCTTGGTTCCACTTTGCTTGAGTCCAACTCCCAAGTACATCCATCCACTAGCTCTCCTTCACAAGGAGGCGGGGGGGGAAATTCTTCTCAAGGGAGAAGTACAACCCCACCAAATCCCTCTCAAGGTTCAGTTCCACTACCTTCTCACACCATGGCTAGAAATAATCCTCCACCAACTCCCTCCATGCCATACTTGGCATCTCTCAACATTCCTGATTTGATTAAACTCATGAATGATCCTATTTTACATGAACTTACATGGCCCAATATGCCTACCAATCTACCTTTAGATATTCCAAAATTTGAAGGAAAAGTGGGGGAAGATCTCGCCAACCATGTTATGAACTTCCACTTATGGTGCTCTTCAAACAACATCATGGATGACTCCATCCTCTTAAGGTTATTTCAAAGAACATTCACTAGTCCATCAGCCAAATGTTATGTGGACCAAAAATCAGGGTCCCACATGACTTTTGAATCTTTGGACAAATCCTTTTTGTTCTTTTTCCAACTACCAGTTCGTCATGACATTGTCTTAGAAATGCTCTCTTTGAAAAAAAATATCGACTATGCATATTTCCGACCACATCCATGAATGGGGTCGATGACATAGTTTATGTAAAGAAGAAACCACCAAAGAACAATGTCTCAATTGGTTTATAAAATCACTCGTCTCTATACTTGCCAAAGATGTAGCATCCACCTTCCTCGAATACGAAGAGGAAGCCATCAACAAGGCTCAACACTTCGACATTATTTATGTTCAATTGGGTTACTTATACACAGTATTACCTGATGCACCCAGACATGTACCATTTGGCCAGGACAAACCTAGAATGTATCACGCTGCAGATGGGTTGATTGGTGCTGGCACAGGGACAGACCTAGTGTTCAACGCTTAACAACTCACCAACAAAACCCTGAATACTGACCCTTTTGACAACACTTGCGAAGTAGGAGAAGTATCACCCGAGGTAGAAGTAGGGGGGGTTACAGGATGAAAGTGTCTATAAATAGGTTGGGACAGAGATCTATGATAAGATCACTTCACAAAATATTTTGTTAACACTTAGGAAGTGAACATGCATTAGTTTATTAACCTCATTAACATCGTAGAGCATAATCAAAGACATATAAGCACAATAACAACAAGTTATTATACACCCTGAACACTTAGCATTGAGCACATAGCACTGTGAGTTAGATAATTCATTTACCCTTTAACCTAAGTAAAGTACTTAAGCAATAAAACATTCATTCATTACACATCATAATCAAAGCACTAAACAAATGCATAACAAAAATAACATTGCATAAAGAAAACCATGAGACACTAGATATACGTGGTTCACCCTAGGGTGGGGATACATACACAAATTGCTTCACCTCTTTATTATTCACCAAACTCTTACATCCAGTCACTCCAGTGCACTAAGCCACAGAGTCAAACTTCGCACAAAACAGGAGATCTATGCACTAGGCATTAGATCCTCCTTCTTTACCTTCCAAAACTAGGTCACAT
Organism: Picea engelmannii; assembly: GCA_009831015.1. NCBI lineage: Eukaryota > Viridiplantae > Streptophyta > Pinopsida > Pinales > Pinaceae > Picea > Picea engelmannii. The sequence goes on along the minus strand of ML786233.1, from coordinate 218,274 downwards.
GCATAGAGCCACAATCTCTTATCACAACACTTATCACCTGTTACAAAATCACAGTCGAGCACAAAGCCTCAACCACATACATTCCTTCGCACGAAGAACTATTGTTTCATACAAAACTACTTAGCTTCCCCTTATACAATACCTTCCTCTTATTTGTACTTTACAAACCCTTACAATAAGGAGTAAACATGGGGAAAACCCATGGGCCGACATCCCATAAACCTATTACAAAACCCTAGAGGTCCCCTTACTGGGTCCACATAATCCTCAAAATAGGTTAGATCCTTGATCTTAGCTCTGCCTGGGTGCTCCTACTTCGACCAACATGTCGAGGTCCAAAAGTGGGCCAAAACTAACCAAAGTTTCCCCAAAAATTGGTCGAGGGCCAACAGGCCCCAAACACTCACCTATGACTCATCCCGAGTCACTCAGGTCTGGACAATGCTGCTTCAAAATCATCGAGCTTAACTTGAGATGCTTCAAATTTATTCCTCACATAAGCCTCCTTCTCAGTGAGCTCTTGGACTATCTGCTTTGTAACAGGCCCTTCTAGACATTATTCTACAACTGCAACTACTTGATCTAACTATGAACCCTGTCCATCGATCTTCTTGAACACCTTGCAAGCTTCGTCCTACACAATTTGTAGGTTCTACATTACTTCCATCACCTTACCCTAGAGGGCATTGATCTACTTTTGTACTGTGCATTGCTTCTGGGATCTCTTCATCCTCTCTACTTTTGTGAACAACTTCATCTGCACCTGCAATGAAAATGCTTTCTATTGTGTCTCCTGTAACTAACCCTATAGCTTCTTTAACTCTGGATCCTCAACAAGATGTTCATACGTATGGGCGCTTCTGTCACTCAATTGTCTACATGTTGAGGAGAGGGATTTTATACTTGCTACTATGTTTTTGGCAGACTCCTCCCTCTGTTTGGGCACCTTCTGTAGAGTGCTCAGCACTGTTCAGGCCTCCATTTCAGTTATCCTATCCTGAAACTGTTGGAGGGTCTCTGCGAGCTTCGCTACTTGAGCTTTGATAGGATATTTATCCTCCTATGCCAAGCCTGGCATAGAGTGACATGATTTACTTACTGCTTCTTTTACCATGGCCTACTCTACAAGCAACTGCTATTTTTCCTTCTGTAGTTGGGCTTCACCATCTCTCTTTTCCTCCAGAAGCTATGTTTTCTCTCTTTCATAGGAATCTACATTGTCCCAAGTTTCTCCTAACTATACTATGAATTCATCTCTATCCTTTTCCAAGGCTTTTGTAGCCTTCTCCTTCTCTTCCCGAGATCTTTGGAACCAGGATTCTATTTCATCAACAAGCCTTCTTAGATGGGCTACTCTTTCAATGACAATTTCTATATGTTCCCTTCTATATGCTTTCAAACCTACCTCCAATACTTCAACCTATTCTAGAGGTACTCCTTTAAGGTTCACCTAAACGTCCAAGATAGGGATAGCATGTAATTTTGTTGGGGTCGAAAACTTGATGCTATACTGGGGGAGGGTGATCCAAATCCCTAGTTGACCCTGCAGATTTAGATCATTCTCCAAGTCTACATTATGTGATGAGGAAGGCGCAGACAATGCAGTAGGCATTGCATGGACCAAGAGAATAGCCTACTGCACTTCCTTCAACTCCCTCTCAATATTTTCATACAACTCCACCTATTTCTCTTCATATCTCTAGAGCATGTCTTCAAAGGCATCCTCCATATCTCCGCAGACCAGACTAATTTTGTCGTCAGTGAGAGTGGTTTCCAACTATGGCTTATTGATCCAGATTTATGTAGGAACACAATGAAATATAGAAATACACATAAATGCAGAGATGCAACGGAAATAAGACTTCATTTCATTAATAACAAATGACTGAAATATGCTTACAGATAGAATGGAAATAAACTACCTAGGGCGTTGGTAGCTTATCTCTGAGAAGAGATGTGGCTGCTACCCGCATCCATGAGAAAAATCATTACAATGAGGCTCTAGAGGAATTTTTACAATAGAAGAGAATGCCAAAATTCATAGACATCCAAAAACCTAACCCTAGGAGATGAAGCGCCAAAAGTCATGTGGGCCCCGTTTGGGTAAGTTAGTACATCAACTTCCCGGGGTCGTAACTTTTGCATACGATCTCTGTTTTAGGCGTGTGATAGCTCGTTGGAAAGGTATCATCGAGGAGATTCATTTTGGGGGCTCAATCATGCCTTCGACTATCATTGAGAACCTTTATCTAAAAAAACCTTCATTTAGGCCCTCAAAATGGCCTCGGAAGTTAAAACCTGCTAAAAATAGTAAATTGCCAAAATTGCCAGAAAACTGTTTTGAGCCAGTCGGAAAAGGCGGGTGGCCATCGATATCCACCTAGATCAATCCTCCCTCCTTAGGAAGAAATGGTCCCCATTGCGTTGAGTTCCTCCATGAGATGAGGAAACTTCTGCTGAACTTGGTCCCTGGTGAGCCATTTGCCTTGGTGAAGGAGTTGGC
>ML786233.1:195417-211331 GCA_009831015.1 Picea engelmannii | reverse complement strand
GTCATGTGGGCCCCGTTTGGGTAAGTTAGTACATCAACTTCCCGGGGTCGTAACTTTTGCATACGATCTTCGTTTTAGGCGTGTGATAGCTCGTTGGAAAGGTATCATCAAGGAGATTCATTTTGGGGGATAAATCATGCCTTTGGATATCATTGAGAACCTTGATCTCAAAAAACCTTCATTTAGGCCCTCAAAATGGCCCCGGAAGTTAAAACTTGCTAAAAATAATAAATTGCCAAAATTGCCAGAAAACTATTTTGAGCCAGTCGAAAAAGGTGGGTGGCCGCCGATATCCACCCGGATCACTTATTGTTGCACATTTTCTTCCTTGTAGAAGGTTTATTTGAAGTAACTTTCCTCTTTTGTGGTGTCAATGTCCCAATAGGGGGATATTCGAGTGGTGTAGCTTCACCTTCTCCTTACTCTTCTTCTCCTTCATCTCCTCCTACCTGTCCTTCTGCTTTGTCTTCTCTTGCTCCCAGCGAGCTAGACCCATTATCTCCAGAGGTTTCTCTTTGTCCTCTTCGTCACTCTCTATGTCCTATACTTCAACCTACTTTTTCTACTTCTTCGTTCCACTGGAATGTCTGATATGTTCAACTAGTGTAACTATCGGGATTACTATAGTGTCAGTGTCAGATTACTCTACATCGATGATAGGTGCAAGAAATTTTCCTGGCCATTCCTTTGTAATATGTTCCATATCTTCATCTGGAATCTTATAGTATGACTACAAACTTTCCTGGTGCCCATATCTTTGTGCAGTGATGAAAATGAAGTGGGGATCAATGAGAAACTTCGTTATGGGCCGGTACTGATGCAGGGTACATGGTGTTATATGCGGGAATGATTGAATGGAAACTTTCAACTACTGATAATACCTATGAAATATAACATTAGACTGCCACTTCTTTTTCATGTCATTGGTATACCATAGGGTGGAAAACTGAGCAGCCAGGGGTTCCGTAGGTTCAATATATGGGAAAGCAGCTCCTTCAGGCATATTCCAAGCCACAAATGGAATTGAGATGATCAACCAATAGTAGTGAAACTCATATCCCAAGTCCTAGGCTTCACAACAATCGTTTTCTAGCTCATTGATGAGGTAGCTCACCCAGTTCATCTGCATGCCCTCCACAGACTTGACTGCAAGGTCCACATTGAACCCGGTGACTTGTGTGGGGTGGTTCTTCCTCACTAGCTTTCTAGCTAAGATTTGACAAGAAAGGTGCACTGCGACATCCTGTATGGAGGCTACCTTCTAACTGTGCTTCCCCTTTTCTACCTCGCCATAGGCTTATTTGATGCACTGTGCTAAAGAGCGGTTTGAGTTTTCCCCTAGATAGAACTATTGTGGGTCAGGACCCTTCAAGATTAAACCTGTGATTCGATGGATCAATGGTGGATTCATAGTAATTCTTCTATCGAGCCATATATATCCACCATGATAGCACAATAGAAGGTGTTTAACACAAGCGTTAACCTCCTGGTGACGTCCAAACTGGGGAATGTTCATTACGTTCAATACGATTAACTATGCCAACCCCTTAATCCATGATTGTGAGACAAGGTGACATTTCTTTCCGGTTGTCTTCCTTAAAAAGTAGTGAGGATCTAGCATGGCATAGTTCTTCTGGTCTCCTAAGTTGAATTCGTTGTGCTTCAACTGCAGGATCTTCCCTAACTGACTTCCTACTATGCAAATTCCTATCGAAATCTATGCAGTGAACACAGAGTACTTGAAATCACAAGGGATATTGTCACAGTTAACAATGTCAGCTAGAGGCAAAATATATCCAGTTAGGATCGACGGGATCTACCTCATGTTAGCTAGATCACCATGGTCCTTACTTCTCTGTTCAGTTATGAGGTTAATGTAGGTGGAATGACATTCGGTCGAAGGGGAATCATGAAGTCCCCTAGTCGATGATGCTTGAATACCTTTAGATATAGGTCTTTCTTCCATGAGTTTACTAAGAACTTGCTCAATAGACTTCTCCAAGTCATTGGGTTCACCCAACATTCTATCTTTTAATAGACAGCGGGTAGACAAACAGACAGGTGGGGTATACTTTTAGATAACGATAGGCAACACATGTCGACACTTGGACAATTCTCAACTTATCTCAGTCAGTCACGGGTAGAAAAAAATGGTCCCAACACAATGATCGATGAGTTAAATAAGCGGGGTGGTTGTGACAGATCTTCTAATGGATAGGAACTAGATTTAAATGCTTCCATTAATCTAAATCTAGTCGTTATGGAATGGTCTCAACATCCAAAATCGGTCCATAAACCCATAAATGCATTTCCTAACCATTATGGAGCATCATTCTAATGGTCAGGGTGCCTCCAATGGTTGTACGACTTCGCCATGGTGAAGTCCAAATCTGCATGGACCTATTGTTCCAGCGAGGTTCAAACCCTACGAAGCTACCTCCTACGAGGTTCTAGTCTGCAAATTGTTCCATTTGATTTCCTTAACTTCCTGTAGCTTTTCCAACTTAGCCTTCTTTTTATTGAGCTTCCTTGCCTTCTTTCCTATTATTTGAGTCTCTTTAATTGTTCATGGAATCCTCTTTCCATTTTTTACTCTTATCTTCTATTCTTGCACTTATGCGTTGTTTTTCTTTTAGGCTTTCTTGTAAACTGGAATCTTTATGAGCATCCATCATTTATTTCAATTGTAATAACATAGTCTAAACTTCCTCTAACCTTTTCTCTTTATGACTTTCTAACATACCCTTAGTCTCTTGACTCTTTTCATAATTTTCTTGTCTTATGTCCCTCCCTTCAACTTTATCAATAATCCTTGGACAATCCTCAACCTCATGACCAACAACTTTACAACAAATACAAATAGGGTCTACCTCCCTCCCCTCAATTTTAGCAGTAATCCTTAGACAATCCTCAACCTCATGACCAACAATCTTACAAAAAAGACAAATAGGGGCTACTCCATGGAATTCCTTAGCAAGATGTGTTGGCCTTCTACAATTATAACACAAATTCAATACTCTTTTTCTCTTAAATGTTCCCCAATGTTTTTTGTACTATTCACTTCCCCTAGGATCATAGTGTTGGAACTGCAATCTACAAAAATTATTTCTAGGTTCCTGCATCCACTTATCAGTCCAAAAACTCTTTCTATGCATAGTAATAACATATCTTTCTTCATTTACATTAAATTTACTCAAATCAATTCTTTCTTTCAACTGCACCCTAGCCTTCAGACTAGGAAAAAATATATTAAATATACTTAAATTCATTCTTTCAAAAACAAACTTTTTCACTTATCTTTCTCTTACCAAAACATAAATCTTACCTCTTTTATAATCTTACCTCTTTTATTCAGAACAACTTCCTTTCTTGGCACCAATCTTCGTAAGTCAAGTAGAGTATTGTGCACTTCAGCAGTAGACCCACACACACATATTTTCTTTTTCTTTACTTCAGTTCCCAATAATCACAGTTTGAGTTCCCGACAACAGAACCATTTGTTGGCACAAGGGAAGACCTAGGGTTCAATGCCTAATAGTGCACCAACAAAACCCCGACTATCAGCCCTTTTGACAACACCTGCGAAGAAGATAAAGTCTCACCCAAGGTAGAAGCAGGAGGGTTATAGGACAGATGTTTCTGTAACTAGGATGGGACACATATCTATGATAAGATAACTTCACAGATATTTTTTTAATGCTTAGGAAGTGAACATGCATTAGCTTGTTAACCTCATTAACATTGCAAAGAATAATCAAAGACAGATAAGTGAAGTAACAACAAGTGATTATACACCCTGAACACTTAGCACTGAGCACCTAGCACATTGATTTAGATCATTCATTTACCCTTTAACCTAATTAAAGTACTTAAGAGATAAAACATTCATTCATTACACATCATAATCAAATCACTAATCATATGCATAACAGAAATAACATTGCACAAAGAAAATCATGAGACTTCATTTATACGTGGTTCACCCCAGGGTGGGGCTACGTCCACAAACTGCTTTTCCTCTTTATCATTCACCATAATCTAACATCTAGTCACTCCTGTGCACTAAGCCATAGAGTCTAACTTCACACAAGACATGAGATCTGTGCACAAAGCAGTAGATCCTCCTTCTTTACCTTCCAAAACTAGGTCACATGCACATAGCCACAATCTCTTATCACAACTTTCAGCACCTGTTACAAAATCACAGTCAAGCACAAAGCCTTTACCAAATACATTCCTTTGCACAAATCACTATTGTTTCACACATAACTACTTATTTTCCCCTTCTACAATACCTTCGTCTTTATTTATACTTTACAAACCTTTATAATAAGTCCTAAAAATGGGGAAAACCCATAGGCCGACATCCCATAAACTCATTACAAAACCCTATAGGTCCCCTTACTGGGTCCACATAACCCTCAAAATAGGTGAGGTGCATGATCTTAGCTCCCCCTGGGTGCTCCTACTTCGACCAACATGTCGAGGTCCAAAAGTGGGCAAAAACTGACCAAAGTTTCCCCAAAACTTGGTTGAGGGCCAACAATTGGTACCACGACACACCACAAACCTTACAACAAACCACCACCTATGTATGGTGCACCCCAATATCCACAAACATATGGAGGGCCATATTATTACCCTCCTCCCCCTTACCAACAACCATATCCTGTTGCTCCCCCTCCACCCATGAGTGGACCCTCACTGACACCCATGATGTGACCGACTTCTCAACCAAGTTCAGGTTCACCTTCTACCTCAGCATATAACCTAGTCACTAGTGAAATCGCTTCACCTTCTTGTGCTCCCTATCGATCTTTTCCACAAAAAAATCCATATTTTCTTTTTCCTGGTCCTCCACAGCTGATTGTTCCTCCACATGGACAAGCACACGTCGGCGTTAACTTTGTTCATACCTCACCCATTCAACATCTTCATACTTTTGAGAAGTTGAATATAAGAAATCCAGCCCATCAGTCAAATAATGCCAATAAGAAAGGGAAAAAATGAAACAATAATAACCCAAGACTAGGTGGAAATAACCCCCAACAAAACGAACCTGCTAGGGGAAACTAGAATCAAGGTAACCAAAACCCCCAAGGGGACAACAACAACAAACGCCAAGGGAGGAACAACAACAACAACCTCTAGAAAAAATTCCCTTTCACTCTTTGTGGTGAGCATGGACATTATACTCACCATTTCCCCCAAGTTGTCAACTTTAAATGGATGAAAGAATCCATGAACATGCCACGACCTCCAACGTTTCTTACCCATCAGTAGGCCCCACAAAAGTATTTGCAGCAAACACCCCCAACCGTGTTGCAAAACCCTATTCCACACCAAGGTGTGATGAATACCAATAGGAGGCACATCCTTCCCCACCACATATGGGACAATATGAAAACCCAAGGCCCATCCACCCTATAAATCCGGCGGATCGCAATATCCTCCTCACTAGCGAAGAAGAAATTATTCTACAAATGCATGGTGATCAATAAAACACATCCCCTAAATCTACTCCCACCACTTTAGAAAAGGCTCCAACTATCGTTGGACAACACTTGATGATTCCACGCCATAACACTGAACCTACCATTCATATACCTCACATTCCATTACGAAATAATGTCAATAAACCACAGGCTAGGGAAGTACACAATTACAGTCTGGTTGATGACTTGTCGTAGACTCCTATAGCCATGTTTGTATTGGAGGTTCTACAAACCTCTCCAACTCAATGGAAATCCTTAATTTCCACCTTGGGGGTGGTCAACCCAAATGATACTAGACTCATCACATTTGATCTAGATAGCGGAGAACCACATCTCCCCACTCTGGTAGCTTTCAATGTATTATTGATAAAGGTGCAGCCACATGCATCATGTCCAAAATTGTATGGTGGAAAATTGGTTCCCCTGAACTAGTACCATCCGCCATCACCTTGAGAGCCTATGATGGTCGACCATCCTCCCCTAAAGGGATCTTTCAAAATGTTCTTGTTGAACTCGAGGGAAAAACCATCCTCATCAACATTGATGTTATCGACACCCCACATGATTATAATATCATGTTAGGATGTATCTACATGTACGTTATGAAGGCAATGGCCTCTTATGTGTTTCGAACAATGATGTTTCCCGACAAAGGAAAAATCGTCACCATCGACCAAATCACACATTATGAGCCTAACCATTCCATCAACATCGATAACATCTTGCCTCTCATCCACACTAGTTACGATGCTTATTTACTCATTGACATGGGCCCCAAAATTTTTAAGGACCCATCCTTGATGGGGGCATACCATGGAGCACCACCTCTTATACACCCATCATCATAAGTGTGTGTCATATCTTCTAATGGAACTAACATCAGAGACACCATTCCTCCCACTGAGGCCTGTACACACCTTTATGTCCCATGAGTTGAAGAAATATTACCTCATGGATTCCCTGAGAACCCTATTACACCAGTTATCTCTGATTTCCCCCTGCCCTAGGGGAAAATCCCAGTTTGGGAGATAATTCCTCAAGCCATTACTCAAATTCCCTTCTTCTACCCCCCTCCGGGAGTACAATATTTTTAGGTATCCATGATGCTTACCCTTCCCAACATGGTGTTCACCATCCCTGTACGGTATCTACACCCACCCGTGATGGTTCCTAAACCATCTCTCCCTCCTCAGTGAGAGGGAATCCTGATGCAAATTCCATTACTAGCTCTGGCCACGCCACCCTCACCCCCAATTGCCAACACCACTACCACAGTTGAGGCCAGATGGAAGAAAAAAGAACCCAAAACTCCACTTCCTCCTTGATTTCAACCTCCTTTCACACTTTGAAAAATATAGGGACACCCCACCAACAAATATCATTCTCTTCCTGAGTTACGCAATCTGATCCAACTCCCTCGAGAAACCACATCACTCACCGCTTCTCCAAGCACATCTAGTACTACGACTATGTCCTCCACTATAGGAAATAAAGGGTTGTGAACCAAATTTGCTTGTGTCATCTGTTCAGAATATGGTCACTACACTCATCATTGCCCAACTCTACCTTAGTTTCTCGAGACGCTAACAGTAGTACACCAAACCTTTTAGCAAGAGTCCTCTCCACCACCATTTTTGAGTACTAACATCACTAACATTCATCATGTCTCTACCTCAAATGACCTTGTGCTCTTTGTCACTCACTTTCTCATTTCACATACCGGTGTCCTTTGATTGTGACATACCAAGGTCGTCATTTGAACCCTACTCAACCACATCTAACCACCTGACCAAGGGTCCTGCCCTCTCTAGATATTGTCATCATCACTTCCCCTAAACTTGAGTCACTCCCCACCCCTCCATGGTTCATAGATTGACTATCTGATGATATTCCATTAAATCCTCCCAGTTCTCTGGTTCATTTCCCACAGGAAATTTTACTCCCTACCATAGTTTATCACCCACAGTCTCTAGAAATTTGGTTTATGTCAAGCAAGCCATCGCACCATGGTGCAATATTCCACTTATGTCTTCCCCACTTGAGGAAAATCACAATGTGACAGTCCCCCATGTCACCTCCCTGGATCCCCTATATTCTCACATTTTCCACTGCGACGAAGATATCTTGGAGGAACTCACTACCCTCGATTGCCCATGGAATTCACTCCATCATCGAGATCTTTTTCTCTCAGAGGAATCCTTTGACCCTCCCAGCCAAGCCTTCGAACATGCAATCAAAACTAAGGGTTTTATTCCTTTAGGGAATATAGACTAATTCAACAACCCTATCCCTTCCCTAGATGCTTTTGAGGAAGGCAACATGGCCAATATCTCCCCCACCATCAAAATCGACATTTCCATCAAACCAGGAATCATAGAAGAAATCACCATTGGCACCACATGCTCCCTTGATGAACTCATAGCTTACAAATCTCTCTTTCAAGAATACCCAGATATTTTTTCCTGGTCATATATGAAGATGTTCAGCCTCGATCCTTCTATCATAGAGCATCACATCGACACATGGCCAGATGTCGCCCCAGTCTGTCAAAAGAAATGCCCAATTCACCCATCCAAAGTTGCGACTATCAAAGCTGAAATCGATAAGTTATTCCCTGTTGAGTTCATTTACCCCATCACGTAAACCTCATGGGTTTCCAACCCCATCCCTGTTAACAAAAATAGGCCATTATTCATGTCTACATTGACTTTCGTGATCTCAACCATGCTTATCCCAAAGACAAATTTCCAACCACTTTTATCGACCAAATTATTGATGATTTTGAAAGACACGAGGCATTTTCCTTCATGGATGGGTTCTCCAGCTACAATCAAATCAAAATCCATCCACTAGCTCAATATAAAACTGCTTTTACTACCCCATGGGGCACGTTTTCTTCTTGCTTCATGACTTTTGGACTCAAAAAAATAGGTGCTACGTTTCAATAGGCCATGACTTATGTTTTCCATGATCTTGCTCGCATCATCCTCACTTACTTGGACAACTTCACTACTCGATCCAAGAAACGAACTCAACATTTAGACGACTTATGCATCATCTTTGAATGATGTTGCTAGTACAATATCCGCTTGAACCCCCTCAATTGTGTATTTTTCATCATTTTTGGACGACTTATTGGGTTCGTTGTCTCCCAACATGATATCACAGTGGATCCCCTCAAGACCCAAGCTATCACCGAAATTACACCACCTAGGAATTTACGCCAACTGTAGAGCCTACAGGGAAAAGCTAACTTTTTGTGTTGCTTTGTCCTAGATTATGCCACCTAGGCACATGGTTTCCTTTTCCTACTGCATCATGATATCCCATTTCGATGGGATGAACATGCTTAAACTTCTTTTGATGATTTAAAAGAAGCTTTATCTAATGCCCCTTTGATTAGTCCTCTAGACTATGGTCATGATTAAATCCTCTACTTATCAGCCTCAATTGTCTCGGTAGCAGGAGTCCTCGTCCAACTAGGGGATGATGGGTGGGAACATGTCATTTACTACATCAGTAAAAATATTTTAGGACCACCTCTAAAACACAGTCATCATGAAAAACTATTCCTTGCAGTTGTCCTCGCAGTTTAGAAACTGAGTCACTATATCCTGTTTCACACTACCAAGGTCGTAGCAGATTCTAACCCCATGCAGTACTTTCTTAGTCGATGACAGATTAATGTCATATTTTCTTGATGGATTGTCAACCTTCAGGAATACTACCTATAGTTATCAACTCCCAAAATAAAGAAAGAACTTGTTCTCACCGAACTCATTATGATGTTTCCCTTAGACGCTAAAGCTTCACCAGTCAATATGGATTTACCGACAAACACCTCTTCTTCATCCCCTCTGATGACCCTTGGTATGGAGACCTTCTCTTCTACCTTCGATCATAGAAGTTTGGGTCTCATCTCTCTCGAAATGATCATCGGTGCATTTGCCATCAAGCCCCTTGGTACCTCCTCATTGGTGACGTCTTGTATCTACGTGAGGTCAACACCATTCTTCGTCAATGTATGACCATCGACGAAGATGACAGAGTCTTGAACGATTTTCACAGTGACACTTGTGATGGCCACCTCTCAGGTATGTCCACCACCCAAAAAATCATTCAAGCAGGATAATTTTGGCCCACACGGTTTCATGACTACATCCATGTTGTCAAGCGATGCAACAAATGCCAGCTCTATGCAAACAAATCATGAGCGCCACACAATCTTCTACATCTAGTCATCACCGTCGACCCCTTCTACAAATGGGGCATAGACTTCATGACTTGCAATCCTCCATCAAGTAATAGACATAAGTACATTGTCATGGCAATATATTACTTTACCAAATGGGCTGAAGCCATGCCTACCTTCAACAATATCGCTGACACAACAACGCATTTTTTCTTCAGCCATGTCATTACTGATTTTGTAATTCCACTACAGTTAGTATGTGATCAAGGTAAGAAATTCGAGAATGATATCTTCAAAGAACTCTCCTCAAAGTTATTCTTCTCCCATAAGACCAAACATAAGACCAACTAGCATCATATGTTGTTTTCAATATTGTGGACATATCTCACCGCATTCAAAACTTCCATTGATCTTACATCGTTTCATCTCGTCCATGGGATGAAAGACACCCTACCCATCGAGTGTGAAATTGCCACATTACACACCGCCATTGAGTTATTACCTGACACTGCTCCAATGAAGCAGCGCTTTCTAACCTTAGAGTCATTGGATGAAGATCGTCAGTCTCCATTACATAACAATGAGGCAGCTAAAAAATGGTTCAAAGCCACCTTTGACCACCATGTCAACCTTTGTTCATTTAACGAAGGAGATCTTGTCCTATCCTACGATATCTCCCACGATACCCTCGGTCATGGGAAATTTGAATCAATATGGAATGAACCCTACATTGTCCAACATTGCCTTAACAAAGGTGCATACATCTTGGCCTCTCTAGAACACTATCCTCCCAAAGAACCCATCAACGGGTTGTACCTAAAGAAGTTTTACGCCTGAGTATAGCCATTCTACACTAAGATTTTTCTTTGTAAACATTTGTAGAGTTTTAGTCTTCTTTTTCTGCCTTCACTCCTCATGTATGATCCAACATCCATGTTATTGAAATATGCATCCTCCATCGGCCTACCACATTGGTTACACGAACGGTGCTAACCATTGGACACAGAATCTCGCTTGGGCTGCTTGGGCCCTCTATACCCCCTCACATGAACTTCTCCACTCCAGCAACATATGTTTGGGTTCAACCACCAACAACAAATAAAAACACATCGTCATCATTGGTCTCCTCACCAAGGCCAATCACTGCCACATTCATCACCTTATCATTTTATTAGATTCCCAGCTTGTCGTCCTGCAACTAAACAATGTATATCATGTCTGTGATCCATGCCTCTTTCGCAAATACCTGCAAGTTAGACTGTTATCTCGAAACTTTGATTCAATCACATTTACACATATTCCACGACAATTTAATCAAATAGCATATAATATGGCTAACCTAGTGTTAGATCAACATTTATCACATCAACACATCATCCCATATACATAAACATCATACATCCATCATAGCATATAGATTAGACATCATAAACTGTCAAAAACATAAACACATGTAGACATAACAAATAGAAAAAAGATATGTATCCATATATATATATATACATATATATCCTCTGAAGTGTCATAAATGTTTACAAAGTACAAAATATACATCACTTGTAGGCCAATGAGTCCCCTCACCCCTATAGGTACAAAATGGGTACCCCTTACCCTATACAAAATGGGCTCACAAGCCTATACATATACAAAAATTGGCACTCATGGTGCCCCCAGAGCTCCCCCCTAGGTCCTCTGTCAACTGGAGGCACCACACCAGTTGAGGGTCCTCAAGGTATAGGGTTCATTCAACCAATCATCATTTCCCCCGCTACCACTTCTCGACGGATCAAGGTCTGCCACTCTTCCAGTACACCCACACACTACTCCAGGAACCTCTCATTTTGGATGTGGGCCCACATACCCTTCAACACACCCTAAATAATCTCATCAAATCGATGACGAAGGTCCTCCATCCCCCCTCTATCCTCTACCCATGGATCATGCAATGGTCCAACACCAGCATCATGAAATATCCACCTATGGCTTGCCCTTGGCTCATGTGCTAGCCCAACACCAACATCGTCTATCCTACATCCCTCTCCTACCCACAACGATTGCACTAGCCCCTGGTGAGCCAGCTCCCTGACCATCTCTGCCTCACGGACTTAGGGCCCCACATCTACAAAAACAAAAATCAAAGGTAGAGTCATCATCCATATATACATAATCATATGCTGCACTATAAAAATCACAAAACATCAATGCAAAAAAATACCTCTATGCTCCCAGACCTCTCTAGGAGGAAACACCATGTCTAGGTCGTGTCTGTAGTCCATCCCACCATATGGATACCGAAGTATCACCTATTTCATATGACGCTACACACATGCCACAATGGCCATAAAGTAGTGGCCACCCTCCCCCCCCCCCGTGACACACCAAAATCTGGGCCCACTGCATCAATTGCGTCTCCTTCAACCCTGAAGGCACAAGAAAAATCCTCGGGTGCAATAGTGGCACCCACTCTAGAAACCATGCCACTAGAATGGACCCAAATGAAAACTCACTAGAGTCAGTGGTACGACAGTGGTGAATCTTCCCCATCATCCTAGAGTGCAGCATCATCCCCCAGGCAAACAAATCCCCATCTAGGACCCTCTCCACAATCCTCAACTGACCTCCTGAGATTCGCTAGGTCTCTAAGGATCCATAGATCCTCACTACCATGGTCACGATGCACTGACGAAAAAATATCATCCATCGTCTCGATACGGATAACCGAACCCAACATCAGGTTCGACCCTGAGCAGTAACGTCATGCCAAGTCTATCAATCTCACATCCCCCGACAGTTGTGGGTCAGCAGGTAGGGGAGCCTCGTTAGAAAGTATATATCCTCCACAACTGAGAGCGTCAGTTGTTGTCCCATCACATTGAAGCACTGTAGATAAATGCTCCACATTGATATCAAAAACTGAAGTAGGAACTCCTGCGACTGTATAAAAGGGAACTCGAAGAACTTGAGCAACCCACAGGCTGTCACATGTCTTCGAATGGATGGCTTCTCTCTCACCGCCTCTCAGAGGCACTCCTAGTCTCTCTCCTTCTATTGTAATGGCATAGTGACTCTCTTATCAAATGTTGATCATCCTCATCCACACAAAAACACTTGTTCATCCCTTATCATTCATTAAAAACATCAAAAAATTCAAAATTTTAACCACCCTTAGGTTCGCTTCTAGTGCACGGCTTTCACCGCCATAGGTGCACACATATGCAGTCATGTTCTTTGCACAACTGTGCATTAATGCATAGCTTTCAGAGAAATAGTTGTGCACCAATGCATAGCTATCACGCCAATAGGTGTGCACACATGCACACTTTTTCTCTACACAACTATGCATTGATTCACAGTTGTTTGAGAAACAACTGCTCACATTGTGAAACTGTAATTTTAGCAAGCATGCATCTCATGCATTCCTTTTTCCCCCTCCCAAATGCCCCTATGTGCGGTTGTGTCAAGAACAACTGAACATTATATGCAGGAGATGGAATTATACCTGCGGATTTGAGCATGGGTATTCTTCCTTCTCCCATTCATTAGCAGGCCTTCCCCTAAACCTACCCTTGTATGTCCATCCATATGACCCCTAACCCAAAACTAGGAAATTAATGATATGTAGGAGGATTGGACCGCTGACTTGACTCTCACAACTCCTGGATCAGTTGGATCGATCTCCCATAATATTCGAAACTCCTCCAAATACTCTCATCAATTCACTATAGCAATGGATACAAATGAGGTGCTATTATGGGCCCACCAGCCATATATAGCCCCTTTTACCAAACTTTCACACTCAATTACAGGAGCCCAGAGCCTTTGTTTCTCGATCTGTCTTCAGCCATGGGATTAGGATCCCACCATCCACACAGTCACATTCACCGGGTCACCATCTGAACTTGGCCCCGGGGGAGAATTTTTATCATGTCACATCTAGGTATGCATGCTCATGTTCAAAATTATCAAATAGTTGTTATATGTTCCTTATCATGAGATATTGTTCACGTCAGGTATCCAGTTTTTCATGTGTTCAGGTACTTGGTCATCACAAGAAAAACAACTCCTTTAGGTATATGTTCGGCACTGACATGTAAACATTCCCTTTGAATATCAATTGCATCTCCCAGTCACACCCTCCGACGTTTACCTTTAGGGTCCTTACATCTATCTCTACAGTACCATTGCCTCTACTGCACTTTGGTACTATCACCCGATAGAATTCTCCCCCACTTGAGTTGTCCCATTCATAGTTCCCCTCAACAATTTGACACTCATGTTTCTTTCACCCTCTAAGGATGGGATTCTCGATAGTCTTATGCACTTCCGAGAATAAAACACATACTCCTTCTCATCATATTTCTATATTTCCCAATGGAATCCCAGGATCTCTCATCTCAATTCTATTCAACTGCACCCCCGCAATATCATTAACCCTCCATTTCATCCACCATCAGTTTTCCCATCTTCAGATTTCCCTCCATTCATTTACCCCATATAGAAACCCACCCATGGGGTCCCCACTCTTCACCAGTTCTCTTCACAACTTCTGCCCTCACAAGCCAAGCCATCTCGCACTAGGGCACCTGTTTTTGTATCTGTACACTCATCCAAAATTATTCTTTATTTATTTGGTAATGGTAAAAAGCCTTTGTTTCCATCATTTACTTAGATTTTTTTCATCACCCTTGATGACCTTCTTTTCCTAACAACGCAACCCATGTCGCCCTTGGTTGGGGAATCTACTCTCCTTTTCTTATTTTGACATCTTTCATAAACCCCAAGTATCCCAAAGTCCATGTACACCTGACCTCTGAGTTTCTCCACTTTGTCAATCCTCTGGCACAATTTACCCCCATATCTAGTTGTCCCCCTGACACTAGATACATTTTTATGGTTGCTTCCAATCATCCTTCAAAAATACCCCCAACCAAGGGAATTCTTGAGTCTCATTGCATCTTGACTTCATTCATGTTCCCTATCAGTTCTTGGTCTTATTTTCATGGATTTCATGAAGCCCTTTGCTTCTTGGAGTCGCATCTCCCTCTCTATCGACATCAACATAGTTTCCAGAAGGGCGTAGTATCTTGACTCTCATTACCTTTACAATGAGGAGTCTCAGATGACACAAAGAGAATCATTATTACTTTTTGATTCAATTGACTCCTATAACATTTGAATTCAACAACATCTCATGTTACAGTGGGTCTTACTATGTGACTATTGCAGTTGTTTTATACTGGCCAAAGAACTCTGAATTTGTTAGGCCATCAATGCCTACGAGTCATCAACACTTATTATAGGTATTCTTTCCTCTTTTCATAGTATGTTCACCATTCAAAATTGTCATCTCTCATTATCAAACTACCCTGGATGGCACTGCAGTTATCTACATCATCATACCACTTCATTTTTTGTCTTACATTTTGAGTTACATAACATGAGCATGGGGCATGCCCGCTTCGTTTGTACACAGATTTTATTTTTTCTCCCTAGAGAAATATTTGCATCCCACAGTTTCCCCTCTCCCTCCGATAGATCTCTCTTGTAGTTCCTCTCATCACTCTTCATTAAAATGTCACTATCAGTAGAAGAAACATTGATGTATTTCGGCTATACATATGATCCTAACCACACACTTCAGGGGGCATTTGTTATCACTGAAATTTCGTCTACAACATTGCATGCAAATGGTTACAGAAATATAGCAATGACATAAACTATTAGTTCACCTTTAACACCAAAATGCATTTCAAAAGGAAAAAACTGTAAAATTGGGCAAAAATTGACATGCGCAAACTCCCTAAAGGAATTGCACACACAGTGCATGGGCCAAAGAATCCCTTAGAGTGCACAATGTTCCATATGCACGACTGTGTACAAGAAAATCCATGCACTCATGTGAACAATGCATTTATGGTACTTGTTGTCCCCCCAACCACTTACGGACCAGCTCCCAATTTGATTTGACCTTCATATCTGAGAAAAATCCGAATGGGGGGCTGGTCAAGGACCAAAGGGTTCCCTAAATGTTGGGTATGTGTTATATTCTTTGCACGAGTTTCGGGCCGACATATTTTCGCCGGACCGACATATTTCCGGGACCACATGATATTAGGTGGTTTTCGGCACATGGTTTTTGCCGATGGTTTTCTATTTCTGGTTAAGGAATTAGGGTTTTGGACTAATCCAGGTCATTGGGTTAGGGTTTTGGATGCCGCTGGCTCCTA